>JABTTQ020001219.1:0-342186 GCA_016081115.2 Rehmannia glutinosa | reverse complement strand
GACAATGATCTTCATAATTTTGTCTAATGGCCAAAATAAATTTTAAGCCTTTTGACATGCTCACAATAATAATGATATATTTAAATTGAAAAGATTTTTCTTTCCTGCCCAAATAACAGAACCAGCAAGAATCAAGTTTCCCACCAAGTCACCACATCAATTTCGAAATGCTATATTAGGACAAGTATTAACATGTCTCAAATTATAATTTTAATATGTCACGCAACAAAAATAGAAATCTATTTTCGCCCTATATTAATTATGTCGAATTAAGATGTTTTTAGTTGCTTTTGTGTAGTTATAAAAAAGTTAAAAAGAAATAATGAGACACAATAATACTCATGCTCTATGGTTAGAGGATGAAGTCATGAAGTAATTACGTAGTACTATGTTCAATTAAGTAGACATTTCTCCCTAATTGATGGTTAATTTACTGAGATTAGGATAATTAATTTTCTCGTATTTCACCCCATATATGCATTATGTAATGCACTCGATCATGTCAATGGGGGTAATAGCTAGCTTAATCATCAATGTTGAGATCGTAAAATTTTAATAGCATAATATATATATGTTGGATTCAAAATTTTAAAAGTAGAGATGTAGTGCAAGATAATTATTATTCAATCAACCAACTTTTTCCTTTTCTTTTTCCTAATTACATCATCAATAACACCAAAATATATGTGGATTAGAACCCAATAACTTACTGTGGGATTTGCAATCACTAAAAAAACACTTATTAGTTTTTGATTAAAACAAATCGTTGTATAGTGTTTAATTTGCGAATACCAACTTATGTTTCTGATTATGCTACATTTAATCATAATCTACAAGCAGGGGAGAGGTATTCTAGATTTCTGCTTTTGTTTCTGATTTGACTTTTACAAATAAATAAACACTTTCCAACTTTTTCACCAAACACTTTCAACTTCTAATTCTCAATTTCTGATTCTATTTTCAAACACTATCAACTCCTGATTCTCAACTACTTTTATTTATACTAATTTTTTTTTTATGTCGTATTCTTAGTCACTGTAATTTATTTCTAACACGAGAGAAAGTAATCAGTGATAAAATATTCCATCATGCCCATTTATGGAAATTTGCTTGAATTAAAATGCGAGATTTCACCGAGAAAATTAAGTAATTTTTAACATATTTTATTCTTCTGATTAGGCTAACTTCTCTAATCTCGGATCAAACTTACCAAGAAATTATAAAAGAAAAGAAAAATCTTTGAAGTATGTGGTAAACCATTTTCCACATATTCTTGTGGTGAATTAAACTGTCCATTTCTAGGGGTAATTAAGAGTGGTTCCTTACGATAATGAAATGACTGAAATGATTTCTAATTTGGGTACCAGGCCACTATGCCTTGAGATATTTGTTATCAAGGAGATTAGGAAAGATTAAAAGAAATATTCAAGTATCACCTTTTAGACCAGGGCATGAAACATATATAAAATTTTCATCAATCCAGATCTGTTACTTTCATCTTAGGTTCGTATATATTGGGAATAATTTTTTGAAAATTTGGATACTTTAATTACGTACCCTGAACTTCAAAATTGATGTCCATTAATTTTGTTCAAATGGAGAAAAAGCTGCTTATATATAGTCATGATCATTAATGTTGATATTTTTGTTAATATGTTTGATTTTTTCATCAAATTGAAAAAGATAAAACTATATAAATACAAACAATTAACAATGCACGCACAATTAGCTGGAGAAATTCATGGTTCAAGACTTAAGTCATGATCCATGTAAAAAAAAAAAAATCTCAAAATATGATTAACACGCTTTGGAAATTTTATTTTATTCTCGATAAAACAAAGAATAAATACCTACCCTAAATCCTAATGAGGTAGTTGGAAGAATTTGTCACATTACATCACTATAAGAAAAAAACTTTAACTACATAAAATATGTAGGTAAATATTAAGATAACCGTAAAATGTAGGTAAAATCCTTATAGGTAATATCATTATAAGTAAATACCTACAAAATTTCTGTGGTAAATTTAAAAATATTGGTGATCTGTCGGTAGAATATGAAAAAATGTCTTTTTTTATTTGTCGGTATTCGTAGTTAATAGTAAAGTTTAATAACAAAATCATTTATGTCAGAAACTAGAATTTTCTTGTAAGACATTGCTACATATATATGACAATATATATTATTGCAAAATTCTGTGATGTTTCGGAGTATCCTGAACATAACTCGGATATCTTCATAAGACAAATGTTACACATCTATACAGTATATTTGGATTATTTTTTATAATTCTTCTTTTTATTGTGAAAAAGATTCATAGGAATCATTCACAGTTTCACACGTAAAAATAATTTAATAATAAATTATTTGATATAGTACAGTACTCAATCTTACAACTCATATTTTTGCATTAAATTCTGTCTTCTTTTTTATTCTTTAAATTTTGGCAATAAAAAGTGACGTATGTTCATACACACATGACACCAGCACTATTATTAAATATATGGAATTCTTTAAAGGGTTTGTATACCAACTATATTGAATAGGACTTTGTTGGCTCAAACCAAAAGCAAAGAGGCTGGGACCATAAAATTTAAAGACACCATTAAATAAGGGTTACTTCCGGCCTGTCACAATCTCATATAGATGAGCTTAACTAAACACACACATTCACTCTCCGCATGTATATATATGTACTACATTACAAATTAATTAATTTTTAGTATCATTTGAAATTTTCAGGTATAAGGTATTTAAGATTATATATTATCTTCCCACATTTTTAACACAAAATGATCAACAAAAGCATGATAATAAGGGGTTAAAAATATATTTCACAATGGCATTCAATCATATGACATTTGTTTTCTATGTTTTCTATAACCTCAACTGGTTTTTTTTTTTCGGCTCCAGTCTACTAGAAAATTAAATTTCCGAATATCGCATATTAGGAAGATTGTTAATGTAATGCGACAATGAGATCGATTTTATGCCATTAATACGTATTAGTAACGACAAACAGAAAATTTGGAAACAAATTATTATCAACTTCCCATATGAAATTAATGTATTCATTCATCTGATATCTTGGAAATTATTAGCCAGTACAAAACTAATCTAATGATCATGTAATTCAAGATTTTTCTACTAAATGCTTGCAAATAAAAGTATACATCTTCATAAAAATATCACATTATTTGAAACTGGAAGTTGGAAGAGACATTTTTTTCTTTGTAACAGAAGATGAGGCTATTGAGGCTATCAAATAAAAGATTGTTGCCTTAGAGGGTATTTGGCTGAACTTATGCTCTTAAAAATATCTTATAAGCTCTTAAAATGTGTTTGGTAATTTTTTCCAAAAGAGCTTATAAACTCTAAAAAAGCTCGAGAGAGCTTATAAGCTCCTAAAAAAAGGTACCTTTACCCCAAGTTTTTTTAAAAGAGCTTATAAGCTCCTTATTTTAAACATTCAAAAGACAAAATATACTTAAAAATTTTATAAGATATAAAAACAACTTATAAGCTCAACTACCTTATTTTATCCAAACACTCGACAACTTATTTTTAAAATAAGATCTAACATCTTATAAGCTCCTAGCCTCCTAAAACACAGCTTATCGGATGTAGGAGCTTATAAGATGTTTTAAATAAGCTCAAATAAACACCCTCTTAGTACAAAATAAGAAATATATTCCATATTTATACTGAGACAATTTCCTAACCAATTGCTAGGATTTATTTAATCTAATAGTTATAATTCATCCACTAAAATTATTTTCCAATTTTTTTAACTCAGTAGTAGTTTTTACAAGCTTTCTTCAAATAATATCTAAAACATTTTCGTAAGATATTTCTAGAGAAATTTTAGAATTTGGGTCTTCTGGGCTTGGACTTTTATATATTACCATTTAAGTCAAATATATTTTATATTTTTCAAGCTCAATGTTTTTTCTTGGGAAAATAATCAAAGTTTAATTTTCAACAAGTTTCACACAGTGAATATGTATAAATGCATCTGTTATTTGGACATGTTGCATCTATTAACTGGAAAAAAAGGGGTTTAAGAGATGAAAATTTCCATATTCATTAAACTCAACCAAAAAATGGGGTTGGAAATTTGTATCCGACCAAGTTATTGAGAGAAACATGAAAACAAGTAACACGAATCTGACACGATGTTACAAACTTATTTCAAAACATAATTATCTTATATTTTACTATGTATTATGACCATAATCCGAAATTAACAAAAAACTAAACAACTACACGACCCGATAACCCGAATCACCACCACTAGAAATTTGGATCCAGTGGAGAGTGAGTTGTATATAGGGGAGAAAGAGGGTAAGTAAAGAGACATATATACATACACACACAGATATGAGATAGATACAGAAAATTTAAACATGAGATACCAACCCCAAACCCATTCTCTCTCATAAGCAATAAAAACCCATATTCTCTCACATCCCCAACCCCGCCATTAATGCTATCGCACCCTCTCTATACGCTCTGCAATTACTCCTTTCGCTGCCACATCTTCTCCACCTTCTCATCACCCTCTTCAAACCTCTCCTCTCTCTCTCTCTCTCTCTCTCTCTCTCTCTCTCTCTCTCTTCATTTTTTCTTTTTTATATTTCCTCGTCCGTTTCTTTCTCTTTCATCGCCTCTTATCACTCTATTCCTTCTTAAATTCTTTTCACAAGAAAAGCACCACCCGCAATTAACCTGATAACCAACTCCTTTTCTATCCAAATTTTGCTTTTATTTGAGCATATATACATACCTTTTAAAATTGACTTGAATATATACAAGATCTGTATCTTCTTGACTTTGGGCCTTATAAGCTAACCCTAGTTTCTGAAAAAAGGGTTTTCTATCAAGAAAAGTAAGTTGGTTTCACTTAAATATGTAGTGTTTTTTTAAATTTAGCTTTTTTACTTTCTTCCGTTATATTTTGTTTTTCGCAGATTTTGAGTTGGACTTGGACTTTCATCGAACATCTCTTGGGCGTTACGGAAAAAAAAAACCCAAAAAAAATTATAGCTAGGGAGAGTCAAAGGCCAAGTTCACACTGTCATTTCTTTTTATTTTAGCGAGATTTTCTCATTTTAGTCTTTTTGGCACGTCAAGATAAAAAGTCTTTTTACAAACCCCAAAAAAAAAAAAAAGTCCATCGCTAGTTTGTTGGTACATGTAACAATCCCATTTGTACACTTACTGACAGACAATCCATTAATTCAACGCCCTACCTTCTCCAAACCAAAAACCCAAAAAAAAAAAAAAACACTATTTTTCTAGGGTTTCTTGGTAAAGAAAGATGTGTTGCGTTATGGATGAGGCCCGATTGTATGAATTTTCCGGCGAGTGGGAAAAACTCCATGCTTGAAAAGAAACTGTAAGGTTGGTGAGTTTCGGGTTTCTTTTTTATAAGCTCCATTTTTTACCATAATCGAGTTATCATATGTCATTTTTTGTTTACCCTCCGTTTAAATACTGATAAGAACTTGAACAACCACATTTATTTCTCTTACTACTTTAATTGGCATTTTTTTGCTGGTTCAAGAAGTCAACCTTATTTTCATTTTTATCATGTTTAATCTCTGTAAAAGCTGAAGTACATCACACACTCATAGAGAGATCTCTAGCCTCTTTTTTTTTTTAAATAAATGAAAATATATAAAAAGAAAGGAAAAGTTCTTATCCCAAGCCGATCAGGTAGCAAAGGAAAAACAATGTTAAACTAAAAAAAAAACAATAATGTTATTAATTGCTTACACATACCTTGAGATTACAGTCTGGTTATTTCTTTCTTAATATTTTAATGGTGTTTTCAATTCTTCTCAGCTTGCAAGAATCTAAGGTTTTCGGAAAAGTTGCAAAATATATTAGTTAAAATGTTTCAACCAAACATGTTCGATAGCCACCATCACTTGCTGGACATGTCACATAAAACCCCAGAAAATGAGATGGATCTTATAAGGGATGACGAGTATGAGAGTAAATCTGGAACTGAAATAATGGAAGCCCCTTCCGGAGACGAACAAGATCCGAATCAACGGCCCAAGAAGAAACGATACCACCGCCACACGCAGCATCAAATCCAGGAAATGGAATCGTATGGACCACATTACTTTCTGTGACAAAAAAATTTAATTACATAAGCATTTTCACTTTATTAATATTTTCTCTATTTTTTTCTAATTAAATTTTGTGATAGGTTTTTTAAGGAATGTCCTCACCCCGATGACAAACAAAGGAAGGAGCTTGGCCGTCGATTAGGGTTAGAGCCTTTGCAAGTTAAATTTTGGTTTCAGAACAAGCGAACGCAAATGAAGGTAATTTTTTTTTGTTTAACTTTTTTGGGCTTCTTAGCTAATTTAGTCAGTGTTCTAAAAAGCGCTAGGCGCTAGTCGGACAACAGACTTAGCCTATCGCTTAGGCCGAGTTAGGCGGGACCTGGTCGAAAGAATAACGTAGGTGGAAAGGGGTCTAGCGCTAGACGGGGACTAATCGGGGATTTTTAGAACAGTAAATTTAGGAGAGAAATTAATTTGTGTCTGAAAGAAATTTAACTGCAGGCACAACATGAACGCTCTGAGAACTCACAACTGAGAAGCGAGAACGATAAATTACGAGCAGAGAATATACGATACAAAGAAGCTCTCAGCAGTGCTACTTGTCCGAATTGTGGAGGCCCAGCCGCCATTGGCGAGATGTCGTTTGATGAGCAGCATTTGAGGATTGAAAATGCTCGCTTGAGAGAAGAGGTAAATTTGTAAATATGCCACCAAATTACCAAAAGGGAATATTTTGCAATGTAGTAAATCATTATCAATTGTAGTTAGTTATGTGTAACAACACTGCTTATTTTAATTTTATGTCGTTCTTATGTATATGATTAGGGAAATAATTTCTTTGATCCTATATCTTTGACTATTTTGAGATTTAATTCTCCAGGTAGTCACATTTAAAAAGTTGGTCATTCAGTCCTATTTCGATCAAAATTGTGTAATTTCATCAGAAATTGCTGACCATGACCGTGCCAGATGCAAACATGTCAGAACAATTGAAGATTTTGGTGACTTGGCGCGAAAGTTGCCACCAAAATATTAAAATCCCAAAATTTTGTGTCAATTTTTTATCATTTGAAATGTCAATTTTTGCACCAAATTACCAAAATCCCTACATTTCTTATACATGTTTGTAACCATCTGTCCTAGCAAGCAATTGCGGTAAATTTACTTCAATTCCAGTCAAAATCGAACTAAGTGTTCAAATTTTCGAAAAATACTAAACCAAAAGTCAAAGGGGACTACTCTGAGAACTAAATCTCCAAATAGTCCAAGTTACATGACAGAAAATATCATTTTCGGTATATACTTAAATCACAATAGTTAAGGGTTACTGTATGACTTTAACAAATAATTATGGACTAATTATGCACCTATGATATTTTTTCCAGATTGATAGGATATCTGGGATAGCTGCAAAGTATGTTGGAAAACCAATGCTATCATATCCTCATCTTTCCCCTGGAGCATCTCGTTCACTCGATCTTGGAGTGGGGAATTTCGGGCCACAATCCGGCCTGACTGGGGAGATTTATGGAGCTGCCGATCTTCTCAGGTCGGTATCCGGCCCGACTGATGCTGACAAGCCGATGATTATTGAGCTTGCTGTCGCGGCCATGGAGGAATTGATCAGAATGGCTCAGAGTGGGGAGCCTTTGTGGATTCCTACCATTGATAGTTCGGGTGAGGCGTTGAGCGAAGACGAGTATGTACGGACATTCCCACGAGGGATTGGGCCGAAGCCGTTGGGATTGAAATCTGAAGCTTCTCGTGAATCGGCTGTTGTGATTATGAATCATATTAACTTGGTGGAGATTCTGATGGATGTGGTATGTGTTCTTGTGTATTGGATTGTCTTGTTTTTTTTGGCTTTGTTTGAGAACATGTTTTGATGTATTGATTTATATGTCATTTGCAGAACCAATGGTCAAGTGTGTTTTCAAGCATTGTTTCTAGAGCAGTGACTTTGGAAGTATTGTCCACTGGTGTGGCAGGCAACTACAATGGTGCTTTACAAGTGGTATGTGTAGAGATTGTGAAAAAATTGATTCTACTGCAGGATTTCTGATTTCTGATTCTGCTTCTGGTTTGACTTTTACTCGTAAAAAACAAAAGACGTTGACAACTAATTCATCACCAAACACTATATTTTAACTTTATTCAGCTTTTAGCTACCATTTGCAATCACGTTCAATGTTTAATTCTCAACTATTTTTCTGTTCGCTACAATAAATCACTTTCTTTGAAAGCGTAAGTTTATGCAAACACTGCCTTAATCGTTTCCTAATTTTGGTGTGATTTCAGATGAGTGCCGAGTTCCAAGTCCCTTCTCCATTGGTCCCAACTCGCGAAAACTACTTCGTAAGGTACTGCAAACAACATGGCGACGGGACATGGGCGGTTGTCGATGTTTCTCTGGACAACCTGAGACCTACTTCAATATCAAGATGCAGGAGAAGGCCATCTGGTTGTTTGATTCAAGAATTGCCCAATGGTTACTCAAAGGTTATAAAATGAACTCCCATTAATTTTTCATTACCAATTACAAGTTATTGAAAATTGATTTAAATCTAAACTGCCTATTTTAATTCTTTTCTAGGTAACATGGATTGAACATGTAGAGGTGGATGATAGAGCTGTTCATAGCATCTATAAAGCACTAGTCAATTCAGGTCTCGCATTTGGGGCGAGACGTTGGGTGGCAATTCTGGACCGACAATGTGAACGACTAGCAAGTGTAATGGCTAATAACATTTCAGCTGGAGATGTTGGAGGTACAGTAAATATCGGCTTAATTCAGCCAATTTTTGAATTTTTCGCAAACTTGTCCTCAATGTGCCACTAATGTTTAAGTGACACTAATATTTAGCATGTGGTGCAGTTATATCTTCTCCGAAAGGAAGAAAAAGTATGTTGAAACTGGCTGAGAGAATGGTGATGAGCTTTTGCACGGGTGTCGGTGCATCGACTGCGCATACGTGGACGACGTTGTCCGGAAGTGGAGCCGATGATGTACGGGTTATGACAAGAAAGAGCATGGATGATCCAGGCAGGCCTCCTGGGATTGTGCTTAGTGCTGCTACCTCATTTTGGCTTCCTGTTCCACCAAAAAGGGTTTTTGATTTCCTACGTGATGAGAATTCAAGAAGTGAGGTATTAATTAATCTTTCAAGTATGATCATACCATTTAAATTCAATTGTTTCCCCATATTATGTGGTTAAAGATGATACAAATATGTTTTTGTATGTTTGGTAGTTGTTTTTAAGGAAAATAATTTTTTTCGTGCAACTTGAACTAGTTAGAGATTTTGGCATCTAAGTAGTCACCTTTCAATTTTGGCCCAATATTTTTTAAACATTCAGATATTTAGTCCGATTTTGACCATAATTGTGTAACTTTTTCCAGAAATTACTGACTACCTAGAGTATTAAATCTGTTTTTAAATAGATTTTTAGGAATAAGTCATTTTTCCCAAAAATGTGAATTTTCAGTTTCTTTTCTACATGGAATTTGATTAAAATGTACTTTTAACTAAACACTTGAAAACTATTCATAAGCATTTTGATGCAGGGAGAAGCGTGAACAAAGAAACAAACTCACCTCGTACGTTGATTCTATAAGAATACCGTAAGAGAGACAATAATTGAGAAAAACTCTCATTTTTATTTCTTAATCAAAATCAACCTCCCTAAAAATAATAATAAAACAACTATTTATAAGATCAAACTAAAAGTCCTAACTTAATTAGAAAACATTAAAAGATAAATCAGAATAAAAGACTTCTACACACAAATAACTTTCTAAAATATAAGATAATGTAAAATCCTAAAAGATATATCAAATCTTTATCAATATCTCCATCACATTTTTTTAAAAAGTCCATCAGCTTCGTTAAAGAAGTGCTGCCAAACATGCACTTATAATCATCAGAACATAAATCGAACGATTTCTCTGATCTTTGGAATTCACATACTTATTAGATGTAATAAATTGTCACTTAATTTATGAGGTAGATTGCTAAATCATCTAACATGATCTTTAATTTTCTCTCTATTGAAGTGGGATATACTTTCAAACGGCGGCCTAGTTCAAGAAATGGCGCACATTGCCAATGGCCGTGACCCTGGAAACTCGTCTCATTACTCCGAGTTAACGTAAGACCTTGTTCATTATTTGTTTTATGTTTTTTTAATAAGTTGGGAGTAGTGATTATTTGTTCTATGTTATTATCCCTACTTAATATTTTCCCCAAATTCACAAAAACACTAAAAATGTAATGCAGAGTGCAAACTCAAGCCAGAGCAATATGCTGATACTACAAGAGAGTTGTACGGATTCGACAGGGTCCTATGTAATTTATGCACCGGTTGATATTATTGCCATGAATGTTGTCCTAAGTGGTGGAGATCCGGATTACGTTGCCCTTTTGCCATCTGGTTTTGCTATACTTCCTGACGGACCCGATCACCAAACGGGTGGGAGTCCTGACGGGGGGTCGGGAGGGTCCTTACTGACTGTTGCGTTTCAGATATTGGTCGATTCAGTTCCGACGGCGAAACTTTCTTTGGGGTCAGTGGCAACTGTTAACAGCCTTATCAAGTGTACCGTTGAAAGGATCAAAGGTGCTGTCCTATGTGATGCTGCGTGACCAATTATGGTCATCTGTTCTGGTAATAATATCTTCTACCTAGTTATTGCATATTCGAATTATTGATTTAGGGAGTGTTTGCAAATACTAAAAAAAGTGATTATTAGCTAAAAGCTGGAAAAAATATTTTTAGTGTTTGTAAATGTCATTTTCTGACATTTCTACTTCATTTAATCAAAATCTAAAAGCAGGAGTAGAGGTGATTTAGATTTCTAATTCTGCTTTTGTTTAATTTATACACACAAATAAAACACTACGACTTAATTAATCACTTTTCAGCTTCTATTTGCACAAACTATCAAGTTTTGATTCTGAACTATTTGCCCTCTTAGGGGATAATAAATCACTTCCTACGAAAGCAGTAATTGTTTGCAAATACTCCCTTAATATTATTTTTGTGTAATGTGCAATTTTCAAATGATTGTCACCCTTCAAATAGATTAACAGGAATATGGGGAGGTTCTTGCATTAGAATTTTACATTGTATAGTCTACTTGAGTTACAAGGGGTAAATTGCAATTTTTAAGTCCTATATATGATTGTATTTGTGGCAACATTAGTCCTTTTTAAATTTCACCTGGAAAATCACCATATATCTTTTTTTATCAAAGTAATCTTCATGCACAACATTATAAAATAATTCAGGGTCTAAATATGATAATATTTTGCCAAAATTGGAATTCCAACTGTGTTGTTTAGTAACTAAAGGACTTTTAGGCTTATTGTTTTTTAGTTTAAGTAGAATTATTAGATTTCTATTTTAGTCTTCTATAAAAAAAACATTTAGTCTTGAATTTGTCAGAAATTTCAAAATTGCCTGGAAAAATTAGGGTTTACAAGCCTATTATCTTCTGAGGTAATGAGATGCTACCCAAGTGGGTACAACACAACTCACTTGTGATATTGCCAAGTGTCATATTATGACATATGCATGTGAATTTCTTTTACCGACACTTAATCTAATTTCTGGATAGTTGCTCATTAAATCCATTTTTTCTATCTTTCAATATGCATTTCGCAGTGACAAATGAAAAACGAGGTTGACAAAGAAGGATTTGTTTACAATAGGATGCAAAAGAAGGGGAGAAGTCAAGAACGCACCTTGCGTAACCCTTGCCGTGTGGTGGATGAAGAAGGAAGATAGACTTTGTTCACCATGCTGTCAGGGTAATTGGTTCGGGTATTGACTCTGCCCGTCAAAATTTTAAGTAAACAAAAACCTTAACTAGTCATTGTATGGAAGTTTAATGTATGATCTTTTGTTTTGCGTCAACGTTAATTAGGCTTTTGTTTTAATTTCCAGTAGTGTACTAATTCCTTTTTTTCTGAAAGAGGTTTAGTTAGCAGATCGATTATGGATTCTATCTCGGCTCTTTCTAACAAAACAGTGGTTCCTTTTCCTATTGCATTTTGGTTCATTTTCCGAATTTATGTGTTGTTTTGTTATGTCAAAGTAATTTATTTTATGGATACACGTAATGAATTGAGAAAATTCAAAGCAATTCCAAATGTATTTCATCTGATATTCTAATAATATTAGTAATGTACACCATATTTGAAAAGTCATGTATTAATATATACTTGGTATATATTGATAGTATTGACATAAAAAGATAAAATACCAGTTAAAATTTTTCTCAACAAGTTAATGAGGGCACCATTTCGACTTTTTCTTTAGTGACTTTGTCACTTACAATTTGTTCATTAGTTAAAATTTTCTAGTTCTTTAATTTTTATGATCAGTAGTATGCCTTCAGTTAGTAAATTAATTTTAATTAAAGGATATAATTATCATAAAAACAACACTATATCTCTATAATATAACATACTAAATACTAATAATTTTCCAGTACTTAATTAAAGAGTCAATGTGGAATGCTTTTATATTTTACTGAGTGGCATATAATTTTCCAACACTATATTTTATAATTTTCCAGTACTCAATTCAATTACGTTTTTTATATTATAGTCAGTGTTCTAAAAAGCACTGGGAGTTAGGCAAACAGAAGACTCATAGCGCCTAGCTAACTGGAGCCTGGGAGTTTATCCGGGTATAAATAGAATTAGGTGGTGTCAAATTGTAAGAGAAACTTAGGCGTTAAGGAGAGCCTAACGCTTACACAAAATTAACGGGGCTAGGTATGAATTTTTAAAACACTATAACCAGATATTATCACCATTATTTGATGCCATTTGATTTAACTCTCTAACGTTTTTTTTTTTTTTTTGATCGGTTTAACTCTCTAACTTTAATATACCGGTTTTGTGGTTCAAAATGACTGTTTGATATTTCAAAAATTAAATTGAGCATGCATTAATTAAACATCAAAATAGAAAAAGCAATTGAAAGTAATAGAGGGGAAACCAATTTGGGAATACTGCAGAAACTAGTACCCTGTAATCATTATATCCTTAAAGTATGTGAGGTCACTCTGCCACCTAAAATTGTTGCGATTAGTTGGAAACAATAAATGACCTAAAGAAATACTTTGCTAACGTTTAGACATTTTTCCAGCATTTTTAGCAAACTGCAAGAACAACAGCAAATTTAATTGGAAAAAAAACTTCAAACTACATTTTGATCTTATATTATAATATAGTGTTTTATTTCGTAAACTCATGTTTCATAAAAAAATATTTTATATTTATATGATTTTTCTTATTTTTATATGGGCCACTACAATTTCGTGATCGCCCACTCCCTGTTTTTTTCGCCACGCCATTGATCATCAACAAGCCCAGACCCTTATGAGTTATGACACACTGCACTCAATGTTGGCGCATCTACTGATTAATTACTGAATTAGCATTGAAGGCCTATATGAATTTGTCTACTGGATGGTAGAAGAATCTTAAATCAACAAGGGTTTTTAGTTGAGCTTATAAGTTTTTTAAAACATTTTATAAAATAATTGAGAGCGTATGCTATTTTTAAGGTGTTGGATGAAAATTTAGAAATTTGTTTAAAAGAAATTATAAACTATTACAATAAAATGTTAGGATTTTAAAAGTTATGTAAGAGAAAGCAAGGTTTTAATTAATAGTGAAGAAGGTCCCAATTTTATTTTTTTTTTTTCAAGTTATACATTGATGATTTTATAATTTTAAAACATAATTAAATTATTTTTTTAGGTAAGTAGACTGAACTTCAAGGATGAATTTTATAATTAATAATTTTTCAAATGATTATTTCAATCTTTTCTTTTTCTTTAAATTCTCCCCCATAAAAATGAATAGTACTCCATGATAAATATGCAATAAATTGGATACTGAAAACATGGGGACGTCCTGATGTCATTTAAAAAAAATTAGTGACTATGATGAGGTCATTGCTACCTACTGTGACGCTGATTATCATCACACATGTTATTCGAATAAATTCTTCTGTCTATTGAATATTAAATTGTCACAATAATTATACGTAACGCGAGACTGTCATTAAAATGGATAGTTGCATAAAGCAGGAAGGTATTTATTTTCGCAGGAAATGATCCACCAGAGATTTCCTCATCTGTCCGAAGAAATTTAAGGTCAATAGTACTGTTATATAATATAGCCAGCAACGCATAATTAAACTACACTTTCAGTAAAGGTGTCAATCAGGCCGGGCTAGTCCGGTACCGACCTGTCAAGCCAAAGGTTAAAATATGTCCGGACTGGAGCCCAAAAAACCATGGGCTTGGCCCGTAGTATATTTTATGCCATGTCATGGGCCCATTAGGCCACACCAAAATAGGTTCAATCCTTCTCAAGCCTGGAAATTCTTGGCTCAACCTCGTCTTGTGTCCTAATTTAATGTTGCATCATATGTGTGTATTATATAATCTTGAGACAATTATTACATCAAGTACATATACTAATTTATTTTATTTTTCAGAAAAGTATATAATTATTTTAATATGGACTTAAGCATGCACAAAATATTAAGTGTAACATCAAATTAAAATAAACGATTTGAGATACACTACAAAATACGGACACTTCTCTGAGGATGGATACGTCAATACTCCATGAATACTCCACAAATACATATCTATAGTATCAAATTGAAAAAAAAAAGAAAATCAGCCCCAATTTGAAAGAAAGAAAGCAACATCTATATGAATTCGCATAAGTACATACATACCGGAAAAGATATAACTTATTCTATTGCTGATATTTTCGATATTTTTTTTTGTGTCTACGTGATTTATTTATCATATTTCAGATTTTAGTATTTATAAAATTTTAGTTTTTTATGCTTGAAACACTGTTATTCAATGTAGCGTCTATATATATTTGCGATAATATAAAAAAAATATTTTTATATGTTAATCTATGTTGTATCCATATACTTAAAATTTCAAAACACGGCGTATTCCCATACCCATATGGCCGTATCATATCGCACCCTTGTTACGTACCCGTATCAATGCTATAGTAGAAAAAACATAAATTGAAATTAGATGGGGAAAATGGGGAAAAGGTATTAATTAATAACGTCATACCAGAATCTTCCCACCATATCACTAAATGCTACTATATAATTTCTCCAGCGGCTGTGGGGATCATTTAAACTCTGATTTCTTCTTCTGCTGCTGCTGCTGTTTTGTTTCTTACAGTTCTCTCCGGTTTAATCTTATTTATAATGGTGGTTGCGCGATATAATGGCGGTTGCACGAAAGGTGTTAGGTTTGAGTCTTCAATTGGATACAGAGTTTTACAGAGGGTCGAGTTGATTATTTTCAATGACATGCAACGATCAAAATTCTGAAACTCAGAGAAAGAATCCGAAGCAGGGTTAATTTGGAGAACCTAAAATATATACGACATGAAAAACGTGATATGAAATATGATTTGCATAAGAATAGTGAATTGTATGGTACGGGCACGAAAGATTTTGCTTATTGATTTCTGATTGAACAAAATCTAATGGCATCAATTTATTTCCTGCAACAAGGAGTTCAATATGTGTAAAAGGGTGAATAATTTCGCATTCTGACCAAGAAAAGATGAAAATTGATATTTCTCCACGTGAGGCCCGTACCTGAGGGTAGGCACAAGAAGCTTGTGCCTAGGCCCCAAAATTTTAGGGGCCCATTTTTATGTTTAAGGAGTAATTACAAAAAAGCCCCTAAGGTTTGGGCTAATTACAAATAAAAAATAAGAGATTTTTGGAAATTATAAAAAGAATCCTTTAAATTTGATATGTCTTATATTTTCCTCGTTCACATGCCAAAAATATTTCAAAATCTCTCCCTATGTTTATGAAAACATTATAATCACCCCCTTAAATTTAATACACAATCAAATATTAAAGTTTTGGGGCCTCAAATTTTTTTAAGTGGTTAAGTATATAAATCATACTCTTCACACACACAACACCAAAAAAAAAAAGACGGAATTCAACATGAAGCCTAAATTTGTGAAAAAAGAGAAATAATTCACTCGAATGTGAGGTACATATAAACTCTAACTCATACTGACAATTTTATTTGACAATGAACATTACATCCTTCTCAATAATTTCCTAAAATTCTTATAAATAATGACAATTTTTGAAAAAATCTTTTTTACAAATTTTGAGTCAATAGTTTTATATTTTTCATTGTGTTAATATTTTTCATTTTGCTTATTTTTTTTAGCTTTTGCTTAATTTTGCCCTTTTATTGAATTGATTTAGTTAGCAACGTGATTTAGGACCTGAGCAATAATTTTATTTATTTATTTATGATTTATGAGTATCAGATAAACTTGGGGGTGACATAGTAATTTGTGACTGAAATTTTGTTTTTTTTTTTTTTGTTGTCAAAGTTTTTTAGGGGGATTAATATTACAATTGATTTTTTCGCCCTTGATATATAGCAATATTTTAAGACAAAAAAAAAAAATTGGCCGATATAGGCCCATTTTTTTTTATCCCGCTTGGTACCTGTATTTCACAGGTCCTACCTGCTCCACGTTTTTCATGTCTGTCAAATAAATAATGCTATGGGAGTTAAATAGATTGCGACGTTTCTGAAGGTTCACGAGTAAAGAAAAGGTCAAAATTGTGGATATGGACAAGGCTTACCTTTAATTATCGGAACTCATGAATTTGAAACCCAATTAATAATTAGCACACATGTATACTAAGACACTCTAAAACAAAAAAAACGCAATATTACGTTGAACGTATTTTATAGATGCACCACTTAGTGTATATGCAATGAATATATGTATTATGCGATAGATATTCAATTTAACAAAAATGAAGCACTTAATGCAACCTTCATTGCAAAAATGACTTTTAGAAGTTGATTCAATTTTATAAGAAATAAATAATACCACAATTTAGAACAAAAAGTAACATGTCAAGTCCACGAACACAGTGAATTAGAAAGTACTTTTTGGCTTATTTTAGAAAGTATATAGATAGGAAAACAAATTTGTATGTATTTCTATTTTCTTCCTACCCCTCCCCCCTCCCTTTGTTGGGGTGGGGGGTTTGGGGGCTTAATGGTGTTTTTTTAGCATAAATCATGTATAAATTTCTCATATATAAGGAAATAGGTATCGATTTATGTAATATTAACATCTGATGATATATTGCCTTATGAGGCGGCCTAGTGGTGTGGAGTGGGTTCTTGAGGTCAAATATTTCAAATTTGAATTTTCACCTCTGCACCAGCACACAAGGCTTGTCTAGTGCAGTTTATTAGGTTTACACTATTTTTAGACATCAGATTTTAGTGAAGAATTAAGAAAAAGTAAGAGAGAATTATATGGAACGTCAAAATCCTAAATCAAAACATCCATAAATTCTTTGTCCCTTCGTTAAAAAAAAAATATATTTGTCCCAATCTTCTGGTTCATCCTAATTTCAGAGCGTTTGGACTTTGGACCATCATAAGGCCGTAAATTGGTCCATTGAAATTACGTAGGCCCACTAATGAGACCTTTTATGGCAATGGGTTTTCACAATTTAAAAATGGGCCACGTCCATCTAAAATTCCTTGCCACTTGCCATTTTACTGATTCTACCTAAAATCATATAAAATGTAATGGGCTTCGTCTTTCTGAGGATGAGTTAGCTTCTACTCTTCATATCATTTGGTTTTGTAATAATCAGTTTTGAATCAATTTAATATCAAATTTATTATGAATCAATTGAATATCGAATTTATAGAGCCGTGCCTAAAAATACGATTATGTACTGCAATAGCTTGTGTCTTCAATTGTGGCAGAAATTATACAGCAATTTTTATTCGCTGAATTGTATTTTTTATGAGTGAATGATCCTTAATTTTTTTTCCTTTTCATTTTTGAACTATGAAATATATCTATAACATTTTTCTCCATGGTGCAATTGACCTGAAACCCATAAGGTAATGACCCCTCATCTTTCTTGAAGTGGTTTTTTTTTTATTATTATTTTAAAGAACAAGAAGAAAAAAACAATAATCTTGTTTGAAAAAATGAATGCATTGTCTGAGAAGGTATTCATGCCATATTGCCATTGGTAGCAACAAATTTATTACGGAATAGTTAGACCGGAGCTCTTAAAATATTACGGAATAATTGGACCGGAGCTCGTAAAATATTACGGAATAATTAAGGTATTATTTGGATTAATTTGGAAAAAAGTAAATGATAAAATCTCATTTACGTGAGAAAATTTATCCTTAAAAATTCGAGGATATATCAATAAAAACAATATTGAATTATTTCATATATATATGCATGAGATTTGTCAATAACAATCATAACAATAAAAACAATATTGAATTATCATATTATCTAGTGAAATGATATATATATGTGTGTGTGTGTGTGTTATATAATTTTATTTGAAGAATAAGATTATATAGAGACTAAATTATTTATCAAAGAAATTTTTGGAAACTTTTTGTCATATTATTAGTATTTATCGAATATATATGCAATTTCAATTGTTAGGTAATTCCAAGAGTCAAAGGATGTCACGCGTGTGGAGGGAATTGGACCTACAACACGAACATACAATGTTATAAGAGCTCTGGGATTGTCCCATGGAGCCTTTAATTCCAATTGATAATAATGTGACCCAATAACTAATAAATATGGATAAATAATTAATTAATTTCAAAATTAAATAATTCAATAATAGGAAAAATATAGTTACCCCACATCTCCGTTTTATTTCTCTTCTTCAGAAACTAGCTAGCTAGATCATGATACGATAAAATATGGCCTCTGCACTAGACGCTACACACTATATATCTATAGAAAAATAAAAGGTGATCAGAAACTAATTTACGATAAAAAAGACTGACTAGTACATATAATGTAAGCCATTCTTTTCATAAAACACACCTATAATTAAAATTTAGCTCAAAATCTTCTCAAAAAAAAAAAAAAAAAAATGGCTCAAAATACCCATTAACATGTCCTGTACTAAATATCTTCACATATCTTCCATTCATCATCCCAACCATTTTCCATTGTTTAAAACAAAATTCTCAACTATATTGAATTTGAATTTGAATTTTCCACGGCGAATAGTTGAGAATAAAGCTCCAACAGTATACAACTCAATCATTAGTCATGAAACGTGCACTTCTTCAACTGATCGTCCGATAAGAAGATCAGACATCATGAGACTAATCGATCAGACGGACGAGAATTTCCTAAGAACCGAAAATTCGGGAGGTACGGAGGAATATTCGTGCGGATACACTCGTGATTTCCTTAAACAAGCTTGCGGATGAATTCCAGTTGACCCTCCATGATCCAAAGTTTCAGGTTTAATATTCATTCATCCACAATCATTTTCAGATTTCATGATCATCTTTGATTTGCATGTGATAATTGGCTAATTGCTACATGGAGTGCTTGGGACTTGTTGCAAAATATTAAGAAATTGGAATACTATATAGGGACTTGGGACTTGGGAGTGCTTGCAGTTACTAAAGAAAAAGTGATTCTTAGCTTTTTGGCTGGAAAACAAATCACCTTTTAGTATTTGCAAATATCAATTTCTCGCTTCGATTCTGGTTTATTTTATTTTTTAGAATTAAATAAATACTTTTCCAACTTTTCTATTTGCGAACACTATCAATGATTGATTTTCAACTACTTTTACTTCTACTATGATATTACTTCTTCTAAAAGCAGATTTTTTTTTGCAAACACACCTTATATATATAGTTTATATTAAGCATATATAATACTATTATCATTTTTGAAAAATATAATAATTAATAATTAAAAGGGATAGGAAGCTTGTATTAATTTAGATTTTAATCGAATCGAGTTAATTTAATTGAGAATTTGATCATTTTACACAAATTTTATGTTTTTTTATTAATCAAGCTAAGTTTTCAAAACTAATAAAGCAAATATAAAATTAAAATTATTTCTCAACCCCTGTGAATAAATAAATGGAATTCAGGCGGAAAATTACCTAACCTATTGATGGTGCATGCAAATTGCAAAATGTTTTTTTTTTTTTTTTTTTTTTGTAGGCTGAGCTTGCCATAGCGCTAAGGGACTTTGTGGGCCGTGAAACACCCCTATACTTTGCTCGCGGGCTAACAGATCACTACAAGAATTGCAATGGACAAGGCCCAGATATTTACCTCAAGAGGGAAGATCTCAATCACACCGGAGCCCACAAAATCAACAATGCCATTGCTCAAGTGATGCTCGCCAAACGCATCGGTCGGAAAAATGTGGTGGCCGCCACGGGCGCCGGCCAGCACGGTGTTGCCACGGCGGCGGCTTGTGCTAAGCTTTCCTTGGACTGTACAATATTCATGGGGAATGTGGATATGGAGAGACAATCATCCAATGTGCTCCTAATGAAACTTCTTGGTGCTCAGGTATATATGTTCCAAGTATAGTTTTTTTGGTCAATTTTAGTCTTGTAACTTGATGTGGCAAAAATAGTGTTTGGTGCTTGACGATTTTGCCCGTTAATCAAAATAGCAATTCTAATCCTATAACTTCTAACCATCATAAATATTGTGGGTATTATGACTAAAAGACAAGGGTACTCTAAGAACAAATGAAGTATCAAAACATCTAGTTGGGACCAATATCGCGCAAAATCGAACTTATAGGACCAAAATTGACAAATTAGAATTTAGAAGATCAAAATTGCAAAAAAATAAAAATCTTACGGAATCAAATTTGCTACCTAAAATATTTACATAGTCAAAATTGCTAGCTCTTTATATTTAAGGGACCAATTATGCAATTAGGCCTTTGGTAATTGCTACAAATTTCAAGTTGATAGTACAGTACGAGCCCCAAATCTCCTAGTCCAGCTAGGCTTTATTTCGCAGCTCAAGTATAAATTATTCTTAGGTTGGCTATCCTAGCCTATGAAGATTATAAGGAAAAGAAAAACATTTCGATAATTATCCATTCAATTAAAATATACAATAATACACTTTAGATTGTCTATTTCAACGGCAGCCTAGCCCATGCTTAGATCTGATGACGGATATCTTGATAGGGAAATCAGAGCATTTAAACCAGAATTCTTTAAAATTAATGGCTTGATAAGACTATATATATAGCTCTGAATCACTATTATCTTTGCTTAGATATTTTCAAGCTTGTAAAGAAATAATGGTCCCGCGTTTACCTCTTGATAATGAGGCCTCAGAGCATTTAAACCGAATTGTCCCAAGATAGTGGCTTGATACGCCCGAAGGCTCTGAGTTATAAAAAATAAAAAGTTAAAAAAATAATGGTCCACCTAACCCTCGCACCTTAAGCTTCATCCAGAAAAACACAGAGTAATATAAATCACGAGATAATTACAAAAACCACCTTTTACCTAATTAAAAAAATCCAATTATTTTTCAACATTATAAATATCTTAAGGTATTACAAACACTCCCTTGAGGTTTGCATTTTCTTAGAAAATATTCCCCCATTGAGGATGCAATTTGTAGAATAGAAACAAATATCAATTGAGTATTTGTACTTTAAAAGATAATCGGGGTCTTTGTAATTAGACTAAACCTCAAGGATATTTTTTAATAAACTCCAAAATCAAATTATATCAAAACCATGTAATCGAATTTGTGTGCGACAATCTTGTACTCTTTGTCTTTCAAACAATGGTAGAAGTTTGTGCTCTCGAACTTGGTCCGGATTCGACCCATATGAGTGTGGTTAATTGGGTCGGGCCAGCCTTTTCGGCTAAATAGGTGGGTTATTTTGGGGCCTATCAAATTGCACCCCATCCCGGCCTTAACATCGGTCGAACTAATTTTGTCACTCTAATTATATGATTACCAATGATAAAAAAAAAAATCATTTGCAAATAAAAGGTTAGACAACTAACTAATTCTTTTCCAAGTTCATTTATAGGTAAAACAAGTGGAAGGAACATTCAAGGATGCTACCTCGGACGCCATTCGGGCATGGGTGGAAGACCTAGACAACAGCTTACTACTTGGCGGGCACAGCAGTCGGGCCCCACCGTGCCCGGCCATGGTCCGAGAATTTCAGTCAGTAATCGGAAAAGAAACCAGAAAACAAGCCCTGGAAAAGTGGGGTGGCAAACCCGACGTTATAGTTGCCTGCGTGGGGAGTGGATCAAATGCATTGGGGATTTTTCATGAATTTGTGAGAGACGAAGATGTGAGATTGATTGGTGTTGAGGCAGCTGGGACTGGAATAGATGGTGCCAAACATTCTGCAACTTTGGCTAAAGGAGAGGTGGGAGTTTATCATGGAGCCATGAGCTATCTCTTGCAAGATGATGAAGGCCAAATCATTTGTCCTCACTCAATAGGTGTTGGGTAAGTATCGCGTTTTTCATAGTGAATCTTGATATCTATAATGTTTCGTTTGGATTGAAGGATTTGAAACTAAGAATTTCAAATCCATAATAATAAATTCATTGAGCTTGTTTGGATGACATGATTTCAAATCCTTGAGCTTGAACTCCTCCTTTGAGCTCTTTTTTGAGTCGTTTTTGTGTATTTCAAATTATTCTTAGCTAGTGTTGTTTCAAATCATTTTTCCAAATTCCTTCATCAAATCCGAATTCTTCAATACAAAATGCAACCTAATGGCATGTTTGGTTGACTTCCCCTAAAAGTCAATCTTCCACAATTCCTCCCTCCAATTTACCAATCAAGCATTATGTTACCCTTCTTGATGTATTTCTCTACTAACATATACACGTATTAAAACAACCACATCAAACTCCCTTCCCGCCAATCACCCCTAACAACTTCCCTCAAACACTAAACAAACATATCGTAAGGAATTTGTTCAGGTTAAAGAAACTGAGTAAATCCACATCAAAATTGTGTAACATTTACCAAAAACAGCAATATATATATATTATATATATACCCAAAAAGAAAATAAAAGATAAAAAAAAAAGAAAATCTTACAGGTTTTGGACAATTTGAAGTAATTAGGTGATTGTTGAGCTTGCAGGCTAGAATATCCTGGAGTTAGCCCCGAGCTCAGCTTTCTCAAAGATATCAGGCGCGCAGAGTTTCACACAGTCACAGATAAAGAAGCCCTGGAAGGTGTGATTTTCTTAATGACCTTACAGTGATCTTCTTAACAATATATTTTCATCATTTACTTAATATTTTATTTCACTTTTTATTTTTCATTTGCAGCGTACTCACTGCTGTGCCGAATAGAAGGGATAGTTCCAGCCCTGGAGGCCGCTCATGCTTTGGCATATCTCGATAAACTTTGTCCAACCTTGCCCGATGGTTCGAAGGTCGTCGTTAATTGCAGTGGCCGTGGCGATAAGGATGTGGCAACTGTCTTTCAATACGAACAAGAACAACCACCACAGTAGCCCCACCAACTTATTCCCAGTTAAAGCTTTTGAGTGCTACTCATAGAGATGGGTAGTGAAATGTTGCATAATTCCCAATAATTCTGTCAAAACGTGTGAATTGCCTAAATGAACAGAGCTTTCCAAAATGCTCAAATCTAAATCATACTAACCTTGAGTGACATAAATTAGCCTAATAACCAAATACACCAATGTTAAATTCCTACTCAAAAGGCCTCAATGGGGTCCCTCTCCCAAGTTATGGCTAAGGAACACCAAATTCCAGCATTAATGAGAAAGATATGAAATGGGAATAAAAAGGACTGAAAAAAACACATAATGCCTCTCCATCAAATGTTCCAAAATCAATCTATAACTTATCAGCAAGTAGGGGCAAAAGACACTAAGTAAAAACAAATAAAAAATAAAAGTGTTTCAAAAACTAGGAGAAAATGAAATACTTATCAGCAATTAAAAACCTCAGAGCCTCAGCTAAAGAAGGATATAAGAAATGTCAAAGCGCCACATTGTTGAGGCTGCAAAACAAATATGACTATCTGACAAAACAATGACCATGGCCATAAGGTAGAATAAAGGTAGAAAAGTATCTTATCATCCCACAATAGGAGGTATCATACACAATCGAATGAAGTATGGAGAATAGAAGAATTCAGAAAGGTGCCACATATGATCAAGCAAATTCAAAAGAATCAATTGAAGCTTTTCAACTTCATCATGGCAATTGAGAACAAAATACAAAAATTTGGTCAAACAAAAACAAACTCAGCAATTAGCAAAGGCACCAAAATTACAAGAAATCAATTTTGAAGGAGTGTGTTCACCTCCATTAACCCTGATTATGGAGAATGTAATGATGTTTTGCAAATATAAAGCAAACTCGGCAAATTAGAAACAAAAAGGATGCAGATGAGAACATCAATCAGTAGTTTTAATATGACGAGCAACGCATTCTACCAAGTGACATAAAATAAGAGGGCAATATTTTTCAATCATCTCAATCATACAGGACAATATATTACATTCACATTATATATCGATCAAGGTTCAAAAACGCCACCATTCTTGAGCACACATAAGCTGAATATGTCAGAAACTTCGTTTTGAAAATAACTAGTTCCTACGGAATTTAAATAGATGCAATTACAATATATTTGACGTTGTTGAAGCACCACAGAGATGAGGCAGCAAAACAATTATAATGACTTTTATCAGACACAAAAATGACTATGGCTACAAGGTAGAATAAAGGGAAAAAGTAACTTATTGGTCATCCAACCATAGGAGATATCATATATCAATGAAGTACAACGAATAGAAGAGTTCCAATTTCCAAAAAGGTGTAACATATGATCAAGCAAAATCAAACTAATCAATTCACACTTTTCAACTACATCATGGCCATTGAGAACAAAATATAGCAATTTACTTTAAATAGAAACAAACTCAGCAATTGCATAGGCACCGATATTTCAAGAAATCTAGTTTGACGGAGTTGGTTCATCTTCATTTGATGTTAAAGCAAACTCAGCGAAGTAGAAACAAAAAGGATGCAGATCGAATATCAATCAGTAGTTTTAATTATGACGAGCAACGCATTCTACCAAGTGACATAAAATAAGAAGACGGTATTTTTAAATCATCACAAATCATCTCAATCATACAGGACAATATATTCCATTCACCTGAGATATCGATCAAGGTTCAAAAACGGCCACCATTCTTAAGCACACAATAAGCTGAATATGTCAGCAACTTTGCTTTGAAAATAACTAGTTCCTACCGAAATGCAATTACAACATATATATTTGACGACGTCCAAAAACAGAGAAAACAGATATACTCACTTATATACAACCTCACCCCCAAACCAGCAATCATGTTCCAGCAGTGGGTAATGCTGCCATAAATGAGTTGTAAGACGACTCCAAATCGAAGTGCAGTTGCCGAGCCTGCTGCTCAGTCAGCTCATCAGCAGCACCCATTTTCGACAGCCTGGCAATCCACTCTCTCATCTTCGTTTTCCCCTCGAAATCAGGTGGCAGTATTGACAGCTTATTGAGAGAAGCTGATAAATCAGATAACAATGGATGGACCTGATCAACTGCAACCATGTTCAGTTTTAATGAATCCATGGCTGTAATAAAGTTCTGCACACACTCAGCCACAATTGCAGCCGACGTAGTGGATGACATAGCCACAGCTGCCCGGTGCTCCACAGTTGCTGGAACTCCTGATGCCACGAGACGGTTCAGGGCAGCAGGGCAGTCCAGCTTATATGTATCGTGAAAACGCTCAATACTGGGTACAATTTCTTTCAGAGTTGAGGATAGGGTTTTAAAATGGGCAATCAATTTTTGGCAATCGGTTTCATACTCCGCAGGAGAAATAATGTCGCGAACATAAGCCTTCTCGAGCTTCTCTGTTGCTTTTATTATGGCAAAGAGCTCGGCGAAATTTTCGTACATCTCTCTTTCGCGCTTGTCGTTCCATAGCTTAACCTCCATCTAATATATAGTATGAGTTTAATATTTAGAAATAGGATTGGAGAAGAGGACGGGACACGCGCAAAGAGAACCAAAACCTTGTCACTGCAGCAAAATCAAAAGTTAAAAAAAAATCAGATCCAGAAAAACCAAAAAGTCAAATCTCCGATACAAGATATCAGAAAACCCTAAGATTGATAGCCGCGACAAACAAATATATAACACACAAAACGGCAAAGGCTTTCAGTCAGTAAACCTAGCTCAAACATAATTTCTCGATGAAAACAATCGGGCATTGCGGTGAACACATAATTTTACAAAAGAAAACACCAAACGAAATCGCGGATTTCATATCAATAATCGGGCTTAGAAACCCTAATTTCAGGATATACAAGCACATGCGAGCAAGTACAAATAAAACAATTATTACTCAGATCAACCATACCTCAAGAGACGGGCATATTTGAGGGAAACAAAGATCGAATATATACAAAAGAATAAACAACAAGAGAAGAAAAGGGAGATCCAACAACTTTATTATATAAATACAAAAGTATAATTAGAAAGAGAGATGCACTTACAGAGAAAGAGAGACGCGGCTTTGAATAATGGGAAGAGTGTTGCAGAGGGGAGGGGAGCAGGTTGTAGCCAGTCTGAGCTTGCGTGTGCGATTTACTCCATATACTTTATTTCTTTTGGATAAATAATTAATCTTATTTTGTCGTCTCTTCCTTTTTCTTCTTTTTTTTTCTTTTTTTCTAGTCCTTTTACCATAATATATTTTCAAAAAAAAAAAGAGTACTTTTTAAAGGGGGGAAATTCGAAAGAAAAATCAGATGCTGATATTAGAGCTGTCAATTTAGTTGGTTAAATCCAAATTCATTTGTTCAGTGTTTTCCCACTTACGTTTAATTGAGCTTAATTTAATTAAATTATTGGATGATGAGTCAGTCAATCAATCAAGTGATAGTTTTTGTAATTATTAGTAAAATAATATAAAATATTTGGTATATGATTTGTATATAGGTCAGTTCGACAAAAGTATCATAAATCTTTCTTTTTGATATGGCTATCAGGCTATGCACAATCATAAAGTTAAATAAAATGTATATATCATTATCAGATGATCTAACTATATAATATTTAATTATTTATCGCCTTTGATTTTCCAATTGCTAATTACAAATATTATTAATTATGTTGGCCTTTCTAAACATATATAACTATATATTTAAGAAATTAAATGGTCTAAATCATACTAATAGTTACTTATTTATCATGGATTTCATGTGGAAATCACTTCACAACATTTAATATGTAATCTAGTGGATTTATTTTTGCATAATACACTAATCACCTACAGCATATCAACAAACTTAAGAGACAATTAGTTTTTTAAAGATTTACTACAAGTCTACAAGACTACAGCTAATAATAGTAGCACTGAATTATTGATTTACAAAAAGACTAATAATATATAAAAAAATTAATATATCTCACTCACAATATTTTGATATATCATCAAACTAAGCAAGAGTTTACATATCACTCTTCTGATTAAATCAGTAAACATAAATAACAAAACACCTGATAACACTTCAGTGAATATAGATAATATCAACATTTAATATAGATAAAATATTGATATAATTATCCTCTACAAACAACCAAGAACCCTAATTATAAGAAAAGTGCAGCTATAACCCAAAATAAGAAAAGCTTAAATTTTCCAGAGAGATATACCTTTAATAAAGAGTACACTCCAGCTTTGACTACTCTACAGAAGCATGTAATGGTAATTTTTTCAGCTTTTATGTTATCTACCTCCACCATGGAGATCCAGCCTCATAACTGTGCTCTCCATCATCCCATGAAATATGACATGCTTGAAGACCTATGGCAACACTAGGTTCTTTTCCATGGTGTGCAATCCATTCTTCAATTGCCAGTGCCTTAGCATCATCGTCTGCATACTCTTTCTTGTTCTTGCCATAGGGATTCAGTCCGGGGCAGTTTGCCTCAGCAATGGCAGCCGGCATATACGCCGAGTCGCCCACTAGTGGAGCGCCACAAGCAGCCAATTGTGTCCGAATCTGCAGTTTGCAAAATTTTGTCAGGGTAAAGAATCAAAGACATTACACTTGTTATGAGATGGCAAAGGGTTGATGACTTGATGGTGCTGTTTAGTCTATGTGTGCTTTATCTACTCAATCCATTTTGTAAAATGAGACAGAAAAAAACGTGAGGATAAATTCAAGAAAAAACCAAACATTCAAGCCCCATGAAGTTTATCCTTGTAAAAATTAATAATCTAAATAACATATGAGAAAGAACACATGTAACTCATATTTTTACTCATGCTGCCAAATGCACACCAATGGGTTTCAAATTACTAAATATCTATATATATATATATTTAAAAGAAAAACATATTTTTGACCCACTGCATGAACAGTGATCAAACTCAGTAACTTGTCCTTTTAAAGAACAAAAAAGCATGGGGAATGGAAATTTTACGATGAGAACAAATTTATCAGTCGAGGAAATAGGGAATCATTCAGATACAACCTCCCCATTTCACCTATAATTCCAGACCAATACCTGATGTGTGCGACCTGTCAAAAGGTTGATTTTACACTCGTATGCGAAATCTTTAGTAGGCCATCCACAATCCTCAATGTTATTCTTCTCTTCCATAATACTATTTGGCCATGGAACCTTCCGGCATTCTAAGACCTCAAGTTGGCACAAGCGCCAACCGCAAATGAAATCTGCATGCACCACATCATAGTCTTTCATTTATATTGAAAACATAAATAATATGACATTCTGTTTCCCAAATAAAATCTATAGTTAAACTTTTACAAAATTGGCATTATTCATCAATTTGGACAATTAATGAACTTTGTTACCTTCAGAAATAAGGCGGGGTGCAATATTAACAGGACGCATATAGTGGGTAATTACTCCAATTGATACTGGAGCAGCAGCAAGCGCAAGATAAAGCTTCTTAACCTTTTTCTCCTGAGGACCATATATACAGTTCGAATTATATACAGTTCGAATTAATCTTACCCATACGTGATTGTACGGAAACAGCATAAGTTGATTTCTCACTTAAATCATACTCCTCTCAATTAAGCTAGAAAAAAATGTCACTAACCCTTATTTTTCCGTGAAAAACTGAGCAGTATTCCTTTGTTCTTGCTAACACTACACTGTAAAGAAATAATGAAAAATGAACACTTTGCTTCTGTTGCTGTATATAGATAATAATATAACAGTTTAACTCACCAGCCCTCAGTGCAATTATCAATCTGGTGGGTAGTCCTCAAAGGAGCCTGTAATCCTAAGGCACGAGTAGCAAATGTTGCACAACTTTCTTCAATGTTGTCTGTGGTTCCTCCAACCTGATCAAAGTTAATAGAGGCAAGGACACCTTGAGCAAGCAACAGATTAACTTTCAAAAGTGCTCATCACATTCTCAAGAAAACTACGTTTGGAATAACACCAAAATTTGCAGTCTTTAAGTGTCAACTGGGAAAATAAAGTCTTCGCCTTCTCATAGACATTGATTATGACATTCTAGATTACTGCAACATCAGATGTATATGTTTATAGTCATAATTTCAACAAGAATATTGAGAGGGAAATAGATGCAACTTTTATCTGAATTCCAGCAGAAGGCATATTTATTAAGTTTCCAGAATAATATTGGGAGTGACCAAAGGACTGTAACATTGGCATATAAAACCCACAAATGAAAAATAAGCTGTTCAACTATATATTGGAGTACATGCCGTATACTCATTTATAACACAAGTTAAAGGAGAGAAAGATACTAAAATGCACACTCAGGACAATAGTCTATGTGAAAGGAGCACAAAATCACACAGTGCAATAAATCGCGAGCAGATAGTTTCCTATTTTACGAAGGAGTAAAGATAGGTACGAACTTTTGGGAAATATCATACTGAGGAAACCATGGAACTGGAAAAGGACACATGGATATATTATTTGGTGAAGCAAAATCAAGCAAGAATAAGATAACCCAAGGTTTCCCCGGTAAATTTACCACAAATAACTTGCTATCCATCAGAAAACAAGAGCACAGCAACATGAACTAGTTATCAATTGAAGAAAGAAGGGATCTAAAAAGCTCTTCAATTAGGTCATAGTGCGATCATCATTAGAAAGATCATCCACATACTGATGTACCCGCAGGTTTGTCTAAAACAACATAGCTTTCGGTCACAGCAATTATTCGAGATCTCCAGTCAATTTCATAACACCTGATCAGAGAAGATATATCAGGATTACCAGATTCACAAGTCACTGACATAAGTAAGGAGTAAGGCTTATACATCAAGTGACTACCTTGGAAAGCGTTTTGGGTGCACATGCACCCGCAAGTAAGTACCAGTTTCAACAAACTCATCAGGGCTAGTAATGCGGAATGTTTTTTGCGCTTCTCGTATTGTCTTCCCTTTAATAGATGATCTTTGTCTTAGAAGTAATGGGTCTGTATATTTCTTAAAAGCTTTGATTTGCTCAGGTGTAGCACTTCGAGGAGGGTCTGGGCATACAAGAGCATAAAATACAGCTCCAAAATGAATGAGATCTGCAACAAATCTTCAGAGATGGAACACAAAAACTCAACCTTTTTGGTATAATATCAAGTTTGGGCATCTGATTCTCATTTGTCAGACTATAAATAAAGTAAAAATGGGGAAGGTATAACAGAACTCACAGTGGTGGAAGATTCAAAGATTTACTAATAAACTCAAGAACAGGTCCTCCTTCTGAAACAACTAAGTGTTCTACCCTCGGAGGTCCCATTTGGGAGGGGCAAGGAAGAAGGCGGCCATATGGAGGATAGCTGAAAAAATAATCAAGTGTGCATTTGGTAAGATTGTAAGAAGTAATTAAACTAAATGCAGGCTTTTCATATTAAAGGAAAATAAGTGATCTTCAAATCGGCTTATAACTTAAAAGACACTTCAATGTCAAATTTCTTTTGGTGCTAGAACAATTTGAATGTGACAGCATAACTTCCATAAAATTTTAAGTTACTCCCCTTTCTATTATGACCCTAAATATTGTTATCTTGCTAAAAGGACTTTTTTTTTCACTTTGTCTACAGGAGTTGCTAATTTATGCTTTCTAGATAACTGATCTGGTAGCAGACAGCGGCAATGGATAAGGTTCTGCAATGGTAACTGTCACGGAGTTTTGCTTGGTAGGATACCTTTCCTCAATTATTCAGTTTCTTCTGTTAAATGAGATGCTTCAGACCAAGCTTCTGAGGTATAAACAATCTGTTATGGAATTTCTAGTTCAGAAGAACTTTCAATGACGGGAAATCATCTTCGCTCCTGAAGCTTTCAGAAAAATTTGAGAAAGGCAGAATGCAGGATTTAGGAATAGAGGAGACAAATAGGGTTCAGAGAGGCGTGTGAATGACTTTACAGTTTTCACACTGAATGTTTATACATTTGAACTGCAGTTTCAGGTGTCTTAATTGGAGCTAATCTTCAAAGGAGGAAAAGGAATATATAAGCTCCAGTGCATAACTCCCAACAGTCAACACCATTGGAATTCAATGAATGATGAAAAGCTCCAGAATCTAATACCCAAATAGAGGAAGATATACCTGACGAGCTCGGAGTTGACAAACCTGAGGCAGACAAAGCATGAGATGAGGCAAGAAATTTCTGAAATTGTTCAGCAATTGTATCCATAGAAGGCTGACTGGAGGTAAGAGTTCCAGACGTCACAGAATCTGATGAGGGTACAGGTGCAGCAATACGAGTCGGTGGGGGCGGCCTAAAACCACGTTGATTTGGATGGATAAACTGATGTTGGGGAGGTCGTGGATTTTTCTGTTGAAAACGTTGTTGACCACCTTTATTCAACTCGGGACATTGAGCCTTCCAATGTCCAGGTTGTTTACAGTAGCTACATTCATCCTCTCTTCCACATGTTTACCACATTCCCAAACTTACATTAAATCTTGTTTCATTAGCCAATTGTGTGATTCAGGTTACTTAGTATCATTCTCTTCTACTTCTTGTTGTGTGCGGGACCCACATTCCCTAAGGCGATTGGGGGACAGTCGTAGGCACGGAGAGTTATACATTTTGGATGAGCTCGTAGTACCTCTATCGCAGCCTTTCTGTTGTTGATTTGTCTTCTTTTCGTTTGAGTCATTCATCGTCTAACTTTTATTTGTGGCATTCTCGTTTGGGTCATGTTTCGTCTTCACGTTTAAGATTTTTGCTTCTACAGGTTCATTAGGAAAATTGTCTTCTCATGATATCTCGATTGTAGTGGTTGTAAACCGCAAAATTTTCCGTGTTTTTCTTCTATGCGCCATTTGATTTGGTTCATTCGATGTGTGGGGACTGCTCCCATTTCCACAAAGGGGGTTCTCGATATTATGTCTCTTTTATTGATGATTATTCTCGTTATTGTTGGGTTTATTTTATGAAGCATCGTTCGATTTTCTCGAGCATATATACCTCATTTCGAGCTTTTGTAAAAACTCATTTTCTCGCTATCATAAAATGCTTTAGATGTGACTTGGGTGGGAGTACACCTCTAATAATTTTCGTGAATTGCCTGCTTTGGATGGGACTTTACATCAAACTTCTTGCACGATACTCCCGAACAAAATGGTATTCTTTGAAAGAAAACATAGGCATATCATTGAAACCGCCGATCACTTTTACTATCTAGTTCGGTTCAGTGAATTAGGGGAAGGCTGTTTTACCGCCGTCCATTGTATAAATAGGATTCCATCATCCATTACATCTAATTTATCACCATTTCGGAGACTTTATGGTTCCACCCCTAGTTATTCGTCTTTACGAGTCTTTGGTTGTGCATGTTTTGTCCTTCGTCCTCATGTTGAACGCAAAGAAATTATCTTCTCGTTCAAATATTTGTGTTTTCTTAGGATATGGAGAAGGTCGGAAGGGATATCGTTGCTTTGATCCTATTGCTCAAAAATTATATGTGTCTCGTCATGTATTTTCTTGAGCATATTCCATTTTTCTCTATTCCCTCTAGTCTCATAAAGATCTCCAAACTCGATCTTGTTCGTATTGATCCATTCTCGGATAATACGATATAGAGACTCATCGAATCATTACCTCGTCTCGCCTTTCGACGACACCCCAATCGCTTCCTAAAATTGTGGATCGTTTGCCTCCTCGATATCCCCAACGTACACGTAAGTCCACTCGATTACGACTTTGTTTATTCCTCTTATTCTCCCGCCTTTGCATTTTTGTCCTCTATTCACCAAATTTCTGAACCACACTCCTATAAAGAGGCGATTCTTGATCCTTTATGGCGATGCTATGATCGAGGAACTTTCGCTTTGCATAAAAACAAACACTTGGGATTTGGTATCTTTACCACCTGTAAGCGGGCAATTGGTTCGCGTTGGGTTTATAAAATTAAAACCAACTCGATGGTTCGATTGAGTGATATAAAGCACGATTGGTTGCTAAAGGTTATTCACAGCAGATATGGTATGGATTATGAGGAAACATTTGCCCTGTTGCAAAGATGACTACCGTCGTACTCTTATTGATGTTTCTTCCGTCCAAAAAAATGGCACATATCTCAATTGGATGTCAAAAATGCCTTCTTGAATGGTGATCTTCAAGAAGAAGTTTACATGATTCCACCACCGGAGTTCCTCATAATCGGGCGAAGTTTGCAAGCAAGAAAGCATTGTATGGTCTCAAACAAGCTCCACGGGCTTGGTTTGAAAAATTCTCTGTTGTCTTACTTCACTTGGTTTTAGTTCCATAACCATGATTACGCCCTTTTCTTCAAGCGTACATGTGATGGTATTATTCTTCTTTCCTTATATGTTGATGATATGATTATCACCGGTGATGATGTTGATGGGATTGAATTGTTGAAAGGCGAGTTAGCTTCTCACTTTGAAATGAAAGATTTGGGACCTTTGAGATATTTCTTGGGTATTGAGGTAGCCCGCTCCCCTCGAGGTTATCTTCTTTCACGGTCAAGTACATTCTCGACATACTTGATCGAGCTCGTCTTCCGATAATCGGCCGGTTGATACGCCTCTTGAACTTAATGTTCGATATTCTCCTTCGATGGCACACCATTATCCGATCCTACCTTATATCGCACTATTGTTGGAAGTTTGGTTTATCTAACCATTCGGCGTCCGGATATTGCATATCTTTGTTCATATTGTGAGTCGATTTGTTACTAGCCCCACTACTGATTCATTGGGTCATAGATTACTCGTATCTTGCGATACCTCCGGGTACTCTTTTCGAGAGTCTTTTGTTTCCATCTACATCTTCATTAGAGTTGAGAGCATATTCGATGCGGATTGGGCTAGTGATCCTACTTGATCGAAAATCCACCACCGGTTTTTGTATTTTTCTTGGAGACTCACTTATTTCTTGGAAGAGTAAAAAACAAAATGTTGTGTCTCGATCCTCCACAGAGCGAGTATCGGCAATGGCTTCTACTACAACCGAAATAGTTTGGTTACATTGGCTTCTTGCCGAGATATGGGTGTTCATTTATCCTCACCTACTCCCATGCATTGTGATAACCAAAGTCTTTATTGATTGCTCACAACTTCGATTTTCCATGAAAGAACAAAGCATATTGAGATCGATTGTCATGTCACTCGTCATCACCGCAACATGGGACTCTCGACTTACCATTCATCTCATCATCTTTCTGATTGCGGATCTTTTCACCAAGTCGCATCCGCGACTCCGCGCTTTCGTTTCTTGGTTGGCAAACTCCGATGATTTCTACTACATCATCATGAGTTTGTGGGGGATGTTAGAATTATATTAGTTTATATTAGTGAGGGTAGTTTTGTATTTTCACTTTCTTGTGTTTAACCTAGGGTTTGTCTATTTAATGGTAGCCTCCATTTTGTATTTGGTACTCTTGTATTTCAAGACTCAAGTTCTATAGAATCCTTCTTCCCATTTTCTCTTTGCAATAATGTATGTTAATTATTCTAACAATATTCAACTCCTCCGCCAATTTTTTTGATAGCCATGTGCTTGCTCTATTTCGTATTCAATTTAGGAGAGCAAAAATGTCAACTCGTCTACAATTGGTAGTCAGAATTAACCATTCTTTTTTTCCCCTCTCTTTATCTCTCTTGAAAAATGAATCGAAAGATCTTGGGTTCGAACTCCGATCAACACCCTTACAAAAAGTGAGGTATACCACTTGAATTACAAGCTCATGGTTTTTCGAAAAATGAACGGTTAGTCACCCAACAATCTATTATCGATATTAGTGCAATTAAGACTAACAAACAAATAACCCACAAGGATTGCCAGTTGGTGGAGTAGGTGAGCGCGGATGAAGGTCACGAGTTCGATTTTCCCTACCAACACTTTCTTGGTTGAGTCTGTCACACAGGTCTTACCTAGTGTGGTTTACCTGGTTGGCCTAGTTTGCGGGCTAGACGTCCACCCGGCCCAGGGTTTATCCAGTGTGCACTCAAAGAGTAGCGGTACGTGGGTTCACCCGTCATTAAAAAAAGAAAAAGAAAAAAAGACTAACAAACAAATAAACATTTCTAATGTTCATATTCAATTTTTAGTTCCGTTCTACATTCGATGTTATAATTTTTAAACATTAGAAATGAATACACATATCTAATGTCCAAAACTATAAGATAGACCGAAATGAATACTATCCTACCATATCTAAGAGTTGGAGAATTGTGTTGGTTAAAACATGCTACAACTTCAAATACTTTCGTGCTTGTGGAACTATATGGTCTTCTATTTCCAATTAGAGTCATCGAAACGGGCAGGCGGGGCGGGGCTGCCCGCGGCCCGCCAAAACCCGCCACTTGGCGGGCGGGCGGGTGGCCGGCCAGGGTGGCGGGCCAAGAAACCCTCAACCCAACCCAACCCGCCTTGGTCAGGGTTGGGGTTAAGCTGTTTACCAAAAAAAATAAAAAATAATAAAAAAATGAAAAAAAAATATTTTTTATTTATATTATTATTTTTAATGAATTAAATATACTAATGGATAACAAGTACATATTTTATAAATATATTATATACACTTTTATAAGAAATACAAATATAAAATATCAATTATACTATTTTTTTGTCTATTTTATCTAATTTTTCTTTTTTTTTCTTTTTTTCAATTTATGGCGGGCTAGCCCGTCGGCCCGCCGACCCGCCCCGCCAAGCCCGCGGCCCGCGACGGGCTAGCCCGTTTAGGCCCGCCCTTTGGCGGGCTACTAAATACTAAACCCACCCCTCTACCTTAGGCGGGGCGGGGCGGGCCGACCCGGCCCCTGGCCGTTTGACACTTATTTCCAATCATTTTTGTCTTATATATTATAATAATCCATGCAAGTGATGCATATATAAGATCGTGTCATTATTATCTATACATGACATTTATCTGGTGTATTGAAGCACCAAATGAAATTAACATGATTTTCGAGATCCCGATTGGTGAAAGTAATAAGATTTTAACCATGTATATGGTTGTTAGTTAGTGGCATAGTTGGGAGGGGAGGGGAACCTGGGCCAAGCCCCCTCTTTTAAACAAAAATATTTTTTACTAAGTAATTAATTTTTGATAAAAAAATTAGTTAGGATTTATATGATTTTTATATCCTGGCCTACTCTATTTTCGTGATCGTCCATTTTTATGGCGTTAAGGCTGCACCATTGTTGTTAGTCTAAACATCCTATAAATGCCAATATATAGTTTCGTGAGTGACAAATAGTTATTCTATTGGTGTATTCTCTTGTAATAATTAATTTTAGAATCTTTATGTTTAATTTAGTATGTATAAGATAGTCAAAATACGTTAGATTCGATCGTCCATTTTTCATTATATTCTCATTAAATTTTTATAGGAAAATGTACGTATGAATATGATGGGGTAATTTTTATCAAATTAATTTGAAATCTAGCAGAGTTAAAATATATTATTCCTAACAGATTTATGGGCGAATAATTAAGAAAAAGATGTACAACTGACCACCTCTATTGGTAGTTGGCTCTGATTTTCTCTGTGCCCATATTATTATCTCGATAAATAAATAAATCTGACACCTTTATTAATTGATTTAAAGGGAATTTACCAATATATCCTCAACCACCTAAAATGAAGGTTAATCTTTGTGTAATGTTATTTTCCATTGATGAAGAAATACACAACACTATCATTGAAGTTGGCTACAACGAGCCTCCAAAATTTCACGTTGTGATCCTTGAAAGGAAAAAAAAAAGTGAATAAACAATGGAAATTCTCTACTTAATACAACAAATGAATTGAATATATTGCACCAGATTTATTATAGATAAACATGTGGACCATTTAGAGATAGGTGGTGGACCATTTAGATAAATACTTCCTTTCCTTTAACAAAAAAGAGAAAAGAAAAGAAAAAGAGATAAGTAGTGATGGACCATAATTCAATACCATTTAAAATGGAGGTTAATCTTTGTGTAATGTTATTTTCCATTGAATACTGGAACGACACTAGCTCGACAAACACCTTCCCACAATATTACACAAAAACTCGCATTAGGCCGCTTTAACGGCCCGACTTGACTCGTTAGATCATCGACCCGAGGCCGGTGATATTTTCGTAATATTAGCAGTGATGTTTTAGTAGTTTTCAGGGACCACGGGTATTAGCAGCCCTTCTAAAAAGTATTAGCCGTCCTAAAAAGTATTAGCAGTTCTTCTGAAATGTATTAGTAGTTCCCTGAAGAGAATTTTAGTATTTCTCCTAAATACACTCCCGAAATGTATGTATTAGCATCCTCAAAAAGTATTAGTAGTTCCCGGAGAGTATTTTAGGCGCGATTGGATAAGAAACAAAATTCATTTTCGTTCCGCTTAGAGAAATTTTTACACAAACATATGATTGTTTATGAAAATTTTCAGAAAATATATTATTCTCTCACTTTCACTTTTTCTTATTTTTTCTATCACCAATCAATCTACACATTTTTTCACAAAAAAACTAATCATTATTACATATTCTCCCACAAATTTAACTATTCATTCACTCACACATTTCTAACTACCAATCATTATTTTACTATTCTTAAATCAAATCAACTTTCATCATTACTTTTCCATCTCACATCCAATCACAATCTCAAAATTCATCTTTTTTCTTCTAAAATATTTTTTACCACTATTCTCTAGCAAAATGAAAAATTTCAAAATGAAAGTATATCCAATCGCTACGAATATAATTAAATTTTTCTCCCGAAATGTATTATCGATCCTTTTGAAAAGTATTAGCCGTCATTCTAAAAAGTATTAGCAGTTCTTCTGAAATGTATTAGTAGTTCCCTGAAGAGTTTTTTAGTATTTCTCATGAATATACTCCCGAAATGTATTAGCAGTCCCTCAAAAAGGTATTAGTAGTTCCTCGAAAAAGTATTAGTAGTTCCCTGGAGAGTATTTTAGTAGTTTCCCTGAATATAATTAATTTTTTCTCTCGAAATGTATTAGTTGTCTCTCGGAAAAGTATTAGTAGTTTCTCGAAAAAGTATTAGTAATTTCCTAGAGAATATTTTAGTGGTGCTCCTGCAAAGTATTAGTTTTTCTTATAAAATGTATTAGTATTTCTCCATAAAAGTATTAGCTGATACTAATACTTGTATCATTTAGTTGTTTTTTCAAATAAATAAATAAAAATGCCTACAGTGAGTGGCAAGAAGTCACGAGTGCCATCACTCTTTGCTGAGGCAACTGTGGAAAGCACTTTCGTCTCTTCCATAGCCAACACAACGGCGTGGTTTACAAATCGCGCAATTTTACCGATTTCAAGTGAGATTTTTCGCGACCCAATTTTGAATTCTTCAGAGAACGTCTCCATGATTTTCTTTCTGGCTATCCCACCGGATTTGCTGAATCGGTTGGAGGAGATGAAGACGAAGCGTCCACACCCGTAGCCAAGCGAAGCGATCGTGGAAAAAGAGAGACGGAGGGCGGTGGTAGGGGCGAGGTATGTTTGTTGGTGGTGGTGTCGGCCACAATCTTCTAGAATCAAATTTGAGGAAGAGTGCGGCGATCTTTTTTTTTTTTTTTTTTCTTCGCGGATCTGGGTCAGGTCTGCTAGATGGGTAGGGTATTTAGACCCTTCTAACGGGTCTGACAGGAGACTAGCCCTTATTATTATTATTATTATTATTATTATGTTGAAAGCTAGAGGGCCAAAATTTAAATGCCGTAAATAAGTATCACCAAATAGGACATGTTTGTTCCTTAATCCTTATCTCGGACCATATGTTAAAATTTGTTATATATTTCATCACGTATTATAAATACGTACTAAATATACAAGATGAGATATAATTAAACTTCACCAAGGAGGAATTACCCAATAACACTCTCTTTATTCTACAAAAAGAAACTCGAAACAGTTATTGTAACTTAATATTTCAAATTACTTCCAAAAACAATTATATTTCAGTTGAAATTGAATTTTCCTCAAATATACATGCAACATACAGCTCTACATGTTTACGATAATATAGTACGGTCTTATAATTAATGTAGGACTAATTAAGGAAAATTCCTTACCTGCCTATTCCCTAAATTTGAAACAATCGTTATCAAAATTTTCGTCAAGAAAAAGACATTCGAGGATTTCAAGGAAACTATCAAACAAAAATCTCCTAATAGCTAAGGCCGCTGCCTAATTAACTCTCTTCTTAAGCACCTGAAAATAACAAATACTTTATATATAGCATGTAATAGCAATTGGTTTCACATAGCCAATGTGACAAGAGGGGACCAAAGGGGAATTAAAACCCCACTTGTAGTTATTTACCAATGTATTTATTTATGACCCAACAAATGTGCAACAATGCTGTATACCTGCTGCTAAGGGGAAATGAAAAATAAGGTAATGTTAATAAAACTTTAGGTCCTACGGTTTCATCCATATATATATAGATTAACTTATCCTTAATTCAACCAAAATTAACCAGAATTCAACCAAAATTAACCAGAAACAAGCTTCTTTCCTCAATTTTTAGCAAATTCTCTAAGTGTAGGTCTTGTAAGGCCGTTTGCAGCACTCACGCGACTTGACGGATTATCTTTAAATGTAAAAGGTAGGATTTTTAGTGTAAATAGTGATAATTTTAATATAAAAAATGATATTTCGTTGAGTGCACTTAATTTTTGACTATTCGATACTTTTAATATAAAAATTGATATTTTATCGACCTAATTTTAGACTATCTGCATAAATGTATCACCGCTACACTAAGGGTGCATTTGGATGGGAGGATTTGGGAGGATTTGGGAGGAGGGATTTGAAATCCTTAGCTAAATCCACACCCTTGTTTGGCATATAAATTCAAATCAATGGATTTCAAATCCTCTTTAAGTTTTAGTTCATTTTCAATGGATTTCAAATTCCTCCAAAACCTAGTCATTTGAAATTCATTCTTTTTTTTCATTTATGTTCACTTGCATATTTATACACACTTACACACACCGCACACATTTACACACACTACACATACATTTACACACATTTACACACACTTTGCACACATTTGCACACATTTACATATACTACACACATTTACACACACTACACACACTGCACACATTTACACACACTACATACACTTACACACGCTGCACACATTTGCACACATTTACACACATTGCACACACATTTACACACATTACACACACTGCACACATTTACACACACACTGCACACACATTTACACTCATACTTACACATACTCTCCTCATATGCACACGCAATATCATCACACACATATTCAGACATAATAAAAGTTATATATTTCATATTTTTATTAGTGTATAAAATTATAATTATTTATAAAATAATAAGATTATATCTTTTATTTGTATTTATTAAATATCAATTAAGAAAATAAATAGAGCTTCTATTTTTTTTTTTATCAAAACTTATGATGGATTTGAAATCCTTACACAAATCCACATCATCCAAACAAGAGGTGGATTTCAAATCCAATGACTTTGAAATCCATTCATTTGAAATCCTTTAAATTTCAAATCTCTCCATCCAAATGGGCCTAAAAGTATCATCCGTTGTATGGTGCGACGTATTGCACTTTTAATGTAAAAAGTTGGATTTTTAGTGTCAAAAACCTTTTTATCACGAGCTTGAGCTCAAGTGGTATCGCGCTCACTCACCCTTTATAAGGGCGTTGACCAAGGTTCAAACCCCGTATATTTCATTTATTAGAAATTTATCTCCTCTCATTCAATTACTATTCCCAACCTATTAAAAAAAAAAGTCTAAAAGTTGATACTTTGTTGAATAAACTTAATTTTAGACTATTCCGATCTTTTGATATAAAAAGTAATACTTTGTCTAAATACACTTAATTTTTAGACCATTCGGACAATACATTACTTTTTACTCTAAATTATCGTCCATTGCATTATACGACCATCTTACACAAACTTTTGTGATTCTCTAAATCAAGAATTAATCATAGAGTACACTGCAATAACTGTAATTTCATAAATGTCAATACATATCTTTTCGTACGTGATAGAAAAAATGTCTGACCAAATTATTTAATTCAGCCAGTTGGTAGATAGATTAAAAACCTTTCACCCACCTCCCCATTCTCTTTTCTTTATAATAACCCGCAATATCTACTCTTCAACTCGCTCAACCAAAAAAAAAAAAAAAAGAAAAAAACAAAATAATTAATATGGAGTTGATAGACATTATCCTCCTCTGCTTCGCGGCCCTCTTCCTCCGTCTATGGTGGCGACACTGGTCAGTCACCGGCGGCGGGCCCAAAAACCTCCCACCAGGCCCACCGGGCTGGCCATTGGTAGGAAATTTATTCCAAGCCATTCTACAACGCCGGCCCTTCATTTTCGTCGTACGCGATTTACGTAAAAAATACGGTCCAATTTTCACCATGCAAATGGGTCAACGCACGATAGTAATAATCACCAGCTCCGAGCTCACTCACGAAGCCCTCGTACAAAAGGGCTCGCTCTTCGCGAACCGGCCGGCCGACTCGCCCATCCGGCTCATCTTCAGCGTCGGGAAATGCGCCATCAACTCGGCCGAGTACGGCCCGCTGTGGCGCTCCCTTCGGCGCAACTTCGTGACGGAGCTGATAAACCCGGCTCGGATCAAGCAGTGCGGCTGGATCCGAAACTGGGCCATGGAAAACCACATGAAGCGGCTCCAAGCCGAGGCTTCCCAAGCCGGCTACGTCGAGGTTATGAAAAACTGCCGGCTCACCATTTGTAGCATTCTCATATGTTTGTGCTTTGGAGTGAAAATATCCGAAGACCGAATCAAAGTCATTGAGAGTGTATTAAAAGACGTCATGCTGATGACGGCGCCGCAGCTGCCGGACTTCTTGCCGGTGCTGACGCCACTTTTCCGGCGACAGGTGAATAGGGGTGTTTTCTCAATCCGGGCGGAACCAGATCTCCTATTTCAAAATTCTATTCCTCTTCATACATTGGATGATTAACAATTATGACATCATCATGTAGACATATCAATCATCCAATACAATGAAATATGAAGTGGAGTAGGATTTTGGAACATGAAATCTTAATCCGGGCTTCAGGCCCCCCAAACTGAGATGAGATTTCCTATTCCACTTTCCCTATTTCACTCTCTATTCTATACACTGGATGAATGACACATGTACAATTGTGACATCATCATGTACACGTGTCATTCATCCAATGTAGTGAAATATGAGTGGAATAGGGAAAGTGAAACAGGAAATCTTAATCCGCCAAACTTTTCAAAATTTCCACTATTCTACGTCTATTTTATTTTTAAATATTAATTTTTGGTATTTAAAAAACACAAAAACTTATGTGAGACAGTCTCGTGGATATAATCAATGAGACGGATCATATATTTAAATAGAATTTTGACTCAAACTCATACTCGTGAAAAGAATCCATATTTTTGTATGTGTTTGGCATAAATTTAGATCATGAGACGGTCTCACATAATACATTCTCTTTAAAAAATTATTTTTTATTGATTTAGCCCGCAAAATTAATTAGCCCCAAATTTAAATGTCTAGCTCCGACTCTGCAGGTGAAGAAAGCGAAGGAACTGAGGAGGAAACAATTGGAGTGTTTGGTTCCTTTAATTAGGAACAGGAAGGCGTTTGTGGAGAGCGGAGGTAATTTTCGCGCAGCTGAGGAAATGGCGAGCCCGCTCGGGGCAGCGTATGTAGACTCGTTGTTCGAGCTGGAGCCGCCGGGGAAAGGGAAACTTGGGGAAGAAGAAATTGTGACGCTTTGTTCCGAAGCTATTAACGCCGGGACTGACACTAGTGCTACTACTGTTGAATGGGCTTTGCTCCATTTGGTTCAGAACCAAGAAATTCAGGAAAAGTTGTATAAGGAAATTGTCGGGTGTGTTGGGGCAAATGGGGTGGTGACAGAAAGTGATGTGGAGAAAATGGCGTATCTTGGTGCTATTGTGAAAGAAACATTTAGAAGACACCCGCCCAGCCATTTTCTGCTCTCGCATGCAGGTATTTTTTGAGCACTCTTGCACGTGCCTTTGCTCCCATATATGCATGTATAAAAAGAGTGTTTCGATCTTTGGGGTAAATTGCAATTTTAGTCAATTGGTTGTTTTTAAATTTTGTCTAGCAAAACCATCCTATACTATCTTTTAAAACATTATGGGCAAAGCTTGTTTAAAAGATCTCATAAACTTGTGTATCTTACAATTTTGTAGAATTTCAAGATTTTAATTTAGATCTTATTTTAAAAATAAGTGATTGAAGTGCTTGCGTAAAATAAAATGATCAAAGAGTTTATAAGGTGTTAGTCATGATATTTTTTTAATTAAAATGGCTAGTGAAAGCTAGAATGATGTTAAATCCATTTATTTAAAAAGAAAAAAAGTTGTTAAATAATTTATTTAGAAAATAAGGTGGACTCTCCCAACTTTTTTTTTAAAATGAGCTTGTAACATTTTGTTTTGGGAGTTTATAAGATTTTTTTAAATAAACCTTACCAAATACTTTTACAGAACTTATAAGCTCCAACAGATCACTCTCTTAGTCTTCAAATTTCCAAAAGTTTCAAAATTATCGGAAAATCTCACATGAGCTGCGTTATTATTGGTAAGACATTTGGAAAAGTTCCAATGTTTTGCTTAAAAATAGTCAGAAACCTTAATTTTTTTAGATAAATGAAAATATATCAAAAGAAATGAAAAAGTCCGGATTAATCAAGTAGCAAAGAAAAGACAATGCAAAATTTCAGGAAAAAATCACAAAAATAACTTAAAAACGCATTTTAGTGAAGGGTGTTTTATGTCTCAAACCTTAATTCTTGGTTAGAGATTCAAAAAACCCCAAATTTTAATTTCCTGGCAACTTTAAAATTTCTGGCGAATTATGAAGGACTCTACAGAGAGCTTTTGCCAAATGGAATTTAAAAAGGACTAATTTTGTGACACCCTAAAATTACATTTTGCCCTTTTTATTTCCTAATTCTCAAAAATTTCGCTTAACATGCAGCAACGGAAGACATCGAGCTAGGCGGATACACAATTCCAGCAGACGATACGTGGAATTCTACACGGCCTGGCTGACGGAGGACCCTGACATGTGGCAGAACCCTAGCGAATTCCGGCCGGAGAGGTTTCTTAACGGTGACGGCGTGGATGTGGATATCACCGGGATGAGAGGAGTGAAGATGATTCCATTCGGGGCGGGTCGGAGGATTTGCCCCGCATGGAGTTTGGGCGTGCTCCATGCGAATTTGATGCTGGCGAGGATGGTCCAGGCATTCAAGTGGGTCCCGATTCCGGATAACCCGCCCGACCCGACCGAGACGTTTGCATTCACTGTAGTCATGAAGGATCCACTCAAAGCAATAATTCTGCCCCGAACAAAGATTTGAATACCCCTTGTCTGAGCAAGCCACATGAAGAGATGCAAAATATTAAATACTACATATTAATTAAATATTAAATCTTTTGATTTTCGTTTCTGCTATAACAAATTAATGTGCTTTAATTTATATGAGGAAATTAAGGTGTGGGCTATATATATCTGATTTTCTTTATGTAAAAGTGTTGACGTTGCTAGTAGCTTAATTAATATATAAAATTTCAACTTAATTTCTATATATAAATAAATTAGATTTTGTTCAATTAACCAGACACTTGACTAATGAAAATTATGAAATATGTTTTAGGTGTACAATTATAAATCTCGTGTATGTCTATATTTGAACATATTGCACCTAACTCTCGGCCAGGAGCTGACTTGGATCAATCATTATTTTGGCGTATCGATGTCAACTTTTGGTTGGTTTAGTGGGTAAAGTGCTAAAATCATATAGTTCGAGAGGAAGCGAGAATATATATTTGTAAATTTTAGTAAATAAATTGCAAAAAAAAGCTATAGTTTAGAAGGCAAATTTCAATTAACCCAAACGAAAAAAAAAAAAAAACATGAGAGTTTAAAACCGAATTAAATTGAATAATATCATAAACTAAGTGGTGTCAATTTGCTTACTAGCAAAGGTATTGTTAAATTCTTGTACTAGCTCATTTTTATCTCTTTAAATCATGTCCATCCATCCAACCAAACATGCCCTAGCGTAGTTAGGTCATTGCAATAAATTCTTTGGTGTAAATAATTATTTATCTATTTACTCTTATTACGTGCAAATGGGGGACCTAGGAGACAATACCTGAATCAAACATAATGACCTTTTTGAATTGAATGGCATTGAATTGAAAAAAGATATGAAAAGGAACAGTGCTGAGAGGCTGTTGGGCCACTTGGCCCCATTAAAAGCCAGTGCCCATTTCGTGGATCAGTAGCCCATTGGTTATCAATGAACCATTAACAACACAGTTTGTGGCACACCCACCCACCTTTCACTAAATCAGACAATCCAACTATTGTGCCTCCAGGGCACCGGTAGGGATGGCAATGGGGCGGGTCAAAACCCGCCCCCGCATCAAACCCGCCCCGACGGGGCGGGTCTAGACCCGGATAAACGGGTCCCGGGGCGGGTCTCGGGTCCAAGATTACAAAACCCGCCCGGGTCCGGGGCGGGTCCCGGGTCCAATAGAACCCGCCCGAACCCGCCCCGCATATTAATTTTTACTATATTTTTAAATATATATTGAAATATTTTTGCATTATGTATTTTTAAATTTGAGTGTTATATGTTTAAAAATATTAGTTGAGTACTAATATAATATTATTTACTTTTAAAGTTTAATTTACTAATATAATATCTTGTAATATTCTACTTTGAATATTTATTTTAAATATTAGTTGAGTATTATTGTAGTATACTAATAGTATTTTTTTTTAAAAAATCTTAATAGTAGCCAATTCTAAAAAAATAGTTATAATAAGTTGAATAATTATATTTATTTATTTTTTAACCTATTGGCATTAGATTACTTTTGAAAATTTGGTCAAAAATAGAAAAATATAAATTATTATAATTTAAAAAAATACTTAGCGGGTCTAGACCCCGCCGGGTTTTGAGGCGGGGCGGGCGGGGCGGGTCCGGGTCTAATTTTTCCTTGGCGGGCGGGTCCGGGGTTTGGCCAAACCCGCCCCGTTGCCATCCCTAGGCACCCAGGCGAGTTGGTAAATGGTAAGATGATAAGAGTGTGCTGCTCTGAAATCGCGGGTTTGAATCTGTATAATCACAGTTCGTTGCTTTGAAATATTGTATGGGTTGTTTTCTGGGTTCGTATCCCGTTGCTCCTCTCCCTTGCAGGATTACTATTCATGCATATCGCTCGATTTACATCCTGTCGGGCTAAGGGGCCTTCAGGTGGGTGTTTGGGCTTCTGGTCAGGTGTGGGGTTTTGCCTTCGGGAAAAAAGACAATCCAACCATTGTTTGTTTCCTTTTTCTCAGCCACTCCTTTATCCATAAAAATTACGAAAAAATAATAAAATCTATAAATAAAATTAATTAGGAACCAAAAAACTATTTTTCGAACACTAATAAATAATATTAGGGTCTACAATTTTAGTACCCAAGTAAACTGTGTTGGGCTGCTTTTTATGTATGGGTCTCTTCACGAAAGGACAACCGAATAAAAGAAAAGGAAAGTAGGGCAATGAAGCAGAGGGTTAGATTCATGATGGACTTCATGTTTTGGTCATATTCAATTTCACCTACTTAGCATTTAATATTCAAATATGAGTGTAGATTTGACTGGATTCCAAAATTTTTAACTAATATTTACAATTTTGGAAGCAATGGTTTATATTTTGTACCCGCTATTCATAGAGTTGTCAAAATGGGCCAAACCAATTGAACAACCCCACACCACTTAAAGCAGCACTATGGATTGAAGATTTATAAATTAACAGCCGTCAAAAAAAAGTCCCGAAACCCTCTCCCCTTTCTCTATATTTTCTCTCTCTAAAAACTTTCTTTTGCAAAAACCCTACCCCTTCCTCTCCTCTTCTTGCCTCCTGGCTGCGCCTCCTCTCCTCCCCGCCTTGGCCGGCGTCGGTGGCGCCGGTCACCTACCCTCCACATGGTTTATTTTGCGAGATCCATATCTTGTCTATTTCCCCAATTTTAAAGCTCCAAGAAGGTGATGGTCGGGTATTCTCGTTTTCCTTTCGTTTGGGCTAGTTTTCAAAGGTGGGGTGGACTTGTGGGCTTGATTTCTTCAAAGGAGTGGGCGGTGCGGCGAAAGTAGAGGTTGGCACAGATCCGGTGGTGTAAGAATGTTTTGGAGAGGGAGAGGCTTGTAGCTTGTAGCTTTTAGCTTTTAGGTTCTTTTCTTGATTTTTCTGTTTTTTTTTTATTTTTATTTTTCTTGCCTTTCTGTTTTCTTGTAGCTTGTGTTTAGGTAGTTTCTTTGTATTTTCTGTTTTTTTTTTTTTTTTTTTATTTTTTATCTTAGTTTTGTTGTCTTTTTTATTGCCGGATGAGGGGCGAAATCCGTAGGCGGTCATTGTCTAGCTTGTAGTGCGTGATAGTTGTTCGTGCCCCGGTGTGTTGTGTGTTATTTCAGTTTGGCTAGTCTCCGTAGGAGTGGCTTAGTCTCCCTGTGGGAGTGTTTGAGTTGTTTGAGTTTGTTTGTATTACTCCTTGACACTGTTGTTGCGCAAGGAGGTTCATTTGCCCGTTGGCATCGGTTGTAATTTTAAGTTTGAGTTATCAATAAAAGTTCTATCGTTCGAGAAAAAAAGATTGAAGATTTATAGGCCCGGCAAGAGGCGGGACTAAATGGGTTGGCCCGCAGCCGTGGATTAAGACGGGCCACCATTTTTATAATTTTTTAAAAAAATATCAAAATATTAAATCTATTTATGAGAGGAAATCATTTTGTGTAGCAAATTATTGTGTTTCCTTTCTTAGACAATTAAAATGATTTAGATATTATAAATTAGGTTGTTAGTTAGTTTTAGAATATTTGATTGAGTTTCTATTAATATTAGAAAATCATTCAATTAATTGTTTTCTCACTGTACAAATTGGATAATTGTGTTATTTGTGCATATATCTTAACTTCAACTTCTAATTTATAATCACATAGTTGATAGTTCCAAGATCAATTTCATTTAAAAATGACTGACATAAATTTTTTTCGCATGCATTTCCCAAAGCTTTGTCTGCGAAGGTTGTTATTGACAAAATACCGCAACGACACCTCCACTGCTAGTAAATTTGGATGCGGCTTCCAGTCCTCTAGCCATTTATCCTGCCCCGCCAGTCCGTTTTGACAAGTCTAGCAACTCAGCCGGTCAAGCCACTAATAAGCAGTTCAACCAATTTAATCAAAATTAATTAATCTAAATATTAATATAATATATTGTAAAAATAAAAATGCATAATAAGAAACTAGAAAATCGAATATGGTCCAATAGCTATCAAATAATCAAATAAATATAATATCAAATTGAAATTCTAAATTTTTATTAAAAATCTAAAATTACATATTCAATGTGAAGTGTGACACTATCAACTTTACTCATTATTATATACAAAAATTCTAAAAACACAGTACCATAAAACAAGACAATTACAATTTTACTATTGGGTCAAATGACGCCATCTCGTGATCACATTGAAGAACATAATTATTTAAATTAAGAAAGTAACAATTTTTGGACCACCACACTTTATTAATCATCAATTCACACTTTTGTTGCATTCAACTAATTACATATATTCCTGTTTGGTGCCAGATTCTGAGCTAAAACCGAGTGATTGGTGCTCATTAATCCCCCTTTTAGAAAACACTATTTATTATCTTGCTATTTGTAACCACAATACCAAAATTGTATAGTCTATGGTTCATCATAACCTATAATCCCAAATACTTGCTAAGAAAAATATCTTTTATCTTAGTATTTACTTATTAAGACATGGAATAGAAAATGAAATATGACATAAAATAGAAAAATAATATCGAAAATCAACGTGCATTAATCAAGGGGTCAACAACAACTTGGTCTATGTTTTTATGCGTTTTGATTTGTTATTTCCTTTCTTGTATATCATATACATTATACACGAGTATAAATTATCAATGAAAAATGAACTTACAATCAGTAGAAACATCATTAGTATTCTCAAAAAACAAAAAAAAAAAAAAAACATCATTAGCCAAAAAAAGAAGTTTAAATTCAAAGCATTTCAAACCTTACACAAAGACAGAGACTTAAAAACCACCACTTTTCTTAATCCTAAAGCTTCTGCCTTTGTAATTAAACCATTATATGTTACATAACAAAGCTACAAATCAAATAACTTGCATGATCACATGGCAGGAAGGCTTCCACTGGAGATTGGGACACGTGGCACCGTCGGATCGCTTCTCAAGAGGGAGTTCGAATATTTCTCGACACTCGGATTGGAGAGTCCTGAGAGAGAGACTGGAGAAATGGCTCCAGGAGAACGCAAATTTTGGCCTGGATTCGGGTTTTTATCGTTGTCGTGGAGGAAAAAGAAGAAAAAAAGAAGTGGGATTTGCTCCAATGTGGAAGTTGTAGGGAACCAGGGACTGAATGAGACTCATGGTTTCAGTTATCGGAATCTTAGAGCTGATTTTAATAAATTTGAGGTCTAAATTTCTATTTTATTTTTAAATTAGGATGGGAAAATTGAAATTTTATCCTTGCTGGATTTATTGAGTTTCCAGCATTTCAAACATCAATTGTGTGGTGTCTATTTTGGTACAATATTCGGATGCTTTTATAGAATTTGTATAGTGAAATTGCATGTCCCCTTCTCACATTCTTGTTAATGATCAATCCTGAAATCCAGACAACAGAATTTTACTCTATCCCCTGGAGATAGATGATTCCTTTTCCAGTAAGACGACGGTAATATTTAGGAAAGTTGATGGATGTAATTGTACAATGTAAGACAAAAAGTTTGGGTTCCTCGTAATATTTAAAAAAGTTGAAGGATGTAATTGTAAATATTTGATGATGAACGGTAGAGTTAAAAATGTAAGAAGGAATCAAACTTCAACGTTATGTCGGGTCGCTATATGGAGTACACAGTTAAGAAATTCCTATTTTATATACCGTTGAGATATTTCAATTTTTCATTATTATAAGGGATAATTACAATAAAGCCCCCAAGGTTTGGGCTAATTACAAAAAAATCCAGAAATTTTTGAAAATTACAGAAAAGACCTTGAGGTTTGTTCTCACTTACAATCTCCACCTCCATGTGCAAAAAAATTTCAAAAATACTCCTGATATTTCAAAAATATTGCAGTTATGCCTTTAAATTTAATACTTAATCAAACATTAGGGAGCTTTTTGTAATTTTGAATATCTATGGGTTTTTTTGTAATTAGGCCAAACCTCAGGTTTTTTTCTGTATTTCTCCCTTATTATAATCCTCTACTTCTAAGTTGTGATTTCTGATCTATATTGAATTTGAAAAATAAAGCAAGCAGCTGACAAAATCCAGTCCATATATAACACACATTGTACATTCCAGAACAATAAATTGCTTATCTGTTCCATTGCCAAAAAACCTGGTCTAGCAAATTATGCAACAACAATTGCATTGCTGATATTCCATTGTTGAGCATGACAAACAATTGCATATAAACCTCAAACTGTAGATCTCTTTTTTTTTTTTTTCCCTCTTTGTTCTATATTTTCTTACATGTCTGTTTCACTTGTAACCTCATCCGTCGTTACGGCTAAATATTCAAGTGCTGTAACAACATCTCCAATTAAAGGTCTTGTGCTGGCTTCCTCTTGAAGACACATAGCTGCAACAGCAAGAGCTTGATAGAGACCTTTACTGGGTATTTCCTTCGAGCAACGGGTCGGCCATTATTTTGAACTTATTTCTGTCCTTGAAAAGTGGTTTTGCCTGCAAATTTGACATTCAAAACCAAAACATTCAAGGTTTCTTGAGGCCAGAGATTTAGTTAGCATATGCAATTGAACTATAGATCTCAAAGGAGAAAAAGTTTTATCTTTTTAGATGACAATTCAATACATATAAGTCCTGAATCCTGATATTCAGCTAACAGAAAATAGGAGACATAGGGAGAGTTTGCAAAAACTTCTGCTTTTAGTAGTGATTTATCGCAGTAGAAGTTAAAAGTTGTTGAGAATCATAAATTGGTTGTGTTTGCAAATAGAAGTTGCAGATTGAATAAGTTTAAAGGGAGTGTTTGGTCGATAAGTTGTAAAAATGCTTTTACATATTTTAAAATAGAACCAGAAAAAGAATCAGAAATCTAAATCACATCTCTCCTACTTTTAGAAATCATGTCGAATTCGTAGAATAGAAACTACTTTTCTTTCAGCCAAACACTCCCATAATATATTTTAGGGATAATTACAAAACTCCCCCTAAGTTCGGGTTAATTACAAAAAACTCAGAGATATTTCAAAACTACCCCTCCTAATATTTATAGAAATATTACAGTTATCCCCTTAAATTTAAGACAAAATCAAATCTGGTGGCTTTTTGTAATTCTAAAACATCTCTGGTTTTTTTTTTTTTGTAATTAGCCCAAACCTCAGGGTCTTTTTTGTATTTATCCCTTTTGTTAAATATGTGAAAGTTGCAATATTACTCATAATATGCTGGCTAAAGTATCTCATACATGCTGCTCTTCTAATGCCAACACTTATTGTCTTATGATCCTGTTAATATTAAACCATGTAACCTCTGTATCATCTAATCCCTGGATTTTAATATACTAAAATGTGTTAATAAAAAGAGATGTTAACTAACCCAAGCAACTAGATTCTCTTCTTCAGGTGGTTTTGTGCTATCAATAGCTCTTCTTCCTGAAATAATCTCAAGAAACACCACTCCAAAACTATACACATCAGACTTGGTTGTCAACTTCCCTGTCTGGGCATACTCCGGCGCGCAGTAGCCATACGTCCCCATCACCCTTGTCGAGACATGATCTTGTTCACCGGTCGGACCCAATTTAGCAAGTCCGAAATCGGACAGCTTAGGATGGAAATCCCCGTCCAATAATATGTTAGACGGCTTAAAATCCCGGAATATAATTGGTGGGTTCGCTGTATCGTGCAAGTACTCGAGTCCTCGTGCTGCACCCCTAGCTATCTTCATCCTAGTGTACCAATCCAAGGGCTTCTTGTTTGGAGGTAAATCTGATAAGCAGAAGCAGCAGCATAAATGTTAGTTTTATCGGAATCAAGAAAAATGATCCCATGTCGACATATTAATAGTAGCGAGGTATAATTACAAAAGGCTTAATTGCAATTCTAGTTTGGGGTTGACAATCTTAGTCCTGTACTTTTTGACGTTGCAGTTTCGGTACTTGACGATTTTGGCCTTTAGTAAAAGTAGCAATTCCAGTGGTAGCTTTTAACAGTCATAGATATTTTGGATATTTCGGTTATTTTAGATAAAGGACAAAGATATTATGGAAACAAAAGAAATATTGAAACACCTAGTTGAAACCAAAATCGCACAAATCAGAACTTTTCGGACCAAAATTGCAAAAATTAGAACTTATGGAAATATAATTGCAGAGAATGAGAATCTCACTGTATCGAAATTGCTACCTAAAATGTTTACAGGATCAAAATGGCTAGCCCCCTATAGTTACACGACCGATTTTGCAAGTAACCTTGATAACAATTTGAAAAATAAAAAACTCTTCATTGCTCCAAGCAGCAATGGCAGATAAGAGAGAAGAAAAAACAAGATCATCGATAAAGATTTACCGTGTAGATGTTCTTCCAACGATCCGTTCTGCATGAATTCGTAAACCAATATCCTCTGACGGCCATCAGCGCAGTATCCGATCAGATTGACAAGGTTAGGACTATGAACCAGGCTCAAAGTCAAGACCTCTGAAAGGAATTCCCTGTTTCCTTGCACCCCATTTCTATCCAGCTGCTTCACAGCCACTATCTGGAAACAAAAAAAAAAAAAAAAAAAGGTTAATGAAAATAGTAATTGAACACTTTGAGTGAAAAATGGAGATTAACATATATATACTTGATTTGTTTTCTTGAGGTATCCTTTGTAGACCCTCCCAAATCCTCCTTCACCCACAAGCAATTCAGGATTGAAGTTTTCGGTGGCGTTTGCTACTTCTCGGAAGGTGAATATTTCAGCAGGAGTTCTCCCAAAGTATATCTTCTGCTATTATCCTTTGTTTGCCACTACCTGTATAATATTGGGAGTGGTCGCAAAAATTTATGCTTTTAGAAGAAGTGATTTACTTGTAGTAGAAGTAAAAGTAGTTGAGAATCGAAATTGGTAGCGTTTGCAAATAGAATCAAGTTGAGAATATTTGATGGAAAAATTGTAAAAGTCAAACCAAATGAAGAATCGTAAATCTAAAATCTAAAGCACTCGTCTTTGTGCTTTTAGATTCTAATTAAACGGCAGAACCTCGTTCTGGCATTTGCAAAGACTGAAAAAAATGATTTTTTCCAACCAAAAGTTGAGAAACACTTTTTTCCCAGTAACCGCATACACGCCATTATCACAAGATTCAAGCAATCGAACGGCCATAATGCATTTAGAAATTTGATATTTATACACTAAAATTTCGAATAATGTCAAGTAGCTGAATATGATAGATTTTCACAAAATCAAACCATAACAAGAATGTCTCGGAAAATTATCCAATCATTCAAGAAATTCATCACGAAATTAAAATCATAGGTATTTATGCAACAAGAAACATTCAAATTTTTTTTTCTGGATTTAGGAAAAAAATAACCTCACCAGCATTCATGGATATACTTCTGGCAATCGTCGATAACGCCTCAGCGTCATCGTATTTCTTGGTTCCTTTAACTTCATGGACAGAGCTTTTGAAGTTTTTAAAGAACTCCTCCTCATATTGTCAGAGCTTTTATTAATCCTGCAACAAGACAGAAATCTCATGATCTCCTTTGATATTTATCTAATAAAAATTCAATCCTCCTTGTGGGATTCGAAGATCATAACAAATGTGGGTGTTTTTTTGTCTTCATTGTTAATCTTTTTAAACCTATACATATGACGATTCAAAGTTGGTACTGGAAAAAAAGAAAAAGAAAAAGAAAAAAAGTATTAATGATTAAAGAAATGTATACAGATTGTCCTTGAAAGAAGGGACAGTTGGAAAAATAAAATTATTTAGATTGAATGAGGATTTTTAAGAAGATGAAAGCGGGACCAATAATCATGCGAACAACTACTTTTTTCGGGCCTTCTTAATAACAAGATACCACGTTGGATTTTGAAATATTAGAGCTCGCGTTTTTCGGATAAAGGTGAGGGATGCATGGGAGATTAAAAGGGATATTCCAACTTTAGTATTGTATTATCTTAAAGGGATAATTACAAAAACTACCCCTGAGGTTTGGATTAATTATAAAAAATTCAGAGATGTTTGAAAATTGTAAAAGCTACCATCAGGTTTGATTCTAGGTTTGATTTTGTGTTAAATGTAAGTGGATAATTGCAATATTTTTACAAATGTATAAGAGCGTTTGAAATGTTTTTGCTTATGAAGACAATAAAATATAATATAAGAACCAAACGTCAGAGGTCGTTCTAATTTTCAAAAGAGGTGGTCTTTGTGAGACGGTCTCATAGACTTAAATTCATGAGACAAATCTTACAAAGAACGGGTATTTTTTTGAGTTTGAGTTTTGGTTGGAATTCTAGTTACTTGTAGGATCCGTCTCATGAACAATACCCATGAGACCATCTCATACAAATTTTTGGCTTTTCAGAAACATATGGGTTTTTTTGGAACTAACTCAAACCTCATGATAGTTTTTGTAGTAATCCCTTATCTTAATAATGTTATATACTCCAGGAAAATTTTCTTTTTTCACCTTTAATTTTAACGGATAACCATAATACTTAATTCATTTACAAGGATCAGTATTAACCAAATTAAGAAGATTGAAGAATGAGTCAAGAATTAGATGAGAATATATATTATTTTCTTAAATTTAGTTTGATGAGATTTAAACATCCGTAGGTATATAACACTTTCGAGCATTTAACGATCTGGCACATGACGACTAACGTTTGACAGCTAAAAATCATCTTAAAATTAATAGTTGCTACATATACACACACAAGAACTTTTCAATTGAAGAGACCCCTACTCAACTCCACAAGGGGTGGTTAGGTATTTGGACCATTAAGCCATTTAATATTTTATTTTATATATACAAAATGTGTAAATGAAACAGAGCTTCAACTTTATGCAATGATTGACGATTTGATGCCAACCAAAACCAAGAGCCCGCAACCAATAAATTTGATTTCATTATACTTTTAACATTATATCTTCATAATGATGAATAATAATATTTCTTTGCAATACAGAAAAGAAAGTGAAAAATACTAAATCAATGGAGTACCATAAGGACATTTTATTTAACATTTGTAGAATGTCGTATGGTGTTAGAAGTGTTGGCAATCACTTGCTATAAGGAAGATGAGAAACATGGATGCATTAAATCTACTGCCAGTAATGACAATTACTACCAAAAAGGTATGACAATTAAGACCTCAATCATATAACCCACTTAAGTGCTCTAAAGTGATTTTGAATAGTCATCATTGTTCCATGTGACTTGAGCTTAGGCAAAAATTAATTAATATTAACTAGTGAAACTATTTTCTAAAAATCTCAGCCTAGGCGCTAGGCTCCCCTTAACCGTTTACATTTTTCTTCCGATTAGGACATGCCTAATCCTATCTATACCCCACCTAACCCCGCCCGATAGTGCCTAGGTGCTAAGCGCCCATCTACCTTCTTGCTAACATTTTTTAGAACACTGATTGAAACAAAGAAAAATGACCAAATGCCAGGTTATAGACTTTTCAGCATGAGTTGAAGTAGCCCCCCCTTCACAATAAGCAATCTACAGTTTCTAATCAATTCAACAGGCTGGGTTAGATAGATTTTTGGGCATGGATTGAAGAAGGAAAGTTGTGGATTAGAACTTTATACACTGTTTTATACTCACAAGAAACAAAGTTTTATACCTAAAACAACAGAGGCAGACCTGATCTAGCCACTCTAGCAGATGAAAGTAAACTTCTGATAATACCAAGTAAAATCAAAATTAATATTGAAGAGATACTAATCAGAGCTTATTACAAGCAACTTACCATTTAGTTTAATCCAAACACTCAAAACAAAGTATGCAAAAATTGTTTCACATGCATATTAAAGCCCAGGAACCTATCAGATTATCAATTTTCTGAAACCAATGTTAAAGCATCAAATTCATTGTGAACACAAAATACAAATCTAACAAACAAATGGTCCTCAACTTTGCAGACTTATTATAAACATGGTACAAAGTAACAAAAATAATCAGTAATACCATGTTCAGTACTCTACTTAGGTAATCCTTCCTCAATCTCAATCCACTTATCAGCATTCCTTGTGAACTTCTCCTTCACGATTCCAATGATTTCCTTTGCATCATCGACCTTCTCAATGCTAACCAGCCCGTCCACAAGTGACTTCATGGTCGTTATGTTTGGGACCCAACCCTTTGCCATACATTCCTTACAGATGCCTAAGGCAGCCTCGAAATCACGTCCTTGGCATAAATAGTAAACCAGTGTAAAATAACAATCAGCCTCTGGCTTCAACTTCTTATCAACCATCTCCTTGAACAAACTCTTAGCCACATCCAATTTGCCTTCCCGACAAAACCCATAAATCAAATGGCCATACGACACACAATTCGGCTTCATACCCTTAGACAAAATCTCATCCAATAATGCCTTGGCCTCGGATGATTTCTTAAGCTTACACAAGCTCTGTATTTTAACATTATAAATACTAATCCCAGGCCGCATGCCATATTTCTTCATCAAATGCATCATCTTCTCCACATCACTAAATTTTTCCTCCTTATAAAACCCGGCAATCACAATGGAAAAGTTCAGCATTAGGCTTTATACTCTTCCTCTCCATCTCAGCCAATATAGAGTGCGCTGAATTTGCACTGCCCGACTCGCAAAACCCCTTCAACACAGTGTTATATGTGTCCAAATTCGGCTCCAAACCATACTTCCGGGGGAACTCCGAAAAAACTCGCTTCATTTCTCCATATTCCCCAGCTAAAATGCAGGAAAACAACAGGGAGTTCATCGCTTTCACATTGTTCGGAACACCCATGTTAGGCATTTCGTCGAACAGATTAATAGCGTCCTTGACAAGACCCGCCTGGCCATAAAGAACGATGAAATGAGAAACAAAACGCTGAGATTTGAAATCTGGTCGGGTCAAGGAGTCTTTAATGAAGCCCCGAATGCCCTCGTAGTAGTGCGATTCTTTGAGCTTGGACACGGCCTTAGAGTAGGCAACACGGTCCAGATGCGACTCGGGGTTGAGAGCGGCGGCTCGGCAGATATCGAGGATGCGTTCCGGGTTTTTTTCGAATCGAAGAAGGGAGAGTGCGGCCCGGGATTTCTCTTTGCTGCTGAGTGGGGTTTTGGAGTCTGGGCTCAGGATTGAGGAAGAGAACAGGCGATTCCCTTGGAGTGTCAGTGACCGGACCTTGCTGCGAAATGCCATTGATTTTCTGAGGATCTTCGAAGGATTTGGCTTAGGGTTTTGATTTGGGGATTTAGGGTTTAAAGACGATAAAGTGAAGCGAGAGCGTTCACAAAAAATGAAAAAGAGGATAAGTCACCGCTATTAAATGGAATCACAGTAATTTGACAGAAATAGAAGGGGCAAAAGGTAAAACATAAAAAAAGATCCGTTATTATATTTATGGGGTTTGAACCCGACGTGAATCGAACACGCAACCTTCTGATCTGGAGTCAGACGCGATACCATTGCGCCACGGATCCCCATTGATTGTGAACTCAAACAAATTTAATTATCAGAATCATGATCATTTCTCAGCAAATATATTAAAATATAGAAGGGCATACTTTCCCCTATTATTGATTTATTGTAACTTCACATCAATATCCGGCAGGACAAGCAAAACTTATCCGTTGTACTTGATTAAAATAAATATGTCAAATAATTAATTAGAGATGGGAAGAATAATAAAGGAATAAACCGTGACAATGAACACTTCCACCAAAATCCAGAGAAAGAGCCTATATTTAGCCTCGTCTCTTTCCCGGACCTTGGTGGGACCCCACATGTTTCATTATTATCGGTACCTTTTTTATTTTTTTTTTTTTTGAACTATTACTGTTCTTTCTCTCTCTCTCGCTCGCTCTGTTTTTTAATGTAAATTCTTACACGTTTGTTTGTTCAGGTTTTCGCTTTCTCTAATCTTCGATTTGATCTCCACCTCTGATTGGAAACAATAATAATACTGTATTTAACAGCTAATCAATTTTGACCTTTTCCTTTTCACGAGGAGAGGGAGTAGGGAGAGGGAGACCTGAGCTGAAATGACGAGAATGCCACTGAGCTTTCCGGCGATTGACGCCGGAGTCGGAGGAATGTCTGCCAGCTGGTGGAACGAGATCAATGAGTCCGTCCAATGGCAAGACGGGATATTCTTCACGCTCTGTGCCGTTTATGCCCTCGTTTCCTCCGTTGCCCTTGTGAGTCGATTGTATTACTATTACAACACCTTCGAGTATTAATACATACATACATGTAGATATCCGTTTGAATAAGTATTCTTCTCGATTGAGTTTTCTGCGTATTGTGATTTGGTATGTGCATCTTTGGGCTTCCGAGGTACTGAAAATTTGGAGCTAGTTTTAAGCTGCTGGTATAATAATTATGGTGGTTATTGTTAGTAGTGCTTTCCTGTGATTACAAATTTGTTTGCTAATACTAAAAGAGTATTTTTTCTGAATGCTCTTGCTGATGAAATCAGAGATTGAAAATTGATGTTTATTATTGTGGACTTGAGTGGCTTCAGTTACTGAAAGTGTGATAATTGGTATGCTCTTGTTAATTTGAGATATCCAGCGTTGCTTGTTAATTTTTTGTTTCTGAATGCCTCAGATGATGGCATCAGAAGGTGGTGATTGTGGTTAGTTATTATAAACTTGAGTGGATGCAATTACCGAAGGTTGTCTCTTGTATTTTATCGCTTCAAAAAGTCATGACTTGTATTTATTTGTCAAAGTCATTGTAGTGTAGAGAAATATTGTTAGTTTGTTACTTAAAATACCCACAAGACCACGAAAAGAAAAGTGAAAGTGTTCAGTTACTACTTACTAGGCTGAAGGGTATGCATATAGTGTGGAGAAATACGCAAATAATTGCTGCCGCCTGCCAGTTCCGTATCTACATGATAGTTTCCCTCAACACTTTGTGGCTCTATAAAACAAAGTATTTACCAGTGGATTGATGAATTCCTATTGTGGATTATGCTTGTGACCTTCTTATTCGGATTTCTTTTGTCTTTTATTTGTTGACAATTTATCAATTTATCGAAGCTTTGTAAATATAATTGAACCTCACGATAAAAAAATTATTAACAAACGACTTGCGTCGTAATGTTTGTACGACCGTTTCTTTACAATCAAATCAAAGCAAATCTTTTCCTTTTATGTTTTTAACGCAGAATCTTAGATTCAAACACAACGTTAAGAAACTGGAATTCTAAAGAACTAAAAAGGAAAAGAGAACTATGGCTGTGAATTATGTGAAATAGTGTCACAGTCAATTCCTTATTTCTTTTCTCAGAGGGAAAGAGGATTTAAAAAAATATATGCCGAAAGCTTGGTGATAATTTGTATGGCTAATACTTTTTCCAAGTCTAATGGTCACAACTATGCCGGACATAGTTGGGTCTAACATTTCTTTTTTCTGATTTTATGACTTCAATCTAAAATAAGGTTATACCTCATGTCTTGTCAATCACATGTTTACTTCAAGATTCATCAAAGGACTTAAGTTTTTAATTTTCTTAATTTTCTTAATTTTGAATTCAAAAATAATTACAAACAAAAGAAACTCTGTACTGGTGTTCAAATTATCTAACTTTTCCAATTTTCTCCTCTTTAATTCCTTGCTTGATTATGTTATTTCAGCATCATAGCATCAGTCACCTGAACATTTTGTTGTTTGAAAAGGCAGTCTCTGAACTGAAGGTGCATCTATGTCGTGCAGATCCAATTGATAAGGATTGAACTAAGGGTGCCTGAGTATGGTTGGACTACCCAGAAGGTTTTCCACCTGATGAACTTTATTGTGAATGGAGGTACGGATAAGAACTTGTCAAACATTCCACATTTATATTTCCAGCCATTGCATTAATCATCCTCCTCACATGCAGTGCGCGCCGTTGTCTTCGGATTTCATAAGCAAGTATTTCTTTTGCATACAAAGGTAAGAGTCACCTTGTTAACTGTTTATCCTACTTTGTACAACTTCCTTTCTGCAAAAAGATTTTACCTTGCCATCCATTTATCCTACTCAATAGTTTAAATTCGCTCTTTGTTCTTTACTTCCTTGCAACTCTTTTCATTCCAGTAGGTTTGGAAATGTATAAATTTGTGGCTTTAAGAGCATGTGTCTTAAGAAAGGAGAAGAGATTTAGGTGACAGAAAAGAAATATAATTGATGATAATTCCTTCACCGTGTTGCCTAATATATCCATGAATAAATCTGTTCTACCTGTTTTTTCAGCATTGTCATATAATCTTTTGCTGTCATTCCTAGCAATAGCAAATGCTGTTTGTGGTGTATGGGCATATGGCACTATTCACCTAAAGAGGGCATCATTTAGCTATAGATTTAGAAGATTATGTATATTTGTTTGATTCAGCTAATGTGTAAAAGGTAGTCAAGTTTATTTTGGTCATTCATGGCGAGTATAGGCCTGCCCTTGCCTTGTGTGCAATAATCCGTAAATGGTTTTTGTGGATGTGCTGCATTGTTCTGTGGAGATGAATTTTTGTGAGGTTGCCAAATTGTCGTCGAAAATGCTTGTAGATATTATCATTGTATGTACCTCTGTCATATTAATCTCTTTACTGATTTTTAGAACTTTTACTATTTATTCTTTTGTCTTCACATTTTTTTATAAACCAGGCCTTGACTTTGGTACTTCTGGATCTTCCTGGCCTGCTGTTCTTTTCTACATATGTACTTCTTGTCCTTTTCTGGGCAGAGATATATCATCAGGTATAAGCAAACAGTTGAAGTAAAAATCTCACCTTACTGAAGTGTGACTGCTATAGTTGTCTAAAGGTGTTTCTAAATTTTAGCTTGTGAGTTGTGAATGGTATTATGTCACGTGAGTATCACTGAAAGTTTCATCCTTGTCATTGGTCAGGCTAGAAGTTTGCCGACAGATAAACTGAGAATATTCTATGTTTCTATCAATGGTGTAATTTACTTCATACAGGTTAGTTGCCATTCCATTTATACTGCTCTTAATGAATTATTATCCTTTTGGTTTTTGGTTGTATTTGTGCCTCTGGTCACTGGTGGTCAATACTGTGGAATTTCTCAGTGGCTATTGTGGTGGTCAATACCATGAAATTCCTCAGCATTTATTGTGGCTTGTGTATGTTGGCCATATATGCCTTTCTAGAATGTCTAGGATTTTTACTGCAAGCCTTGTTTGATATGGATCTTCTTTTTGCCTCCATTTATCTATCGTATCTCGGCTTGAGTAAAACCTAGAATCTGGTTCCTCTTTCCAGTGCATTTAAAGAATTGGAGTGCAAAGCATTCCCACCAAAAAATTAATGAATAATAATAATAATAATAATAATAATAATAATAATAATAATAAGCGGACATAGTTTTGGTAGCAGGAGCTGTTCTAGCCTGGTGATTATATTCTTCAGTATTTTTATGCATGACAATGAATGAAATCATGTTTTCTGGGAGGGAGTAAAAAATGTCTGTTTCCCCTCCCTCCTGGTTTCACTGACTTGAGATGCATGCTATTTCCAAAAGTTGGATAGAGTAAAATCTACTATTTCATTGGTTATACTGACAAGATAAGAGATGTTGACATCATCAGATCTGTATCTGGGTGTACCTCGGGATCAATGATAACAGCGTTGCAGAATTCATTGGAAAGATATTTATTGCAGGTTAATCTCACCCGAGTTCTTTTTCGATCGTACCTTTATCCATAGGTTTAAGCCTTTGACTTCCTTAGTTTAACTGAGATATTTATATTTGACTTCTGATCCTGCTCGATACTTTTGATCTCTACAGTGGTATCATTTATAGCCGCATTAGGGTTTTTGCTATATGGAGGAAGGTGAGCATTGGAATTCTGCTTCTCATTTAAAGCATTATTAATTTCTTCCTACTAATTTCGTCAGGTCTTAAGTTTGGATTTCGTTATACCCTTGTGCACAAATTTTGCTTTATCCAGGTTATTTTTCATGCTGAGACGGTTTCCCATTGAATCTAAAGGGAGGAGAAAGAAACTTCATGAGGTTTGTGCCTTTTTATAGTATTTCTTTTTTTTTTTTTTTTTTTTTTTTTGATCGGTCCTTTTTATAGTATTTAATAATAGGAAAGGTGTAGTTGGTGTAGTTAGTTCATTGAAGGAAAATCTGATTTCCACTATTTTAGCTAGATTGGATTCAACCATAAGTAGATTGGCCAATATTGTCCAGATTATTTCACCTTTTTGGATAATGAAGGCTGCTTGATTCAATTGTCTTCTGGAAGTTTCAAGTTTGAAACCGAATTAATATTTGTTCTGCCATGAAAAGGGGAAGCATGTTGTTGCTTTGGGATTGGTTTTATCTGAATAATTTATGCTCCTTTTTTTTTCTGTTGCATCATTAGTGGAGTAATGAATAAAAGAGATAGGTGCTTTCCTTAAGTGACAAGGGGAGTGAGCCGCCCAAGTCAAAAACAATATTTATCACTAAACGTTGAAGCCAAAAGCAGAAGGTGGTTTTGAAGACTTTCCTTACGTTTCCTAAATAAGCATGATAGATCTCCCTCGTTTCATTTTTTATCTCTCTTTCTTTCTAGTTAGGAGTCCATAGATGAAAGCCTCTTCAGCAAACTCATTCCGCTGTAAATTACTAAATGTAGCTAATCAGTATGGATAACATTCATGTGTGTAAAGCATGCTTGTTGGAGTTAGTTATGGGTGTTAGGTTCAATATCCAAATATCAAGTTTGTTGATTATCCTAATATATCCATGTTTTGAATCCGTTTCTTGATTTCCTTATAAATCCGTGTCCAACATAACTGTTCAAAATGGATATTCATTTTTATTTGAGCCATTAAGGAACAAAATGAATGTCACAGATCTGTTTCCTGAATTTCTGTCAATCCAAATCGTCAGACAAGTATCATTACCTTTCTAAATGTCAGGTGCCTAAAAGTTGTACTTCAAGAATATAGAAGAATTGAACCCTATATGTATATTTATGGGAGTAGTTGATTGCTAGGTCTCTTAAAGATTTCCAGATGATGTGATTTGTGTCCACTGAGCAAAACGTCAGCAAGTCTATCACAAATTATTCAGTACTCTTTTACACGAAAAGATTCGTACTCATGGTGGAATAGGCTTGAAGATATGGAGCTAAAATTTCTAATGACTTCTCACAGAGGGGTGGACAGTTCAGAATTTGTCTTGGACACCAACTTTGACTGATTCTCACTTAGAATTGTATACAGAAAACTTACATCACAGTATAGCTTAATTAAAATTGGTTCAGCCATTTAGAGAAGCAGAGATGGCCAACTTTTGTGCAAACATTTTCATCATAAGATCAAAACTCTTCAGACTGATTGTGGAAAGCAATTGTATGGAAGCAGAGAAGACCGACATTTTGACTGTTATCATTTTTGCATTGGAATCAAAACTATGACTTGATTGTGTAGTATATCCATGCTTGTAATGTCTATGCTTGTTCCTTCAATCATTTGTGTGGACTGACTGGATTCTATTTACAGGTTGGATCTGTGACAGCTATATGCTTCACTTGTTTTCTTATAAGATGCTTTGTGGTAAGTTTCAAATTGCCCTTAACTTTTTTATTTAATTTAGAATTAAGTCGAAGTGGTTCTTATCACTTGTCTTTGCCTATGGTAATATTGGTGTCACTACTAAACAAAATGCTTTGTTATCTGAACACCCTGCTCTATAATAATTCATACTTGATTTCTTTTCAATAAACCATGGTTATCAAATATAGATGCATACATATTTTTATCATCATTCTTGTTGTTGACTAGTAGCTATTTTCGCTTCTCTCCTTGGCGCATGTTGGGATTCCAGATCTTAAATTAAAAGTTTTTTCACCGAAATATTCAGTCACCTACAGCTTTCTTGCTCGCATCGTATTCTTTGACACAGTCATAAGTTGGAAAATCCTGCTTCAGATGTAATTTTACCTTATTATCCTCAAATAGTGTTTATCATGGAATTGGCCTGTGGTTTATCTCGATGTTACTTCTCTTGTAGTAGCTCCACTTGATTATGTAACCGAATGTTGTTCCTCTTATGTTTGCTTAACTCGCTCCATTACATGCCTATAATCTGCCCTTTACTGCAGGTGGTGCTATCAGCTTTTGATTTAGATGCATCACTCGATGTACTGGACCATCCAGTTTTGAATTTAATCTATTACACGGTACTCTCTTTAGATCTGTGCCCACTTTATTTCAGTATTAGATATCTTCATGTTCTAATGTATTCATGCAAAAAAACAGCTGGTTGAGATTCTTCCTTCAGTTCTTGTCTTGTACATTTTGCGCAAGCTACCTCCTAAAAGAGTATCAGCCCAGTACCACCCCATCCGTTAAGAGTCCAGAAAAGGCCCATTATCACCGATTTTATTTTTAAGGGGTTCTCATGGTTCCAGCTTTGAAGTTACTGGAGTTGAAGATGAAATCGAAGCCTTGAGAAGAAATTCCAGATTTATTATGATTCTGGGATGGCGCGTGTCGTCAGAAATTTTCTTTTTACCTGTATTCTATGCAGAGTTATGTCAATTAAATTGATTTCTACTTAGGTTTTGTGGGTTTGAGAAGGTTTGCCATTTGGTCAGTAGTTAAAAGTTACTGCATGGTACATTTTCTTGTCTTGGTGCTAGTAGTTTTTTCAGTATGTATGCTAGTCTTTTCAGCTTCCTTTTTGTTCTTTATTTTCCCAATGAAATCTCAGATTTTGGCTGCTTTTCTGTTGTTGTCTACTGACAACACTTAAAAAAATGAAATTGCAATCGACTTACCTGAGTTTTTATGTCTAGAATGACGAGTTCAGATCTACTATATTTTTGTATTCCTTTTATATACTTAGATGAATGACATGTGTGATTATGACGTACATCATCTGTATGGCGTTAAGTGTGGAATATGAATGTGGAGTGCGAAAATCTCAATCCCGGTGGAGGAGCAAATCTTACATTAATAGTGACAATATGTATGATTCCCCTAAACCACTTTTTATAGCAATTCACTATCAAATTATTTTTAAGGGATAATTGCAAACTACTCGAGGTTTAGTCTAATTATAAAAGACTAGTTATATTTCAAAATACCACCTTAATGTGTTACAAAAACCACTTCCTTGAGGCAACCATCAGAAATGATGAGAAAATAGCATCCATGAGTAATATGTTTCTTGAAGCAAGCTTCATCATTGACTTTAATGGCAATCCATTCGTTCGACATAGGTCACAACTCACAAGCACAACCAATTTCTATAAAATACTTCAATTATGCACAATACCATCACGCTAGTTCGGTGATTTCGCACCGCACTGTACTTGTTAATTATTTATAATTAAAAAATTGTTTGTGTATACATCAATTTTAAGTAAACTTCAGTAGGAATCCCACAATATTTTATAAATATATAATCTATATAAAAACAAACACACACACACATAATTCTACTTATACAATCATTAGTAACTCTTGACTATTTTAACCGCATTATTGATTCAACGTCTACGGAATCTCAACAGGGTTCAAAATAAAATACAATTTGTTATGTGATGACATGTAATTGCAAATAATATAATACTGATATGAAATTATTGGAAAAAAAGAGCTTCAAGGAAGTATTTCAGTCAGCGTCCATCTGCTGTTAGCACTGGCGGATCAAGGGATGGGCCAACATGCGCCCTGGCGCATCCCTCATTTTTTTTTCAAAAAACAAAATAGGGAATATTTTAAAAAAAAAAAACTAATTATAATATTTGTGTTATTTTTCTTGATTTTCTATACGTCCACCCCACTTTTGTATATCGACCGGTATCCTATTAGGGTCTCCTGCTCCGTCATTGGCTGTCAATGTCTCAATCAAGTAAGTAAATGCTTCTCCAGTACATATCATCCTCTCCATAAAAGGGCTTAAATAAAATTTCTACAAACCAGGGCCAGCTAAGTTTCCTGTTTCTAATTAATTAATTTATTTAATGCCATTATTTTTCAAACTATCTGTTAGTCCACATGCACTGTTTCATCACCTCATGACTCTTTGGTCTAACCAAACACACCCCCTCCCCCCAAATTCACTATAAATACTTCACCAAACCAAAAAATATATATTGACTAATTTTTCTTTGTCTTGTAGAAAATAAATTTAAAAAGAAAAAAAAAGGAAAATGGCTCTGATGAACAGACCATATTCTTACACAAAGATTCAATTTGAAGACCCTGATGAAATACATCACAGAAAGGCACAATTCTTGATTTACAAGGCCTTACAGAAGGCTGATACAAGGAGCAGGCCATCATGGTTGAGAGTGAAAGTGTGTAAATTGAAGATCAAAATTGGTAAGAGATTGAAGAAGCTGAAAAAGGGATTCTCATCAACTTTGTTTTTAGCAAAAGCTGATTTGTATAAGCAGATTAATTTTGTGTTAAAATCTTGCAAGTATTTGATACAGGGGAAACAGGGCTCAGTTGTTAGGAATGTTCCTCAAGTGTTTTGAATTTTTCTTCATCTTAATTCTATTTTTTTTTTTTTTGGATTATTGTTTGTTTTGTCACAAAAAATAATTGGGAATAATGAGAAAAGTATAGAGGGTGTAAAAAGCCCGAATTATGAGGTTACATTTTTATATATGTACTCGAGGGATTGTTGTGGAATGCTGCTTGATTCTTGAAAGATGAAGTTTAGATTTTTTTAGTTATGTGGTTAAGAAATAATTTAGAGCTTGAAATATAATTTTTGAGACTTTTAACTATTTATAATTGGCTCTTTCAGAAATTGGATGATGTTAAAACAATGAAATGGATCAATGTTATCAACTAAACACCATCAAATGAGGTATGAATGGAACCAAGGTGGTCTTTAATTAAGCTTATATAAGATTAGTTCTCCATCTATCTAATAAGTTGTTTTGTAAAATATTAGTAAGTTGCAGTAAGCTTATATATAATCATATGCCAATATATTATAAGCTCTTGGAACTTTATTTGTCCAAACAAATTAAAAATATATTTTCAAGATAAGATCTAACATTTTATAACTGCGTAAAGCTTATAATATAAACATGGAATAATAATAATAAGAAAACTACCCATGAGATTGAAGCTAATTACAAAAATATTCGGTTATCTTTTAAAATTACAAATATTCATCGGTATTTATTTTTATCTTACTTATTATACTCGCAGCACATCCTCAAAAGGTGGATATTTGTAAGGCATTAAGGGTATTTGTAATTTTAAAAGATAAATGAATTATTTTGTAATTAGACTAAATCTGATTGAGTAGCTTTTATAATTATCCCCATAAATAAGAAAAGTGGTATAGAAGTTTTAAATCCAACTTCTCAACCTAATTCTATAGTAAATACAAGTAATATTTAGGGCAGCTTGTTCTTGTCTATTGATTTAACCATGTAATTGAAGCGTGTTAGAATAATTAACATACATAATTGGGATAGAAAAATAGAGAAGAGGATTTCATAGAAGTCTTGCAAAATACAATGAAGACAATACAATGAATGAAATGGGAGAATACAACAATATATATATAGATAAAACCCTAGCTAACAACTAAGAAGGAAAATACAAAACTACCCTTATAACATAAATAACAATATAACTCTAACATCCCCACAAAACTCATGATGATGTAGTAGAAATCATCGAGAGTTTGCCAACCAAAAAACGAAAAACGCTAAGGATGCGACTTGGTGAAAAGATCCAAATCTGTAAAAATGATGAGATGAATGGTAAGTCGAGGTCCCATGTTGCGGTGATGACGAGTGACATGACAATCAATCTCAATATCTTTGTTCTTTCATGGAAAATCGAGTTGTGAGCAATCAATCAATAGACTTTGGTTATCACAATGCATAGGAGTAGGTGATGATAAATGAACACCCATATCTGCAAGAAGCCAACGTAACCAAACTATTTCAGTTGTAGTAGACGCCATTGCCCGATACTCTGCCTCTGTGGAGGATCGAGACACAACATTTTGTTTCTTACTCTTCCAAGAAATAAATGAGTCTCCAAGAAAATACAAAAACCAAAACAAGGTGGATTTTCGATCAGTAGGATCACTAGCCCAATCCGCATCGAATATGCCTCAACTCTAATGAAGATGTAGATGGAAACAAAAGACTCTCGAAAAGAGTGCCACAGAGGTATCGCAAGATACGAGTAACTGCAGCCCAATGAACTGTAGTAGGACTAGTGATAAACTGACTCACAATATGAACAACATATGCAATATCTGGACGTGTAATGGTTAGATAAACCAAACTTCCAACAATAGTGCGATATAAGGTAGGATCGCACAATGGTGTGCCATCGGAAGGAGAATATCGAACATTAAGTTCAAGAGGCGTATCAACCGTCCGAGTATCGAAGACGAGCTCGACAAGATGTCGAATGTACTTGGACCGGAAAGATAACCTCGGGAGCGGGCTACCTCAATACCCAAGAAATATCGCAAAGGTCCCAAATCTTTCATTTCAAAGCGAAGCTAACTCGATTTCAACAATGCAATCCCATCAACATCATCACCTGATGATCATATCATCAACATATAAGGAAAGAAAAGTAATACCAAAGACATGTACGCTTGAAGAAAAGGCGTAATCATGGTTATCGGAACTAAAACCAAGTGAAGTAAGACGACAGAGAATTTTTCAAACCAAGCCCGTGGAGCCTGTTTGAGACCATACAATGCTTTCTTAAGCTTGCAAACTTCGCCCGATTATGAGAACTCCGTGGTGGGATCATGTAAACTTTTCTTGAAGATCACCATTCAAGAAGGCATTTTTGACATCCAATTGAGATATGTGCCATTTTCGGACGGAAAAAAAGAACAAGAGTACGAACGGTAGTCATCTTTGCAACAGGGCAAATGTTTCATAATCCATACCATACTTTTGTTGTGAATAACCTTTAGCAACCAATCGTGCTTTATATCGCTCAATCAACCATCGATTTGGTTTTAATTTTATAAACCCAAATACAAACTAATTGCGCTTTTACCAGGTGGTAAAGGTACTAAATCCCAAGTGTTTGTTTTATGTAAAGCACAAAGTTCCTCAATCATAGATGTTTGCCATAAAGGATCGAATGACTGTCTCTTTATAGGAGTGTGGTTCGGAAATTTTGTGAATAGAGGACAAAAAAGAAGCAAAGCGGGAGAATAAGAGGAATAAACAAAGTCGAAAATCGAGTGGACTTACCCGCATGCGTTGGGGATATCGAGGACGCAAAGGATCCACAATTTCGTGAAGCGATTGGGGTGTCGTAGGCGTGACGGAGCAATAATATCCGACAAGTCTCTATCTCAGATTATCCGAGAATGGATCAATATGAACAAGATCGATTTTGGAGATGCTATGGGACTTGAGGGAATAGAGAAGAATGGAATATGCTCAATAAAAAATACATGATGAGACACATATAATTTTTGAGCAACAGATCAAAGCAACGGTATCCCTTCCGACCGTCTCCATATCCTAAGAAAACACAAATAGTCAACGAGAAGATAATTTGTTGCGTTCAACATGAGGACGAAGGACAAAACATGCACAACCAAAGTCTCAAAAATGGTGAAAATCGATGTAATGGATGATGGAATCCTATTTATACAATGGACAACGGCTTCCCCCTTAATTCACTTGGGACCGAACTAGATAGTAAAAGTGAGCGAAAGGTTTCAATGATATACCTATGTTTTCTTTCAAAGAATACCATTTTGTTCGGGGTATCTGTGCAGAAGTTTGATGTAAAGTCCCATCCAAAGCAAGCAATTCACGAAAATTATTAGATGTGTACTCCCCACCCAAGTCACATCTAAAGCATTTTATGATAGCAGAGAATTGAGTTTTTACAAAAGCTCGAAATGAAGTATATATGCTCGTAAAATCGAACGATGCTTCATAAAATAAACCCAACAATAACGAGAATAATCATCAATAAAAAGAGACATAATATCGAGAACCCCCTTTGTGGAAATGGGAGCAGGGCCCCACACATCGAATGAACTAAATCAAATGGCGCAGCAGAAGAAGAAAACACTCCGATTAAAAGATAAAGCGGAAAATTTTGCAAGTTTACAACCACTACAATCGAAATATCATGAGATGACAATTTTCCTAATGAACCTGTAGAAGCCAAAAATCTTAAACGTGAAGACGAAACATGACCCAAACGAGAATGCCACAAATAAAAGCTAGACGATGAAGGACTCAAACGAAAAGAAGACAAATCAACAAAGTAGAAGTTGCGATAGAGGGTACTGAGCTCATCCAAAATGTATAACTCCTCCGTGCCTACGGCCCGTCCCAATCGCCTTCCGAATGTGGATCCCGCACACAAATGAAGTAGAAGAGAATGATACTAAGTAACCTCAATCACACAATCAAATGAAACAAGATTTAATGCAAGTTTGGGAATATGGTAAACATGTGGAAGAGAGGATGAGGTGTGGCTACAGATCAATTCCCGCTAAGGGTAACAAAGTACCATCGGAAGAAGAATAACAGTCTAGCATGTGTGTGTGAAATGGAATTAAAACATGATATATCCGGGGACATATGATGAAAAGCTCCGAATCTAATACCCAAATAGAGGAAGATATACCCGACGAGCTCGGAGTTGACAAACCCGAGGCAGACAAAGCATGAGATGAGGCAAGAAATTTCAAATTGTTCGGCAATTGTATCCATAGAAGGTTGATTTGAGGTAAGAGTTCCACGCCACAAAATCTGATGGGGGGGCACAAAGCAACACGAGTCGGTGGGGGCGGCCTAAAACCACGTTTATTTGGATGGACAAACCGATGTTGGGGAGGTCGTGGATTTTTCTCATGAAAACGTTGTTGGCCACCTTTATTCAACTCGGACATCGAGCCTTCCAATATCCTAGTTGTTTACAAGAATTACACTCATTATCGCAACTTTTAAAGTGCGGTCCGAAAGAAATGTATGGACGATGGGGCACAACAAGAACGGATGAGTAGGAATGCGGAAGAACTCTTTTCCCCGCCGAGATTTTAGGCGTAATTCTCCGCTAACAATTCACTTACAAATGTATGCATTAACAGATGGTAAAGGAATACGGTGCAATATATTCCCAAAGAGACTCAAAATCATCCCGAAGAGCCATCAAAATCGAACCAATCGTTGCTCCTCTCTACGAGCAATATAGGGGCAAATGCGCGAAGTTCAATAGATTGATGAAGTGGCTAATTGATCCCAAAGATCGGTCATAGAGAATAAAATCTTTGGGATCGATATATTTTTCTCACAAGAGATCGAATGTCTATTTCAATCTTTCATTTTAGCAAAATTCGATTGAGTATACAACCGCTCCAAATGATCCCAAACTTTTTAGCAAAGATCATATTTAGCCAACCGCATACCAATAGAGTTCTCCATGAATTGTTAACTAGGGGTGTTAATTTAGGACCCGACACGCAAACCCGACACGAACCTAACACGAAATTAATGGGTATGGGTCCAGGCTTCGTGGGTCCTGTCGAAATTGGGTCGACCCGACTAACTCCGCCAATTAAACAGTCGGGTCCGGTCAACCTACTATGACCCGCTTAACCCGTCTAACCCGCTTTTGAATTTAAAAAAATTAAGTAAATAATTAATTGTAAGAAAAAAACAACAAACAAGAAATATCTTTAACACTCAAATGATAAAACCTCATTAATTATGTATTTGTTATTATTATGCATATCTTTTTGAATATTGTCCTCAAAATATAATTAATATGTTATGTTATTTATGCAATTATGTCATTTCTTTTTGTATGTGAATTGTAATATTTTTTATTGATCGAATAGTGTATGATTCTCAAAAAAATAAATTTATTCATTAAAAATATTAAATATATATTAAAATAATTTTATTAGACGGGTTAAGTGGGTCGGGTCCGGGTTACCCGTGAAATAAGCAGGTCGGGTCCGGGTTCAAGATTCTCGACACGAATAATTAAACAGGTGGTCCGGTCCCGGCTGCTTTTCGACACGCGAACCCACGAACCCGAACCCACGAATGTTGGGATTTGGTCCAAGATCCCGCCCGCAATGGGCTTTAAAAGAGGCGCGGCGCGCCCGCGATTCGAACTCGTGAGCGCTGGATTGCATAGTTAAGGGATAGCTTAAAGGATATGATTTGGACTACCTATACCAACAGATGCATCTTCTTTTCTCGTGCCCATTACATAGAAACTCGGCGGTTAAGCGTGCTTGGCCTGGGAGACATGGGATGGGTGACCCCTGGGAAGTTTTCCGGCGTGCGCGTGAGTGAGGACAAAGCGCTAAAAGACTCATGTTGGTTTGTGGGGGACATCGTCAATCCGAGTAGCGCTAGAGGTCCAACAACTGGTATCGAGAAGCAGTCACGAGTTCGAATTCCCGGGAAGACGCTGCGGTGAGGTTGCCAGGAGCGGTGGAACTGAGATGCTGGCGCAGCGGAGGTAAACGGACCAGAACTGAAGGTAGGTTGCCAGATGGCCGGAACTGAGGTAAAATAGACTGGAACTGAAGGTGTAGGTTTCTGGGTGGACCAAATCAAGGGTAGGTTGCCAAGTGGCGCGAAAAGACTGAATCGAAGGTGTAGGTTCTTTGGGTGGACCAGAATCGAAGGGTAGGTTGCCAGGTGGCCACTAACTCGAGGTAAAATAGAATCGAATCATGGTGTAGGTTGTTGGGTGGACCAAAACGGAAGGGTAAGTTGCCAGGTGGCCGGACGGCAGTAAACAGATCGAACCGAAGGTGTAGGTTCTTTGGGTGGCCGGAATCGGAGAGGTCGGCGTGACGCGACGCTTGAACTAAAAGCAGTTGGCGTTAGAATCGAGGAAGTTTGGCGACAACGGAGGTTGCCAAGACTGAGCCGAGAAAATGGCAGTCTTTGGGGGATTGTTGGGATTTGGTCCAAAGATCCCGCCCGCAATGGGCTTTAAAAGAGGCAGAAAAAGCGCGCCCGCGATTCGAACTCGTGAGCGCTGGATTGCATAGTTAAGGGATAGCTTAAAGGATATGATTTGACTACCTATACCAACAGATGATCTTCTTTTCTCGTGCCCATTACATAGAAACTCGGCGTTAAGCGTGCTTGGCCGGGTAGACATGGGATGGGTGACCCCCTGGAAGTTTTCAGAGTGCGCGTGAGTGAGGACAAAGCCGCTAGAAAAGACTCATGTTGGTTTGTGGGGACAATCGTCCAATCCGAGTAGCCCTAGAGGTCCAACAACGAACCCTGACTCCAACCCAAATGACACCCCTATTGTTAACCCAAGTAATAATTTTCGAATTGTTCACTTCCCAAACCTCTAATTTCGCGAAGATATTTAGTATTATCTTTCTCAACAGGATATTTTTGTGTTCCGGAAATATAACTCCACAATTTTTTTCCTCTCAAAAATTTCTCATGACATAACTCCAATATGAATAATTCTTTCCATTCAAGCGTACACTAATCGATCGCAACGAATCATCTCTTTTCACTGTACCATATTGAATAATGACAGGAAAATCAAGCGAAATACCAACCAAACAACTAGATAGATCGATGCAAATATCCAACAAATCAAGCCAACTCTACCAACAAAACTATTGCAAATAATCGATTCTTGAGACCAAAATAAGACAAAGAAACCCAACAAGTGCTAACATACCGAAAATCGAATGAAAATAACACAAAGCCGCAACATACTCACCGAATCGCGATATACCCACCGGATCCGCGAACCGACACCGGTACACCCATCGAAAACCTTGCTCTTGATACCATGTTAGAATAATTAACATACATAATTGGGATAGAAAAATAGAAGAGGATTTCATAGAAGTCTTGCAAAATACAATGAAGACAATACAATGAATGAAATGGGAAGCTACAACAATATATAGATAAAACCCTAAACTAATAACTAAGAATGGAAAATACAAAACTACCCTTATAACATAAATAACAATATAACTCTAACAAAGCGCAATAACATTTTTGTAATCTAAAGGACAACTTTTCAAGGAACTACATGATAATATGGTTTGCATGATTAGGGACACGACTTTCACAATATCAAAAGTTGATTTTTCAATAGCTTAATTTGATTCTTGAGTTAAAAGATGGCTAAAATTCGAAAATAGAAAGGTGTGCTCTGCATGTCAAAAGTTCCATATATGATTTATCATTATAAATTATAGAATATAGATTGAAAATCAATAACGATCTCTATGAGATTTAAGTAATTGGCGGATTAATAGAATATCATATTCTATAAGTTTGTTTAGCCCATTTGGTTTTATTTTCAATCTTATTTTAATGTTTCTCGTATTTTCTCTACATTTTCGTATAAAAATGAAAAATATGTTTGGATATATTTATATGTTGACCGTATATTGTTAGAACTAAAAATATATTTGTTAATAGACCTGAAAACATGTTTGGTAGGCATGTCTCGTTTCAACTTTCAAGTTGACGAAAATTAAAAAAAAAATGAAATGGATAAAATAAGTATATTTCTAAAAGTTTAAATAATGAAAATTTGGAACTCTCCTTAAATATTAAAATTATAACCTTTTCTATGTTTCTAAACTGTCATATTCCTTGAACCATTTAAAAACTTTTGCTTGTATCCCAAAAAATTCATGTAATATATATAACAAAATTCTTAGAGACGCGCATCCCGCAGGAATATGGCAATAAAATTAGAATTCAAGTTTTTTGCTTCCTTTTTTCTATTCTATTTTGTATTTTTCTTTCTGAATGCATAATGTACGTCAATGAGGCGAATAATATATTTGACGAATTAATTGAGCTTAAGTATCACACATTTAAAAATAAAAATAAAAATAAAATAAGTGACAAAGAAATTTTCAAAACTATAACATTAAGTAGTTGTGTCGGTGAGTAAATGAAATAAGTTATAGCCAAGACAAGAAAAACCAGCCATTCTTCCTATCTCTCTATTAAATGTGTCCTGCAGGGTACAGCCGTACCACTTTTAATTGCTGGACTCCAATATATCTAACCTTGATTGCATTCTCATTCACATTTTTGGAAATTATTGGCATCTTACATACACTATTTATTATCACATTTAGTGATGTGCCAAACAATTCAAACAAGCAAAATAATATCGCCTGCCAAATGGGTTGTCAACACCACAAAATGAATTCTATTGCTACATGGCATCATTTTCACCATTCGATTTAAAAATACTTTATGTTCTATTGCTAAATGGCATCAATTTCATCATTCGATTTAAAAAAAAAAAAAAAAAAAATTGGTTATAGGGTCAGCCCTAGCCTGACCCTAGTCATATAGGGGGCTAGGCCTAAATTTTTCTAGCTCTATGACTTCAGGTAGGGGTGAGCAAGCGTCCTGTTCGGTGCAAAAACCAACCGAGCCGCAAAAAACAAAATCGAATTTATATTTTTTTCAAATCGAAACCGAACCGCAATGCTAGAAAAACAACCGAACCAAACGAACTATTTCGATTTGGTTCGGCTCATTTTCGGTTTGGGCCTTTACGTGTTTTTTTGCCAAAAAAATATTTTATATTTATTTTACAATTTAACAATAAAATAAAATAAAAATTGAAATAATAATATAAAAATATATTAAAAAATAGAAATAAATTTGTTCGGTTCGCAAACCGACATTTTATAGACCAAATCGATCGAAACCGAAAATTAATTCGGTTTAGTGATCAAAACCGAACCAAACCGCTTAACAAAAATCAATCAAACCGAACTAAATCATCGGTCCGGTTCGGTTTTTCGGTTCTGTTCGATTTTGCTCACCCCTAACTTCAGATCTTTCTAGTCCTAGCCTTAAGGGATAGAACCTTTTAGGACTAGGGCGGCGTTGGGGACAGTCAACCCTTATTTTATTGACGTCTCTAAAATTTCAAGTGGATATGAATTAGGGGTGTCAATTTGGGTTGGTCCGGGTTCGTGGGTCCGGGTTCACGGTTCGCGTGTCGAAACAAAAGGCCGGACCACTGCTTAATTATTCGTGTCGTAATCTTGAACCCGGACCCGACCGCTTATTTCACAGTAACCTTAACCACCCACTTAACCCGTCTAATAAAATTATTTTAATATATATTTAATATTTTTAATCAATAAATTTATTTTTTTTAATCATACACTATTCGATCAATAAAAAATATTACAATTTACAACATACAAAAATAAATGACATAATTGCATAAATAACATAACATACTAATTATATTTTGAGGACAATATTCAAAAAATATGCATAATAATAACAAATACATAATTAATGAGGTTTTATCATTTGAGTTTTAAAGATATTTCTTGTTTGTTGTTTTTTACTTACAATTAATTATTTACTCAATTTTTTTAAATTCACAAACGGGTTAGACGGGTTAAACGGGTCATAGTAGGTTGACCTTACCCGACCTTGCTTAATTGGCGGAGTTAGTCGGTCCGACCCAATTTCGACCCGGACCCACGAAGCCTGGACCCATACTCATTAATTTCGTGTTAGGTTCGTCGGGTTTTGTGTCGGCCCTAAATTAACACCCCTAATATGAATTGATGTTTGTGCAAGATGTTAGGAATAAAGTGACATCAATTTCTAATCAACAAGAACCCATATAATTTCTAAACTGGGCTACGATCCTATTTTGTAGATGGGCTTCAGCAGATTATATTTCGAACTGGACTTTGTTTTCTTTTTTTAGATCAACCACTAGTAGGCTCCTCACATAGGCCTCTGTTTGGCTCAAAAAGATATAGGCCGATGTCGTCAGACCAGTTTCTTACTTTCTTTTTTTGACACGCATCAAAATCCATTTAAAGTATAATCCAACACCATTTCTGGACTGCAATATAATCTATTACAGCCATCAGTCCTTTTTTTTTTTTTTTTTTTTTCGAGTACAATGGGAGAACTTCAAGAGAGAACGCACGCACTCGTATAGGATCGAATCGGGTCATTTATCCTTACAAATAAGATATCTCAACCACTCAGAAAGACAATATCGATCCTGACCATCACCCCATTTAAATTCAGGTTCCTGGCAAATAATCTATTACAGATGTCCATGCAGAAATTTTGGTTGGCTGTGTTTCGTTCTAGAACTATTAATTTCCGATTTTTTTATTTTTTTATTTTAGTCTTCAATTCTCTATTTAAACTGTTCATCACATAGCCTAGTTACATGATTGTTTTCTTTTTAAATAAAAATTATATTTGTCTTTTTCACACTCACTAGTATTCCACCTGTGCGATGCAAATCGGATATTAATAAAAAATATTTTTTTAGTGTGTGCAATGGTTGTAATTTCTAAAGGTAAATAAAAACCAAAAATAAGTAAATATGGAATAAATAATAGAACAATATATCATAAGTACACATAAAATAATTTATTATATAAATAAGTCAAACAAATTATTTTTAAATAAACAAAGAGTTTAAATATATAACATTAAAACAAACTTCTAATTAAATGATACAAAGTCCATGATTCTTGTAAACATAGCACCAGAAAAAATGCATTTCAAAGTTGGATTGTCAATATCCGCATAATCTTAAAAAATAAAACATCAATAAAGTTAATAAATGAGAAATTGATATCTAAGTACATTACATTTTTCATATAACCTGCACTTTTGAAGAACACCACCATTACATCAATTGAAAATCAATATTTTATGCAACAAAATTATCCACTATATTTTAATTAAAAAAACATACCAAAAGAAAAAGAATTTTTATATATATAGATAAATGAATCAAATTTGGGCCGATTGATTTAAACCAATTATCCTATTTGAAGCCATAAAAGATTAAATTATTAAAAGCTTATATCTACTTAACCAATAAGGCAATAACCAAATCCATATTTTTTTGTGGTGTATACTAATCCCATACCAAGGGAATTGCCCAAATCCTATATAGATTGAAACCAACAATTAAACAAAACTCGTTTGATGTGTACCCATACACCGAGTTGGCTTGATTGGCCGCAATTAATTGCCTTCATTAATTTTCATTTGGTGTTCTTATCCTCACAAAAACCGTCCAACCTAGGGTTTCTTATACCACACCCTCCTCTCGCGCGCTGGTTCAACTGCGTGTGCGCCCCCCTTGGAATCTAAGACGGTGTTCGCGACGCCCGTCTCTCCCGCACCGTAATTACGACGCCGTCTCCCCGTCTTTGAAATCTCGGGGTGTTCGTGACTTTTCGCACATCTCACCCCCTGGCTCGATTTGTCTACCCGCGACCACTACGGTTCCCATATCCCACCGAGTCGTCACAACTACCTACGGATTAGCTAGAGGGGTCTCCTCTCGCATGCCGCGGTGGCCTGCGATTTGAACCCATACAACTTCTTCTTCAAGTTCTCCTAAGCCGCAGAGCTTGGGCCTATAACACAACGGCCCATCTACCCCGCCGTCTTTCCGACCATCCGAGCTTGGGCCTCTCCTCTAGCTTGGGCCTCGGTGACCACCTCTTCCAAGCCGGGCTCAACCTCAATGGCGCTTACGGCCACATCGACGGCTTTAGCGGCGCCGACTCCAACGCCTCGGTTTGTCGCCCACGGCCGCCACCACCGAGCCACACCGATGTTGCTGCAGTTTCTCCGCGCTGTGCTCGGTTGACAAACAAACTTTGGAGGAAACTTGAGATTCAAATAAGACAAGACGTGTTGGCGAGGATGCCTTTTTGGCGGCGATAATGTAATGCTTTAGGGTCGCGTTTCTTCCGAATATGCTTTTTTTTTTTAGTTCGTGGCATTGTGATTCATGCTTTGGTATGTTATTAAGAAATCGAAATAACCTCTCGCATTTGATCATTTGATGTTATACGTGTTCCAATTGTGTGAATTTTTTTATTTTGTTGTTCAATGCCTCACTGTTTCTTTGTGTTATTTAACATGTTTATTTAGGAGATGATAAGTTGTATTAGAGCTTATAATCTTTTAAACGAAGAGAGTTTTGAGAGTTTGAAATGGAGATATTTTATAATATTTGTAGATGATAACTGACATATACGTATGATTACCGATTAAATTGCATGTGCTAAAACCAAATATGTTTCGAATTCTTTGATATTATGAAAGTTTTAACTAATTACATTTGAGGCACATAGACAACCGTGTTGCTTATAAGTTTATGCAAATGGTTTCTAGCCATATCTTCATGTAGCATAAGTTAAATTTTGGATAAATATATGTTTGTAATTTTTCATTTCTCGGTTGGTTTATTGTCTTACTAATTGCAAGCTATTGCATGCCAATTTACAATCTATTTCGACATTTGTTTAGTATTACACTTGCTCAAAATTGACTTCATTATTTTTTATACTCGTGGGATTGACCAGGTGAATGATTGGGTCGCGACATTGTTACTGATGCAATAACTACCCCAATAGTTAATACATCTACTTATTTCTTCAAGAAAACTGCTAATCTCATTGATTTTAAGGTATTTCCAATTATTGCATAGGTAATCTGTTGCATCCGAGCTTGGGCTTATCCTCGGGTTGTTACGCCTTTTTCTTTGGTGGATCGCCGCAACTCCGCACGCATCAACTCGGCCTCCTCCTTTTGGTTCTTGTGAGTTTCAATCACCGATCTTGAGGATTTGCACGATTGGGCTTGACATAATACCCCTGTAATCTTCGTACTCTAGTCCGGAATTTGAAGAGTCCGTGTGGCTGCACTTTCAGCCTCAGTCCTACTAGATGGCCCCTCAACTCAGCCCCCCATAACTCCCATGTCCGGTTCCCTTCTCCCTCCAGGGACTCTTCCGAGTCTGATAGCGAATCCGTAACCCTCGGTGAGTCGGACAGTGATTCCACCTCTACGGCTGGCTCGTTAGATGCAGACCCTCCCTCGTCTCACCCTAAGGTAAATCTGAATAGAGCAGGTATCCTTCCTACGCCTTCTTCGCTGAAAAATGGTGCCAGAAAACCTGTTAATCTTATTTAGATCATTACTATCTATATTTTTTTCTTAAATAAATGGATTGAAAGTGAAAATCTATGCAAGATACCTGGATAAGGACACCTACCCTTATGTCTACATTTTTTAGGTTTCAGGTAGTTTATAGTTCTTTTTCAATATTAGGTAAAAAAATAATTCATTTTATGATAGAAGTTTAATTTATAGAAGACTCTGGAATAGATAATTATTAAATATATATACGGAGACTAACGATAAAAATGGGTTGGAATTTTTCGATTTGCTGCCGCTTGATAGTCGCATGAATTCTTGACCCCTGATTAAAAGAAGACAAATATATTAAAGATATATCATTCTATTTTGTTATATAAAATGTAAAGAAAAGTACATTTGACTCACCTCTTTGTCATGAAAAACACATTCTAAACTGTAAATATTAGAATTGTTTCCGTATGCAGGTACATTATAAAATCGCAGTAATCGGAGCTTCAACATCCACTGAAGTTTACTTGGATTGATGTCCTTAATCAAACTAAATAGAGGAGCCATTTGAAGCGAATGTTGAAAATTTTGAGATTTTTGAATTGACTCACTGCAGTGATTCGACAAAAATGATGGTGTGGTTTTGAAATGGAGGAGTGGGCATATTTATAATGGCTAATCTATGATCTCATTGCTTTAATTATATATTTCAAAATAAATGAAGTTTTGTCGGATGAATACTATTTAATACTATTTTTGTTTTGCAATGAGCACAATCAATTGTAATATATTTAAATATATTCATTGGTAAGATTGCCTCTGTAAAGTAACAGTCAAATATTCATTGCACATGGCTCCTCTGTAAAGTAACAGACAAAGATTCATGGCACATGGCTCGATAAGTATTATTTGCACTTGTCTCAATAAATTATTAATTAACTATTCAAAAAGTGGCAGATGCTCTGAAAGGTAACAGACAATGCACTTGATGAGTAAATAACAAGAACAATTTTATATTGATGCGAATCGCCATTGTAAGGCCTAACACGACTTACCATATTTGGTAACCAAAATTTGGGCGGGATTTTGCCATTTTTGGAAGAAGTTCTTGCTTTTATATATATATATATATATATATATAAATTACTCTTTTCCGTTCATGGCTCGTCCTACTCTCCATCCGATATTGAGTAATCAATGTGTTAGATGAAAAACAAAATGGTCCTTCGAAAATAAAAAAATAACAATCACTATACTTAAGCTCACATAATTGGTCCACTCATTTATCGAGTTATTTTTTTATTAGATCACAATCCATTTTTACTTTTAATTTTTGAGGATTATTTCCGAGAACTAGTAGTCAATCGAAAAACATGGAATTCGGTATAAAAAATAGTGAGGGGAATGAATGAAGTCATATATAATTATCACGAGTTTGCGATTCAAAAATTGTGATCGATCACCCCGACGTTGATCGATTCAACCCAATATATTTTTTTTTCTGCCCTCTAATTAGTACTCTCAACTAATTGAAAAAAATGGACCAATTAATTAGTACTCTCAACTAATTGAAAAAAATGGGATCATATATAATTATATCCTTTTCCTGAAAAAGGTAAGCAAGAATGTATCCACCCCTCAATATGCTGCTCAATGTACTCCGCATCTCCCCACTTGCATCATCTATCAATTTCCACATAAAGTGCGTTGGGATTTGGGTTCAGTTTGTTCTGTATATTGGACCTTGCCTTTGGAATTGTACTCTCAGTAAAAATACAAATACTTAAATTAAAGAATTAAATTTGAATATTTGAGTTTTAATTAGGAACCTTTTTTTTGTTACAAATCAAAGCATAAAATTATATAGGTGAAGTCAATTATTATTTTCTCGCAAAAATCCAAGATGTAAAGTACCTGAACTCTAGGCCACTGTTGACTTAAAGAATAAAAAGAAAAAAATATTGATGCCACTGGGAGCTAAATATTGTTTTTACTGGTCTTCTCGATCCCCAAAAGCGTATGCTTATTTATTTCTTTTATATATTTTTATTAGATTCCATTCCAGACAGTAATTAAACCATATATATTCACTTCGTAAATGAAGCAAAAAGAGACAAAAAGACAAAGCCAAAACGTTATAGTAACTCGGTTGGAACGGTCACTTTCCCACATAGCTAAAGCATTATCTTCTTTCTTTTCCTTTTTTTTTTTTTCCTTTTTTTGAGGGTGGGTAGATGGGATTAGGATTTAGGAGTTTCACCATTTGGGAGTAAATGAAATTGCAATTCATGAGATGGGAGTATCACTATTAAATCCATATACGATATTTAAGAAATCACCCATCCCTCATTGTAGTAACTATATAAGCTAATTACTTAATCCGAGCTCTTTACATGCTCATAAAATGAAAATTTTCATATGAGCCATAACTTGGTAGCTTATATCTCCTATTTTCTAACCATATTTCATTCAATGTTTTAATAATCATGTCGATGGCATTTATGGCATTATTTTATACATGCTGGCATTCACCGTACTTTAATACACCACACGCAACAACTACAGAAAACCCAAGACTCCACGTGTTAATTTGAGTACAAATACACGAGGAATTTGGTAAGTTTTTTTACACAGAGTGTTTGCTAACTCCAAAAAATTAACATCTCTCACTTTGCAAATGGAAAACGAAACTATTTATTACATCAAGAAACGGAGAAATATTCCTTTTTATACTCCTTTCATCCCATTAAGATAGATAAGTAGAATATTTCACACATATTAAGAAAATACAATAAATATAATTGAAATCATAACTTTTTTCCACATTCTTTCTACTTTGTCCTTGCATTAAATGAGAGTATTGATAGTATATTGTTGGTCTAAATTAAGTGAATTGAATAAGGGTAGTTTAGTCTCTTATTGTGTAAATAATTCTTTTAATAAGAAAATAAGTCTATAATTTGAGACAGTAAAACGAAATGAGTAGTTTACAACTTACAAGGAGTCATATTATATCGGGATACCAATAATGCCCAATGAAAGTTTATCCTCTTGTTTTCTTAACCAATTACAAAGTCCAAGAATCCAAGTGCTCAATACATTCAATACACTGAAATTTTAATGTGTTAATTCTTGGTCGAAAAAGACAGCATACTTTTGGCCAAACTCTCGAGCATTACAAGACAAGAGAAAATATAGGAAACTTGAAAAGCTTTGAACAAATAAAACCCTCTATCTGTTTTATGATTTTGGGCTCAATCGCTCCCAAGTGAACTAACTCAATTGGTCTGACTCATTGCCCAAGGAAAAATAATATTCATACTTCACTAGTCACAATATTTAATACTTTACCACAATAAAATAATTACCCATAAAACCCGGTCTGACTCCACACGGCATCTCGGACCCGGCTCAAGTCCCGCCCCTTAAGGGTTCGCCCAACACCCTCAAAAACCGAGTTGGCAGCAAGTTTCCGGCTACGCGCCAAGTACTCGTGTGGCGGCACAACCTCCGTGTCGTCGTTCAAGCCGTCATCCGAGTCGTGCATCGACTCCACCGAGTCAACCCGGTAGATCTTCGACCAATCCGGAACGTTAACTGGCGCTGAGGTGGCCACGTGCCGGGCACGTGGAGATTCTGCCACGCTGTCTTGTGCACGGAATTGATGCACGATCCGCGGTAAAGGCGCGTTGCTCGAATCGTCGAAGGCCAATGACAAGCCGCCAACCTGGCGGCGGTGGTGGTGGTCGGCTTGCGGAGGCGGGGAGGCTCCGGTAGCTACTGAAGCTTCCGTCACTCTCGCTGGAGGCGCGTGCGCTCCACTCACCGTTGACTGTCTCATCAACCATTGACCAAACTTCATCTTCTCTTAGCTCCGATGCGACGTTTGTCGTTCCGTGGCCCTGATTATACCCAAAACTCCCTAAATAACGTTCACTGTGACTGGTGGTTAATTTTCGACCCTTGGCCATTAATTAATTCACTAAGCCGAGTAATTATTTACTTCAGAAAAATCTTGAATTGTCTTTAGCTTACCTAGGATCGATGCCGGAATCTTATTCTCCGGCGACCAAAAAGATAAATTGATGATATAATAATAAGTTATATGGAAATGTAGTGTTTCTCTATATAAACAGAGACTCGACTCGAAAGGCTGCAGTTGTATATATAACGTTGGATTGAAAAATGGGTTTCATTTGAATTTGGGTTTCATTTTGTCTGAATTTAATCAATGCCATAAAAAGGACAAGGGATATATGCATGGGTCAGAATGAGAAGATGAGCACGCAAACTGTAAAATTAAAAACAACTTCAATCCGTCACTGGTGGTGATTGAAGCCCACGCGATGCTGGAAGCGAGTAGGAGACACGTGCGTGTTACTAGAAAATATTATCTTGTTCGATCGAAAGATTTAATTAAAATGGGGACTCTAATAATATGATTTGAACCTTTGCATTCATGACCTACAAATGTAATAAGTAATTAACCTCTGAATTCATTGCAAAGCATAACCAGAAAATGAAAATTTTATTTGACATCTAAAAAATGATTATAAACATGACATTAATCATACAACAGGTAGCTAGTGGAGTTTATTTTATGATGCGGTGGAAAAGAGAGGGCGAGGGAAGGTGGTGTGGGATTGGGTTTCTGTGAAGGATTGAGTAGCAATTTTTTTTCCTAAGCACAAATTGTTGGGATAAATGATCCCACATTCATCCCCTGCGACAATCGAAATAACCTAAATAAAATAAAAATAACAAAAATTCACAACATAAGAATTTACGTGGAAACTCCAAAACCTATAAAAAACCACGCACCCGCAGGAGAAAGAAATTCCACTATGTGAAACATTATTACAATCACATGACATTCTCTCTCCCGACCCCAATATCTCACACTCTTACAAACCTTTGACTAACTCACACCTCACTCCCAACTCTCCATACTTGAGAATACAAGAGAGAAATTTAACTAGAGTTAAACCACAAAGGTTAAAATGTATTTGACCTGCACTTGATAACACCACACACACACTGGGTTCCTTAAATAACCTCAAGATTCCCACCCATTTTGTTCCACAACCAATGTGGGATACAAAAGCCCTTCTTTTATTTTTGACATCAAAACTCAACACAAATCACGAGAGGAGAGCCGAATTAAGTGGAAATCGAACCCAATCACGTTTATGGTATTTACATTGTGTAACAACTTTTGACTTAGTGACTACTTTGGAATTGCGAAAAGCAGCAAGTCTCTTGTAAGACGGTCTCATGGATCTAAATCCGTGAGACGGACCTCCTAAGGCTCCGCCTTGAGAACATGAACCATGAAAATAAATTTAAAAATAATAATGAACCATGAAGAAAACAAAAATAAACCCTAAAAACATGAACCATGAAGAATAAACCGAAAAACAAAAATAAACCCAAAAATAAAAAAATAAATCCAAAAAAAACTAAAAATCTTAAAAACACAAATCAATTAAAAATAAACCCAAGAAACAAAATAAACCCTAAAAAACAAATATAAACCCTAAGAAAAATAAAATCTAAAAAAATACCTTTAAAACTTTGTGTAAGGGCTCAAGTCTCACGGATCAAAATCCGTGAGACCGTCTCACGCAAGTTTTGCCTTGCTAAAATGATATTTTCTCACATAAGATTTACACGTAATTGTGCATTGATATGATATTTAAAAATTGGGGTCAAACTTATACTATTCACTATCTTTTATGGTGGAGTTAGAACAATGGCTTGAGGACTATCATTGATGTTTTCATGAGAGTTGGTGTGATGATAAGGTTCGGAGTTAGATTTGGCTTGAGGGCCTATCAAATTTGATAGGAATAAATTGTCCGGTTTCATATTGGTGGGCTTTGATCCATCATTCTACTGCAATGGACTTTAAAAGAGGCGCAAAACGCGGCCAACGATATAAATTCGTGAATGATGGATTGTACAGTTAAATGAGAGCTTAAAAGATTAGATATGGTTACCAATACCGGCCAACAGATGCATCTTCTTTTCTAGTGTTCATTACATACATATTCTATGGTTAAGCGTGTTTGACCTAGAGTAGACATGAGATGAGTGACCTCCTGGGAAATTTTTCAGGGAGCGCGTGAGTGAGGACAAAGCACGTCAGAATAGACTTGCGTTAGAACTAAGGAAGTTTGACGGGCAGCAGAGGTTGCAAAGCACTAGAGATGAGATGTTGGCGGTGTGGGATGAAGATTATTGAGCTTTGATCCAACATTTTGCCTGCAATCGGCTTTAAAAGAGGCATGAGGTGCGGCACACGATTTGAACTCGTGAGCATTGGATTGTAGAGTTAAATGGGAGGTGGTTTGTGGAAACTGAGAGGCTGGCGTAACGCGATACTCGAATCGATGAAATGACAAGAAAATTAAGGAAGTTTGGCGAACGGGTTGCAAACATTGGAGTTGAGATGAATAGCAGTGTAGGGAGGAAGATTATTGGGCTTTGGTTCAACACTTTGCATGCAATGAATTTTAAAAAAGGCTTGAAGTGTGAACCGCGATTTAAACTTGCGCGTGAGCGCGCACTGTATATCTGTTAAAGGAGAACTTACAAGATTAAATTATAAATATGAACGTATGAGTAAGATTGTGATCAAAATGTAACATTGTCCAATAGAGTGGTGACATGACACATATTTTACCAATTTATTTATTTAATTAAATAAATAATGTCGTAATGTATCCCACAAATCTGTCCACATAGACCTTCTACCGTTGGTCGTTTTGCAATTTGACACATGGACAGTATATAATTGTTGGTCCCACTAGCACAGGTCGCCCTCTGGGCCAAGTTGGTCAGCAGTGAAAAAGTTTGGGATGTTGCTATGATTGATGGGCAATTAGTGGCGGGTTTTAGACTTTTAGTCATGATAATTCATTTGTGAAAATATATATTATTTTAATTAATTTTGGATGAATTTTAATAGTAATACTTTTAAGTCTATATTTTTTTTTGGAAGATAGTAATGCTTTATTCAAACTTAATCAAGGTCCAACATTACATCATCTTCTAACCATGAAGGAAAATCCCTATCCATCCAACAAAAGGGTGGTTGGGTAAAAGAAACAAAATTAGCAAGTTTATGAGCTATTCGACAATTGTTCTTCTCATATGAAATATATTGTGAATACGCATACCGGTTAAAATATTTTGAATTTCTAGAATCCTTGTACCCGTATAACTCAGATCATCTTGTGTCGTTGTGACTGCTTGCACGACCAACACCGAATCCGACGCCACTTGGAGGGGAAGATCATTAAAATTCTTTGCATATCCCAGTCCCACCTTAAGCGCAACCAACTCGCCCTCAAACACATTATCCGGCCTCTCAATATGTTCTCCAAATGCACACACTGGTTTGCCTAGTTCATTTCTAATAATGCCACCAACTGCATATCTATTATCTTTATAATTCACGCAAGCATCAACATCCAATCTCAGCGTTCCCGTAGGAGGACACTTCCAATTTACCTCTGAACCCCTGCCACATCTCTCTTGAGTACCTCTGTCCATTTTTTGTGTCTCTTGAAATGCCCCCAAGAATGTTTCAACCCAATTTATGTTGTCTGCCACCTTAGTCCTTTCCAAATCATGAAGGTAATTTTGTTTTTCCTTCCAAACTCCCCAAGTGTAACTTGCAAATGAGGTAAATCTAGTCAGCCCAATTTTTCTTTTCATCCAAAGCCCAACATCAACTACATCAATTTCATCCCCTACAGCAGCCAATTTCAACTCATTCCAAAATCCAGAATGCTTCCATAAATGTCGAATAGCCGGGCAAAAAAATAATGAATGCGACGTAGTATCCGCATGGCTGTGGCATAGATCACATCCTCCCATGGCTGGGACATGGTGATTTCGCAAATTAAACTTGGTGGCTATTAAATTATGCGAAGCCTTCCACCAAAAAATTTTAATTTTTGGAGGTAGTGAAAGTGCCCAAATGAATTTCCACCAGTTTTCCATACCTCTACTCGAACAGTGCAATGGTGGCTCGTACAACCCAATTGCCGCTTTATATCCATCTCGAGCCGTGTACTGTCCCTTATCATCATATCGCCATTGTCTAACATCCTCTCTAACACACTCTGTTAATGGAATCTTTTTTATGGCTTTAGCAATATAAGGCAAGAAATTAGCCTCTATCAAACTGGAATCCCACTGATTGTTAGATACCAGCTTATCAACAAAACCCTCTTCATTAAGACTACAATTGGGGAGCCTCTGGATGCTGCTATGGAGATTTGGGATCCATTGATCCTTAAAAATTTTTGTTTTACTACCATTACCAATCCGCCACATTAGTCCCTTTCGTAGAAGCTCCCTACTCCAAATCAACGATCTCCATATATATGAAGGATTCGAACCCAAGCCGGCATCCATAATATCCACATGTTTAAAGTATCTAGCTTTTAACACTCTCGCAACAATAGTCGACGGGTTTCGAATAATTCGCCATACTTGTTTAGCCAACAAAGATTTATTGAAGTCTTGCAAACTTCGAAAACCCAGTCCCCCCATACACTTCGGCTTGCACAACTCGCTCCATTTTTTCCAATGCAACTTCTTTTTCCCCCTTTCCATACCCCACCAAAAATTAGCACACGTACACTTCGGCTTACACTTTTATTGGATGGTATTACGTTGGCGGTTGGCCTCTTTTAGAGAGAATGGGTTATCTTATTGAAGTGTAATTCCATTATAAAAGTATTGCATCAACTTATTGGGACCCTGACTAGGGAATCATTATGGGCAAACCTTGGTAAATAATGCTTAATAAAGAATTTAGGAATTTATGGGTAATTTTACTGGTTTTACATTTTTGCCCTTGCAATTCAGTATATTCTCAAACACTTCAAAGATCCACTTCAAATCCATCAATTAAATAATTATACTATGCCCCCACTAACTACAACAAATAATATTGATAAAGTGTTTAAAATTAAAAAATACTCCCAAAGTACGTACATTGAATAATTTTTCTACAAAATATTCCTTTAATTTATTAGTCTCATAATGATAAAATAGCTTTTTTGGTCATATAACCTAAACTACTTGGAGATTTAATCTTCTATATACTCAGTACTCACCTTAAATTTTGATTCAACATCTCTCAAAATTTTGGATATTTAATCCAATTTTAATCAAAATCGTGTAATTTTACCGTAACTACTAACTAGGATATATTAAATAGGTGCTAATTAATGTATGTAAGAATTTAAGGGTTTTTGGTGATTTGACACAAACATTGATACATAAATCACCAAATATTAATACACAAAATTTGCGGATTTATATTTTAATATTAATATTTTCCCCAAACCTGCAATTTTCTTGACATGTTTGGACCCTAACCGGTCGTAGTAATCAAATTCTTATAAAGGTTAAAATAGGACAAATGCCCAAATTTTTACAAGATATTATACTAAAATTTAACGGTGAAACCAAGACTAAACCTCAAAATAGTACAAATTATTTTTCTTTCTCATACTTCGTAGATTCAATTATTTTACTAACAACCATAATGCATTCTCAAAATATTTTCCTTTCATTTAAAATATCAAGAATTACACCAAAGAAAGGAAAACCCCAATTAATAAGGTGCAATACATAAAGCAGTGTCTTTACACAACCATATTTGATGGGTGAGACCTTGCTGGTGGCCCATTAAATTTCTTGTCACCTATCAAATAAACCAACAAAGTTTATCAATTATCAATTTACATCATGATACATTGCACTTAGCCATCAAAATCAGAGGTCCCTCAAAAAAAAAAAAAAAAAAAAAAAAAAAAAAAACTACAATCTTACAGGTGTACAGAAATAAGCAGTAATATTAATGTTGCTTTATTGCATGTATCACAGAGCTGTTTACATAATGTCATTTTGGTCTAATCTATCTATTGTTGGTAGTTGATGCAACGGTGAAATGTGATTGGTCGAGAGGATTATGGTGGGGCCCTTTGTATATATATCACTGGCTCTATTTCGTGAAAGGGTTGGACCCAGGCTTGCAATTCATGACCTAACTTGCATGGGCCCATTGGATCTGACAGGGCTTGCCGGAGGTGGGCCCTGGTTTGGGGCTTGATGTTGAGTTTGGGCTGCGAATATATGTTGGCATGTATCGGTATGGGATGATTGATCAATATCTTGCTATTACAATTTGGAATTGTGTTAATTCGATAAACGTCGTTTCATTTATAAAACCTTCAATACTCTATTAGCTGTGTGATCACTGTCGCCCTCTTACCAATAATTCAGTGGTTTATGCTAAGCTTTCTAAATCATTTATACTAATCAGGTAGGAATATTTTTTACAATATTAATTTTGATATTAGGAACGTAGTTCAACGTTTGGAATTACATGCACCTGATATAAGATCTATCATCCAAGTGTCCTAATTTTATAAAATGGGACACTTGGCTTTTATCTATACACCCAAGGACGGATTCATAATTATTTTATAATTGGGGCACAAAATAAATTCATTTATAAACTACATCCAAAATAAGTAATGGGGGAACAATTTATTTTATTACTTAATTTCTATATATATATATATATATATAATATTAAAAAAACTACGGGGACAAATGCCCCATAATAGGAGCTATGGCTCGTCATTGTATACACCAAGTCAATGAGTCATGTGCATGCACGCATTTGGTATAGCATTGATATTACTCTAAAAATAAGAGAATGCTAGACAAATTACTGAATTAGGGAATTTGAATCATGCTTTTAAAGAAAAAAATTGTTGGATTGTCCAAGTAACAAACTTCCTGATATGTGGTTGTGATGACCTAGAATAATTGGGAAATATCCAACTGCCAAAACATGCTGATAAGTACTAGCTAGACATCTTTGGCCGGAACATCTCAATATTATAAGGTTCATTCAGTAAGATTGAAAGTTTTCCAAGAACACTACTATTTTTTTAATTAATAAGTTCATGTAGACTCTTTTGGTTGGAGGAAATGATAAATTTTAAAGAAACTAAAAGTTACCCTGGTTCAACCACGGTCAATAGTCTTACAAAGGGTGAACGATATCTCTTGAACTATAAATAATGGTTCCAAGAACACTATTATATCATGTCACTGAATGAATTTTCTAACTCTTTAAGGCCGCGATTGGATAAGAAACAAAATCAATTTTCGTTCACTTTAGAATTTTTTTACACCAAACATACGATTATTTATGAAAATTTCAGAAAATATACTATTCTCTCACTTTCACTTTTTCTTATTTTTTCTATCATCAATCACATCTACACATTTTTTCACAAAAAAACTAATCATTATTACACATTCTCCCACAAATTTCACTATTCATTCACTTACACATTTCTAACTACCAATCATTATTTTACTATTCTTAAATCAAATCAACTTTCATCATTACTTTTCCATCTCACATCCAATCACAATCTCAAAATTCATCTTTTTCTTCTAAAATATTTTTACCACTATTCTCTAAAAAATGAAAATTTTCAAAATGAAAGTATATCCAATCGCGCCTAAGTCTTTCAAACTTTTTGAGATTTATCTCATTTTCTCCAGCCACTCATCCCAATTTATTAAAAAATATCATCAAATTAATTAATTTCTTTTGAGTTGGGATTAACAAAACTATTACGTACAAGAGTGAAATAGAAGTGGACCGAGGGACGACCCACCAACCTTGTCCGCACGTAAGACATGACAACCTAAAAGAACAAAGAACCTAATCAGTAGGAAGTAGGCCGGTAAATATGATATATCTTTATAGGCAAAATGTCCATTTATAGGAGCATATGCAACTTCTATTTTAGTTCTTGGAAAACAAGAAAACCATTCCATTGGTGTTATTTATGTATTAGAATCAGAATCTTACCTGCTATGCCTCCAGTGATTCCCATGTGATCTCATGTTTAGCAGGCACACTAATTGATTTTCTAATTATTGCACCGTCGGTTTGGTGAGACCGAGTTGTGTTTTTATATTTTTTATTTTAATTTCTTTATGTATTTTTGTAAATAAAACAGTTGTCATAAATTTTTAAACATTTGAATGTCGGGACAAAATTTTTTGCTAGACCCATTTCATGGCCACTGGACTTAAGTAGGGTGGAGGTCATATGGTTCTAATTAAACCACATTCAATCAAATTGTTCTGAGTGATATATGAGCGGGTGAAGATTTGGTGGAAACTCATACTCAATAGTATCCATGTAAATTCGATTTGGGAGAAAGATAAAGTATCATTAGATTTGAGGTGTGTCGAACATAATTCTTTTCTTTTTCTAGAGGATCTGGTTGTACGCAGGGGCATAGCCAGCTCGACTGGTTACCACTAGCCCAAATTTTTTCTCCTCCATTTTCCCCTAACTCAATTATTTTTTCCCCTTAAAAAAATAAATATAATTTTTTTATTTTTTTCCACAGAGAAAACGAGACAAAAAAATTTGGGGTGCGCGGGGGGATAACCCCCTAGCTACGCCACCTGGTTGTACGTCGGATACCCTACCACAATAATCTTGATTAGTGCGTGCACATCCCACAATTTATCTTTGTTGTACATTCTCAAATATAGTAATTAAGACGTAAGCATTGAAACTAGTTATAAAATAACAAAATGAAACCGATATGAGTAAATTGGACTGAATTAACAAACGATGAGACGATAATATGAGGAAATCAATTAATGTCGATAATTTGACATTAAATCATGCTTGGAGTTAATTACCTTAAGGTTTTACCACAGGACCTCAGTTATAAGTTCCTTTGATGAATTATTAAGTTTGATTCTGACTAAAAACTACGAAGGAGGTGGTTTGATTTTTTTCTTTTCCCCCTCTCCTTTATGGCCTCTGCAACAAATGCAGCTATAATAATTAAAATTCCGTCACACTCACATTACAACACCATTAAAATTTTATTGATTGAGTTTATTATTTTTATAGTAAAAAAATCACAAAACCTCGTAAAACAATCACAATTCTCCGTACTTATGATTTATATTTTAATTAGCCGACATCTTATTCCTGGGCCCCACCATAAATTGTTTAGTTCTTTTTGTAAATATATATCGTACCATTAAGCGTTTGTTTAAGTAATTAATTAATATGATATAAGTATGTTTAATGATTGAGGGTGATTGGAGGAATATGGAATTAATGTGATGTATTAGTTGAGAAATATATTGGTTGGTGATTGGGAGAAAGAGAGTGATTGGGAGATGACAAATAAACATAACCTTAATGTTTTCAAATTACTTTGAAAACCGCCCGACATTAGGCTCAAGGCATACAATAAAATGGCATGAGCTTAGCCCCTAGACTGGACTTGGGCATATTAGGTAATTAGGCAAGGTATAGATAAAATTAGATGGAGTCAGGATGAATCTACCGTTTCTCAAAATAATAGAAGACGGAAACAAATTAAGGGTTCGTTTGTTTAATTCCTCCAAACATATTTTCTTTTCAATTCTCTTGGGGCGAGAAATTTTGTCTCATTGAGAAAATCCGATCTCCCACGTTCGTTCCGCCTCGTCCGCAAAACAACAACGTGAGAAGGGGGGAGGGTTTTTTTGTAATATAAAACCCTCTCCGACACTCAAGTTTAACTTTATCCAATAAAAATCATCAAATATCACTACAAAAAAACTAGTTTACCTACGTAAAAATCTTTTTTGGTAATTCTTTTTTTTTTGATAACTCACCTTCCACCGACAATGTAAACCGTGAGATGTGCACGTAGTGGCCAGGTGTTACGATGAATCTACTACCAAATCTTCACCAACTAAAGATATGATGCGGGAGCGATTTGATGGAGTAGAATTTGAATCCCTAACCTTCACCCAATAATTATTTGTGGTGGTGAGGTGGACTAACCCCGCTGATTATATATTTGGTAATTTTTTAATTTACTCATGGGGGAGCCTTTAAAAAATTACACATGGGGAGAAGAAAATTTTATTACGGCGCCGCGGCATATATAAGTTAGAAGTTAATAGGAAAATCTTGCACGTGGTAACCACACGCACGATCTCCAACTTTTCAGTTTTTCTCCTCAAATGGCACGTGTCACGGGGGCGCATGAGTTGAGCTACCTGCTGAATTGTGTAGAAGGCCAGGAATTTATCAAAAAACAAAAATTCGAAAATCTTTAATTCGGATCCGATATTCCATTCTTTCCGCCAATTGGCAACCGACACGTGTGTTGCACTCGTGCGAAAAGTTATGAATGACAGGGCAGGCTATTGCATTGACAGAACCCATATTCCAATATAGAAACTAGCAGCTGCTGCACGTTGATTGGTGTGCATGAAAAATATTATTTGTTTGGTGATTGGGTGTGATCGTAGAAAGTTTATGGGGAAGATATATTGAATGTGGATATTGATGAATATGTATATTAGTAGAGAAATATGTCACCAAACGCAAGATATGTTTGGATGTATGATGACTGGGAAAGGAGTTTGATACTGCCTAAATTTATTATATTAAATTGCATTAATATTATTTGGGCCTTAATATTAACAATAGAGTCAAATACGAATATAAACTCTAGTAGGTTTCTAAAAGGTAGAATGTTAAAATAATTGCATATAAATGAAGTATTTTATATTCTTTTCTTTTTTTTTTGATAACTCTTTTTTCTAGCGCTTACGCATCGACTACGCCCGAGACAACAACTCCGGCTCTTTATTCTTCGCCGCCAAGATAAAGCGGGATGTGCACGCGTTGGCGAACACGGACGGGATCTGGCGACGTACAACCAGATCCTCCCGGTGAAGAGAACAATTATGTTCGACCCCAATCTACTAACAACGATCTCTCCCGAATCGAACCCACACGGATGCTATTCAAGACGAGTTTCCACCAAATCTTCGCTACCGCATATGCCCTGGGAGCAATTTGATGGAGTAAAGATTTGAACCCCTCCACCCCACAATTACTATGGTGGTGGTGGGCTAAGCCACCCTGGTTTATTCTTCTCTTTTATTACCTCTTCACATAATATACACTACAAGAAAAATTCCGGTTCGAAGACAGACTTTACCGACAAAAAATGATTTTGTCACTAAATTTTACAATTACCTACAGAATAAAAAATATCATTTTCCTCCAAATTATATCAACAAATTACCGATAGTTTTTAAATTACCGACAAATTTTCTCACAGGGTATTTACTAACAGCTTTTAGATTTTGTAGGTAAATATTTTACCTACAATGGTTTTATCTACACTTTACAATTTTCTTAACATTTATCTACGATTTTTCTCAGAGGTAAACTTTTTTTTTTTCTTGTAGTGTCTTTACAACCACCACAGTGGGTATGATTCAAGGAAAACATTAAATTCTGGGGGTAAGTGTTAAAAATAAAATATAATCTTTAAGGAGAGAAATTGTAATTTATCGATACATGCATTCCTAAAACAGATATTTCAACTAGCTGTTGTGCTAGGACTTTAATTAATTTAGTACTCCACGTTTAACAGAACAAATATACATTTCTTACGCGAAAAAGAAATCAATTGCTTTTGTCGAACTTATTGACAAGTGATAGTGTCGGCCTAAATATCCAATTGTCAAACTTTGGTATATGTCAGCTTAGAGATTATAATTTACACCAACTCTAATTAAGGACTAAATAATTTAACGAATAATTAAATAAAAATGGTTAGACAGCATTTTCAATGGCGGAGCTTAAAAGCTTGAGGATGAACCTTTAAGTGGGAACAAGTGGGATTCCTTTTAAGCTCTGAAAGGGCAAGATTCTCACAAGTGCGTATTAAATTGTTTGAAACATTATTTAAAGTAAAGATTAATTGTCATTATTTGATTGATTAATGTGATGTTTGAACCGATCAGATGAATCTGACCAGGATATACGTGATGATTATGATTTATACTTATATAGACTTGGATTCATTAATTCTGTTTAAGAAGAAGCAAAAAAAGATTTGATAAATCAACGTCCCTGGTCATAATGCTATTTAGACCATCAAAATGGAATCTTGATAATCATTCTTTTAAAGACTGAGCAAAATTAATTTAAAGGTGTCCGGGACAATTCAGAATAATTTTTTGAGGAAATTCAGAATATTAATGTTTAACTATTTTAGGATTATTAGTGGAAGAATTATAAAAGTAAATTAGATGTATCTGACCAGCTGATCTAGGGCTCCAATGAGCGAGGTGATATACTTTGTTCGAGTAAACTTGAAACAGAGCAAGCATTAGGCTAGCCGGGGTGGCTCACTACTAAGACCCTCCGAAGATTAAGTCAGAATTAGATAATTGAGGTATTAAGAAGCTAAATGACGGAGTAATTTAGAATAGTACTAAGAAGTTATATTTACCTTGATCTTCGTGTCGTAATTGAAGTACTATTTACCATGAGGTGCGGATCATCGTACACGTGGCGATCCATCAATGGTAGAGAGTTTGCAGGTCGGGTCAATTCGGGGCCCATATAAAAAAACTGCGTATCTTGGGGAATTATGATAATTTCAAGCGAGGAGAGGGTCAGTACGTATATGATAATTTCGACCTAGCTTAGACGAGATCAGTATGGTAATTTCCATACGAATACCATTATTGTGGATCGGAGGTAATTCTATAACCATTTAAATAAAATAAAACTAAGTTTTAAACTATATGAGATGATGTTGTTAATTAATTTATGTTAATTATATATATAATAACATAGTACGTAGTATCTTCTATAATATGCTCCTTAATGTAGTAGTGTATCCACTAACGCTGTAATGCAAACAAACATGTCATTCACTACGGCATAATCATTCATCCTCACGAAAATGAGACAAGGAAATATTCCACTTGCACATAGCATTCATCTGTTCCAATCTTATCAGTTATTCAAAACCCTACCAGCATCATATCTAATCATCACCCTAGGATTGATTAAACATGTAAATATTAGAAAATTAAAAAAAAATCAAATTAGCCCACAAGAATTAACTTGTTGCCCCCCGCCTGTTGGGTTTATGTCACCATTGTGCGATCAATTTCTTACTACGAAATTATATATCTTAAGGGCAATCACTAATATAATCATTTTAATTAGTTATCTATCCACCTCTACTATTTCTTACTAGTAAAAATATATGAGTTATGACGGTTAGAAGAAAAAGCAATAGTTATGTCTTTCGACCATTTTATTTTAATAAATTGGGAGTATTGGTTAGAGGAGAGTGGATAAATTTGAAAAAATTGAAAGATCTGAGTTAAATCCACGTAATACTTTTCAGAAAGGATGAGCGATCTTAGGTTGAACTATAAACTCGTGGTATGTCTTTAGCCCACTTTAGCCCACTTGGAAACACGGTATATATACCAAATGTCGTGGCAATTTGTACATTAGGTGGAAATCTTGTTCCATCATTGGTGGCATCACTGTCCCTCTGTTCCATCAGAAAGACTGTTGGATTGATAAGTTGATATGGTTGGCATCTAAAACATTTGAGTAAATGGGGTCAAGTCATTTTCATGGTTGAAAGAAAGACAAATTTAGTGTATGGAACCAATACATGCAATATTTGGAATGTAATTAGGGGTCGTTTATTTGCCTTTATTGACACAACTCGATAAAAATTTAGGATAATTGATAGGATTGCACTATTCAGCGATTTCTTGTTCCATTTTATTTGAATACCAACGAGGATGATTTCTTGCTGAAATTTTGTCAACTCTACCTATATATATCACAATTCACATATTTTATGTTTTAATTTGTCCCACTTTAACTTTTTATTTTCCATGAAAATCTTTTATAATTCCCATTTAAAGGTTTCGTGTTGAGGTAAGCACTAATATAAATATATATACCTGTTAGGTGCCGCCCAGATTTTATTTGAGTTTCACATTTTTAGTTTCTATATATAGGATGCAATATTTTATTTTATTTTTTTCTTATTGATGTAGCCACTTAATGTGATTTTCGTGCGTGGTGGCCCCTTTCTACCATTGATGTATCGTCTTCCCTGTCATAAGATTGAAATTAGGCCTATAGTAATTTCAGCCAATCAGTTCATTTACTCTCTCTATTTTCCACAAGATTTGACTAATCCGACTGTAAAAACGTCACAACTCACAAGCATTGATATAATGCCCTAAAAAATATTGGGTTTTGGTTGATGTGAAATATTTTGTGATTTGGACAAGCTGAAATAGAAGTTTCACTTACCTCTCTTGTAAATGGGGACAACCTTGGAATAGATAATTATTGAGTTTCATGACATCATACATTATCTTTTTGCATTTGTTTCTCTCAAAAATATGATGCTCCAATGTTTAAACTTTCGGGCTTTGACGAAGTAATGTTCTACTTATTCATAATATGGGCGTCTCAATTTTGATGTGCAGTATAAGCTGTTAAAACCCAATTATATATGGACATGACATCTTTTCGTTTAAATGGGCCTGAGATTAAGAGCCCGATGGGTTACACATTTACAATCCTTTTTTTTCTTTTCATTTTATTTTTTGGTATTATCAAATTGACAAATATGTTCTATAACGTAAATTTTCATAAGAACTATGTAAAAAGATGCCCTTGTGCATTCTTAAGTTCTTTTGTTGTTTTTCTGCAGTTTAGCATTTTTTTCCTCTCATTTGCTACCTGATCGAACATGATCGTGATTTTTCCTTTATTTTTATATATTTCTATTTATTTTTAAGAAAAAAATACAATTACACTAATTTTAATAGGAATTTAATAAAATCAAGTGAATTTGGTTATTCTTTTAGAAGGCATAAGAAGATAAAACAGGGGATTCAAGATGCGATCCCACATACGAAAAACAACTCACGAAATGACATATTTCAATAAATCATATAAGATTAGAGAAATTATGATGTAAATAATTTAGTATGACCTTTCAAGCTCGACCTATTTTTGGATTCCTTGGTCACGTCTGTGGTAAAATTCTATGATCTTAAAAATGCCTTGACATCTTCAATTATATTATTCATCTGCCAATACTTATCTTCAAAAATCAATTTTACTTCGACTAACTTCATTCGGGCATGTTCTTCGCGCCAAGCCTCTGTTATTTGTAGTATTTTCCTCTCTTTTTCCACCTCCTCTTCAATTCTCGCACGTTCAATCTTCAATTCTCTAATTTCTGCTTTATTGGCTTCAAATTCTTTAATTTTCTCAACACACACATTTTCCAATGATTCTCTACCTTTCTCCTCTTTCTCATAATTACGCATGTATTTGCTGGCCAACAACTTGGTTTCATAAATGTCACTCACCAAATTGGAATTCAAAATTTGCATCTTTTCACAATTATTTCTTTCCTTTCTAATTTCATCTATTAAGTCCTTGGCTATCGTAAGCATATGCTCAGGTTTTAGCTGTTTTCTGCATTTTCGATTTTGAGTAATTTCAGCCTGTCTATGATGGGATGAAACTGGAATAGTTGCAATTGCTTGGTGTTGTTGAAGCTTCTTCACATGGCTGCTAAAGTTGTTAACATCACTTGACGTTTTTGAGTAACCATTGTCCCATTTTGTAACCCCCTCCATTGCGAATTTAGGCATTTGTGATGATGAACAAAACTTTGGTATTACACGACAAAGCAACAGAATTTCAATAAGGATATTTTTCAAATTTCAAAGGAAATACAGCATCAGGTAAAACATATATATACGGGTTAATTACAAAAAGACCCTGAGATTTGAGCTAATTAAAAAAAAAAAAACCAAAGATTTTGAATATTACAAAAACTCACTTATTGTTTGATTCCATCTTATATTTCTGGTTCATAAGTAAAAATATTTCAAACCCCACTTATATATATAGAAATAATACAACTACCCTTAAATTAAGACAAAATCGCAAAATCTAACCTCAAGAGTTTTCTTTTGTAATTTTTTTTTTAATAAGCTAGGAGAACTGGTTGAGGGGAGGAGATAAATTTCAAATAAATCGAAAGATACAGGGGTTGAACTCCTGGTTAACACCCTTATAAAGGGTTAGTAATACAACTTGAGCTGCTTCTGGTAGTGGTTTCCTTTTGTAATTTTCAAAAACCTCCGGTTTTTTTTTTTTTTTTTAATTAGCTCAAACCTTAGGTTTTTCTTGTAATTATGCCTATAAATATAGAACCAATTGGAAAACCCCCAGAAAAACACTCAAATCAAGATACCAAACAAAATTGAAAAAGACAATAAATTAAAACGAAGAAACAACAATTGATGATCAATGTTTCAGAGACTTTTGTTTTGGATCAAAATTTGCAGCATACATTACTTCAGAAAAGCAATTTTTCCATCAACTGGCCCAAAATCCTAAGATTCATAAGCAAATAACAAAAGTTAAGATTTTCCAATTACTTAATTAGAATCCTGCAATTTTCTTTTTCTTTTTTGAAAAAAAAAAAACCATTTTATTTTTCAGAATCTGATAAATAAACAGACCAAATTCAGATAAATAAATATTGCACGTTACAGCGTCAACAAAATTTAAGGATCAATTAAAGAGCGAAAAAAATATAAATACTATATATAACACTTTGAAAATCCAAACATACCTCAAATCCTAGTCGATCACCCAATAGCCCACATTGCCACCTAACATCTCCACTACAATTGGTTATCGCCGCCAATTGCCACAGCGAGGCAGCGAGACTCCTGGCGGAAACCGCCGCCGGAACTCCACCGGCTGAGCCTCTTCTGTTGTCAAATTTCCAGACCGAAACAGGGGTTGCGGCGGGCCCGCTTCCCCTCCACCCCCCCCTGCGGCTAATCCACCGATCACACATAACTTGTTCATGAGAAACACTCATTGTCCACAAATATATATCGATCTGTGGATACAATTGCTGTATATTTCAAAACGAACTATATATTTAAATTGTGTGTAATAATTAAGTAGATATAAATAACAGTTATTGTGAGTGATTATTGGAGTTCCAGGTGAAATTTCATATGGACTTTTGCTGGTGAGTGGTTACTGTAAAAGGAAAGTACTGTATTCTACTGTGTGTTTTTATGCATGTATGACATTAAATTTCATGCACATTCTTAGAATATCTCAAGGGCCAGTTTCAGTGGGGAAGTTTTCTGTATAATTCAATTTGATTTATGATCAATATATGTGTATTGGGTGTATGAATTTAATATCAAGGTTTTTCTTTTGTTGTCAAATAAGATATCTGATATAAAATGCATTTACCCGATACGGCGAAATAGAGATAATAAAATAGGATGATAAATCACTCTACCAATTTTTATATTTGAAAATATTGTGATGGTTTTGTCAAAAAAATAATTATTGTAATGGTAGATAGAAAAATGAAGAAATCTAATCACAAAGTTTCTTTTTTTTTTTTTTTTGGCGATCTGGGTATTTAAAACAAAAAAAAATCGATTAATTTTGAAAAATGTCATGCGCTTTAAAACCTTTTTGTTTTTTTCGTATAATTCATGATATTATTCATGCTCTAGTTTACTTGGTGCATGGATGAATACATAACAAGTATTCATTTTTTACATGGATGGATGACAAGTGTATTAATTTATAAGTAGTGGGACACTTGTATGGTAGATGATACACCCTACAAGTACATACAAGGCGGTTTTGTAGATGCCACACCTGGTGTACATACACTTGGTGTACATCCACGCGTCAAGTATCCCACTACTTATAAATTAAAACGATTGTCAATTATCCATGTAAAAAGTGGAACACATCATTCATTCATCATACATCAAGTGTCTTTTAGGCGCGCACAGTGTAGCATGGATAATACCACAAACTAAATAATGCGCGACTTAGTACATAATGCTTTTCCAATGTTTGTACCTAAAAACATTTGCTGATTCACTGAAAATAATTAAAAGCCATTACAGAAATAAAAATATAAGGTAATTTAAAATATTGTTTATTTTTATTTCTTTGAAAAAGTGAAAACTGAAAAAAATGATAATCGACATGGTAAGATGATCGACTTAAAGAAGTTGTCTCAAAAAGTCAAATTAGAATTACTGAGTGTGTAGTACTACTAATTAATTAAGGGCAATGGCGACATTTATGAGCTCATGTGATTGAAACGACAAACCATTTAGTGCAAAATAAAAACGATTACTATTTCATCTACATTGGCCAAACGCCAACTATACTAATAAACCCACAAAAATGGGCTTCAACTACAAATAGGCAATAGCTGAATTAAATATACCAAAATTTGGTATCTACTTTACTACAAATACTTTGAGCATTTGGATGGAGGACTAAAATTTCAAATATATAAAGCTAAGTTTTTATGCACTTATTGGGAAAAAATTTAATTATCATGAAATTTAAATTCTTTTATAACTTTGCTGACTTTATTCTTTTAATATTTATAATGAGTATTTACAAGTCTGGTTAGAATTAATGTATATTTATACCATTAATATTATAACATAAAACTAAGTATATAAACTGATATATTTAAAATAATTTAACGTTTCTATTATATTGTTAAAATAAAGATGTATTCATAAATTATCAGTTTAAACAAATCGGATCTAGACTGGATCTTACCAATGGCACACGCTTCTTAGTTTCTACCACAAGGAATTAGCAAAACCAAATTCGAAAGTGAAAAAGTCAATGGGCTTTATTTATGGGTCCACAATTTGGACTTATGCATAAAGGCCTGTAAAGCAAAATGTTACCGAAAGAAACTCATGTGAGAATAATTTATGCATAAAGATAAAGGCCGATGTTTCATTAAGTCCAAATGAGAAATTTAAGAGTCAAGGGCCGATGATCCAAAGCTTTACCAGTTCAAGCTGGCCTATATGAAATTCTTTCTCTTTAAAATCCAAAAAGTTATTTAATTTTTTTTATTAGAACTTTATATTTTTCGGATTATTCCTAAAGAATATTTTTATTTGGGGTACCTGAGTGTAAATTCTGCACACACACTTCACCTGGGATAAAACCTCGACTTTCCACACATTGGAGGGAGTGATACCACTAGATACTAGTGGTTCTTCCTTTTGGTTTGAAACCAAAGCGTAGTTTCTAAACAACTGAATCTTGGAGTCGCTGATCTAGAAGAAGAAAGGAAACCTTCATTTAATTGTTACAATTCAGATATAATCCTATACTTTACATTTACTTCTTATTGGAGTTGGGCCGAAACCAACACGAGAAAAATCAAGGTTCTACATGGGCCACTATCCAATGAGGTTGGAAAAGGCGTGGGAGTTGACGCCCATCCGTACTTAATACAGTCATCATTCTTGTATTATGGGCCTATGGTGTCCGCCCAACCGGCCCGAGCGTAATTTCACGTGGGAAGCTTTAGAAATGACGTTGAAGAATATAAGTTATCATCACATGTTGCCGAACAAGACCCATGAACAAAGTATAGGACTCTAACTTTTATGCCAATTAAATATGAGAGAGAGAGAGAGAGAGAGAGAGAGAGAGAGAGAGAGAGAGAGAGAGAGAGAGAGAGAGAGAGAGAGAGAGAGAAAAGATTGTTTAAATAAAAAATTACAAATTTGATTGTTTAGATGAAAAGCTAAATGTATTATTTGCTAAAAATCATTAGAAGAATTAGTGGTTCATTTAGTAGGTCCCTTTTATGTTCTAACGGATAATAAGAAAAAGAAAGCAAATAAACAATATATATATATTTTTATAACCAGAGATTTTATGTTCGCATGACTAGTCATAGGGAAATAGCTTCCCCCTCGAACTCGCCAACTTCCCCGAATAAACCGCGGGAATGTCAATGGCTCCCGAGTTCCTAATATCCTCAACTACTACATGTGTCACAAGAAGTCGTCCAAGTGATTACTTCATACATGGGACTTCCTCAATACAATCGCGAGTTCCCACCGAGTTAGGCTCCCACACACCGCAAAACCCTCTATATTAGACGAGTCTCACATAAAATCATAAAACTTTATAATTTTTTCACTTAATTTTAATACAATCATGTTCTTTGATATGGTTTACAAGTTAAAAGAATTTGAATTTGTAAAAATCCAACTTTCTCTAGACTAATAAAACCTAATGCCTGATTAGTTACAAATGAAAATAATATGAATAAATCCACTCAAAAAAAAAATAATATGAATAAAGGAAAGTAAAGCGGAAAAAGCCAAAACGTGTATAAAACACTCCGCTGAGAGCTTGAGAAGTCAACATAGAAAAGTCTGTGATTTCTCATCTTAAATTCATTTTCCATACCCACTCCCAAACTTAGCTCAAGAAATAAATCATGGCGAAATCTCGTAGGTTTTGATTGATTCAATCGCAGTCGCGTTCCTTTCTAGCTTTCATTTCCTTTTCTCTTTCACCATTTTTATTCTGAAAGTTAGAATCTTCTTTACAGATTTGGAATTAGAACATCCCTTTTGCAGTCACGAGATACCACTTTTCGGTGATTTTTCAAGAAACAAACCATAAAGTTGATTCTATCTGCATATTCTGCCAAGAAAATTGAAAAAAAAAATGGGTGGGTGTTTTAGCAAGAACAAATACTCAAACCCAGATGCCAATGGCTATAGATCAGGAACTGTAGGCAACACAGGGTATCAAAATCACCAAGATTATCAAAAATCATCAGCTCAGCCTGAAAGGCACCACCACCAACCACCGCCGCCGCCGCCAAATCACCACTCTCAGCCACCAATACCAGCTCATCCGAAACCCACTCCACAACCCCAAAACACTGTTCCAAAATTAGAGCCCAATAACATTTTAGGAAAGCCCTTTGAGGAGGTGAAGTCAAAATACACTATTGGGAAAGAATTGGGGAGGGGCCAATTTGGTGTAACCTACTCGTGTACTGAGATTGCAACAGGGGCCCACTATGCCTGCAAGTCGATACTGAAGAGGAAACTTGTGAGTAAGAATGATAAGGAGGATATGAAGAGGGAGGTTCATATTATGCAGCATTTAAGTGGGCAGCCAAATATAGTGGAATTTAAGGGTGCTTATGAGGATAGGCTGACTGTGCATCTAGTAATGGAGATTTGTCGTGGTGGGGAGCTTTTTGATAGTATTATTGCTCAGGGGCATTATTCTGAGAGAGCTGCTTCTGATCTTTGTAGGCAGATTGTGAATGTTGTTCACCATTGCCATTTTATGGGGGTGATGCATAGGGATCTCAAGCCTGAGAATTTCTTGCTTTCGAGTAAGAATGAGAAACCGATGTTGAAAGCTACCGATTTTGGACTCTCTGTCTTCATTGAAGAAGGTGAGTGTCTTTCTTGCTTCTAGTGTTTAAAGCTATCCATTTAGTATTATGGCTTTGGTATGAAACTTTTATTTCTTTTGGTGATATTGATTTGGAAATTCGGCGGGTATATGATTGTATTTAAGTTGTTTTTCCTGTTAGTATGTTGCTGCTTTTTGATGTCAGAGAAATTGAATTTGTGTATATATGAAGTTGTTTCTGTTAATAGTGTTTTGCCTCTGTCTTCAAGGGATACAATGTGAGTCAAGATTTCTCTCTGATAATGAATCAGATTGCACCAATATCAATATACATTATATTTTCTATCTTAGGACTATTATAGTTTTGTTTCACATCCCAGTGAAATCAGAGTGAGTACATTTGTGACATTGAGGATGTGTTCTTCTATAGTTCTGATTTATTAGGGTTGCTTAACTAATGAAGTTGTTTGGTTGTGACTATCATAGTTTCGTCTTAACATAAAGCCGCCAATTCTTAGCGGAAGTAATGCTAAAAATTTACTTCAAAAGCGAAGTTATAATCGTTGAATAGGAACAAGCAACTTTTGTTCTCAGGCAAAATTGTTTTGTTTAAATTGGTAAACTAACACATGTTTAATAATAATATGTAGAATCATTGGTAAATTCATATGAAAGTTCTCTTGCAAAAGATATCACTTTTGTAGACTCTCTGAGCATTCATTTAAACATTTCTTACCACCAACAGATACGCATGCATGTTACTAATTCTTTTCAACAAACTTTTTTCCCTGGATTATCAGTACATTCTGAATTTTCTGTTTCCTTATCTACACATCTCTGTTATCTTCTGCATTAATAATCAATGTCCTCTTGTTAATGAATCCCAGGTAAGGTGTATCGTGATATAGTTGGTAGTGCATATTACGTTGCTCCTGAAGTGTTACGGCGAAGTTATGGGAAGGAAATAGATGTATGGAGTGCTGGTGTTATTTTGTACATCCTCCTAAGTGGTGTGCCTCCATTTTGGGCTGGTAAGATCGATTTCACATGGTAAGATGATATTGTTTCTTATACCAAATTATCGACATAGTGTTTTGTGCATTTTTTTATGCAGAAACGGAGAAGGGCATTTTTGATGCTATACTGAATGAAGAAGTTGATTTTGAGAGCGATCCATGGCCTTCAATATCCAACAGTGCCAAAGATCTTGTTCGGAAAATGTTAACTAAGGACCCAAAACATAGAATCACTTCTGCACAAGTACTTGGTAATCTTCCCTTCTCTTACATACGTAGATGAGGTTTGTATCTATATTTAGCATCTCATATCATACTTAATGTAAACAGTATTTTTGATAGGAAGTTTTTCTTTGTGCATGTGTAATTGTTTTGTCGTAAATTAACTCTTCCATTCCTTCTTTTGCTGGCTTTTATGTTATTGACTAACACAAAAGTCAAAGGAGCACTTCATGTAAGATGAGGACTGAGCTTATCTTTAATGACTCAAGTTTGATTTTACATGTTTCTTGTTGCTTTCATAAAATTTCCCGATGAATTATTTGAGCGGAATATTTTTCATGAAGTGTATGTGAATGAGTTTTATTTGCTATCTTAACTCCGACATATTTTATGTTTGTTTCAAAAGAGCACCCTTGGATTAAGGGACAAGCATCTGACAAGCCGATAGATAGTGCGGTTCTCTCTAGAATGAAGCAGTTCAGGGCAATGAATAAGCTCAAGAAACTTGCACTAAAGGTAAATATCTTGTGTGCTTATATTTGGTAAAATCGTACAGTTACTAAAAGCTGGAATTACAGGTTTTCATCAAGAATCTTACATGTTTATCCAACAAAAAATGTTGTTAAACATTTATTAAGCTGTCTGAGTGCTCTTAACTCAGCAAGGCTCTTAATCTGGTCTATGACTTAATTTCAGGTTATTGCACAAAGTTTATCAGAAGAAGAAATCAAAGGTCTTAAAGCAATGTTTGCGAATATGGACACAGATAAGAGCGGCACAATCACTTATGAAGAACTGAAATCTGGTTTGGCTCGGCTTGGGTCCAAACTGTCGGAAGCCGAAGTAAAACAACTCATGGAAGCAGTAAGTAGCACACTCTAATTTGGACAAATTTCATTCAACATTCGGTTTTACAGCTTCTTTGCATTTAATTATTTGTACTGCTAACACCAGGCTGACGTGGATGGTAATGGGACGATCGACTACATTGAATTTATCACTGCTACAATGCACAGACATAGGCTTGAAAGAGATGAGCATCTGTTTAATGCATTTCAGTTTTTTGACAAGGATAGCAGTGGGTAAGATATGATGATCTTCTCCTTGTCGTATTATTCTTTAAAAATTGAAGATAGAATTAAGGGATAATTACAAAAAGTACCCCTATGGTTTAGCATAATTACCAAAAAAAAAAATCATGTATCTTTTAAAATTACAAATACCCCCTTTAGATTTGTGTTTGTTGTACAAATATCCCCTGCAATAGGTGCAATTTGTAAAATGTAAACACATGTCAAGGGGAAATTGGTATTTTTGAAAAATAACAGAGTTTTTTTTTTTTTTTGTAATAAGTTAGGGCGATTTGGATATGCTTTCATTTTGAAAATTTTCATTTTGCTAGAGAATAGTGGTAAAAAAAATTTGGAAGAAAAATATGATTTTTGAGAGTGTGATTGAATGTGAGATGAAAAAATAATGATGAAAGTTTATTTGATTTAAAAATAGTAAAATCTTGATTGAATATGATTGGTAGTTAGAAATGTGTAAGTGAGTGAATAGTGAAATTTATGGCAGAATATGTAATAATGATTAATTTTTGTGAAAAAAATGTGTAGATGTGATTGGTAAGAGAAAAAATGAGAAAAAGTAAAAATGAGTGAATAGTATATTTTCAGAAAATTTTCATAAACAATCACATGTTTGGTCAAAAAAATTCTTCAGTGAAACAAAAAAGGAATTTCTTCCATATCCAATCGCAGCCTTAAATTTCAATGGTAGTATTTGTAATTTTCCCTTGAAAAATAATTCCTTGTTTTTTGAATAATTGATGTCCATCTTAGTGATGTTACTTGAACATTTTTCCATGTTCTTATCCCAATCATTTGGCCCAACGTAAATGCATTTAGCTTAATTAACTTGCTATTCTATTGAAATGTATTCAGCTATATCACAAGAGATGAACTGGAAACTGCTATGAAAGAATACGGTATGGGAGATGAGGCCACCATCAAGGAAATAATTTCAGAGGTCGATACCGATAATGTAAGTTAATTAGCGTAAAACATTAATTATCTTTATTATCTCTTTGAATTAGATATAGAGGTTTAAAAAGTTTGAATTTTCTAGGATGGCAAAATCAACTACGAGGAGTTCTGTGCGATGATGAGAAGCGGAACAACACAACCACTAAAGCTCTTTTAGAGGATCAAAAGCTAATGTTTTTCGAGCAGGACGTTTTTCGGACATGACAGAGTTCTGCCTAAGGATAATGGAATGTTTGAGAGGTTTTGTGGGAACAACATTATCAATGTGTTCAAAAAGAAGGATGGTTAGATTTTCTGAGGCTTTTTAGTATGAAATTTACCGTTGTGTTTTTGCATACTCAGTTCCATTATCTATCTGTTAATCCTTTTTTAACGTGTTTGAAACCTGTCGTTTTAATTTCGAATGTACATTAGTTTTAATCTTGTATGTGGAATGAATACCGTGTGAATAACAATGATTTAGATTAAATGTGGTGGGATAGTATTGTACTTTATGTTAATTGTTACAAATTATTTTCATATGGAACTATAAGGAGTATGTTATTGGATTCTAGTGATACGTGGGTTCGGCAGAAAGGGAGCCCGTATTCATTAAAAAGAGGAGCCCGTATTGCAAGTAAACCCAATTGTTTTTAAAATTACAAAAGATTCCTGGAAGTTTGATTATGTATTGCACTTTACGATCTTAGCAAAAGAAAATTTCGCACCCACCTTACCTTTGCTAAAATATTACACTTACCTCATTATAATTAATACAGAATCAAACCATAAACTTTTTATCTCTGTTTTTCTTTTTTTTTTTGTAATTAACCTATTAAAATCTCGGGGCAGATTTTTGTAATTATCATGTAGGTTTTCCCAGGTTAATGATGGTTCCCTTTCAAGTTTAATAGAGTTCCACTCAGAAATCCAACACATACAAAACTGCATGAATTTGTTTAAACAATCATTAATAGAAATAATGAAGCAACTAACATAGCCACGAGTTTGTAGTTCAGTGGTATCACTTGTTGACCAGGATCGAACCCTGTTTCTTTGAAATTTATCCCCTCCCCTCCAACCACTACTCCCAACTTATTTAAAAATGCAGCAATTAACATAGCCATCACCACTTTCTTGCAAACTCTCAATGATTAATCATAGTTATTGCCAGAAACAAACCCCTCCTCAAGATACAGACAAAAAAAAAAAAAAAAACATGCATAAAAAGGAAAAGTGAATATTACATAACTTGCAAGGATTTCAATGGAGCTTGTTGGCAAGATTACACTGCTTTCTAATTTCACCCTTTGTGCCAGTAAGAGGATTATTCTCAGATAAAATAGTGATGGCTCTAGCAAACTCCTTGAAGAAATAGTCTTGGCTCTTTGCCATTTTCTTAACAAAGGGCTTTGTCCTCTTATCTGTGGCTAGTTGGTGATCCACCATCAACAAGCCCTTGTTATCAATATGTTTCTGTAGTAATTGTTGTCCAGTTTCATAGGTGTGCCACGGTCGTTTCTCACGTACTGGACAGCCTTAGGGTCGGGGGATTGGATCAGGGCACTTGTGGAGCATGTGGTCCACATGGTCGGGATTGAGCGATGAGTCGACTTCTGGATACAAACGGTGAACCAGTTTCACACAGTGGGTTCGCCCCACACTGTGAGCACCTGGTTAAGCAAACAAATAGTGGGAGAATTAATTGGTTGAAACCTTCATCTCCATTTTATTTAGGGTTAATTACAAACAATACCCTTTAAGCTTCAGTCTAATTAGTAAGAAAAAACTCAGCTATCTTTGAATATTACAACTACCCTCTTAATATTTGATATCGTTTTACATATTCATCTTTCGGGGCATTCCGTTAAGAAAATACAAACCTGAAGGGGGTGTTAAGTAATACTTTAAGGGGTAATTGTTTTTCTTTTTTTGGTATAAATTGCAACCTAATTTTTTTGGCAACTAACAACTTAAAATGAACGGATTTTTCACGCTGCAACATCCGGCCATCTGGCAGTGGATATTCAAAGAATATTCGCCCTTGTGACTCGAATAAAATTTGCTAAGTGTAAAAATGACCTAAGTTCTGATTGCAATTTTTTTCCCCTTTAATTTTCTTGGACATTGTAAATATGTGTAAGAAACACAGAAAATTGTGTATGTATACCTAGCAAAGCAACAACTCCAGGAGTGTCAATTCCAATGTTAGCAAACCGCTCAAGAACAACACTAATGCTTTCATTATGGTCTGGCAAATACTGCTCAATTATATCTGCTCTGCTTTTTCTACCATCTCTTCTCCCTGTTTTGAGGGGAATGTATGGCCCTCCAACCTGCAAAAAAAACCCCAAATTAGGATAACAGCAATTACTTGAGCATGATTACCTATTTTGTACAAAACATAACAGTTTGAAAGCTGAAGGGTAATTAAATAAAGGGATAATTACAAAAACACCCATGAGGTTTGGCCTAATTACAAAAAGCCCAGAGATTTTTGAAATTTACAAAAATAAAATCATTGAGGTTTGATTCCGTCTTACATTTCCCCCTTCATAAGAAAAGAAACATACCAAAAACCCCCTTTATTTATAAAAATATTACAGTTACCCCCTTAAATTTAACACATAATCATACCTAATGAGATTTTTTGTAATTTTGAAATATCTCTGGGTTTTTTAGTAATTAGCCCAAACCTCATGGGTGTTTTTGTAATTATCCCTTAAATAAATCAACTTACCGCAACAATGCCATCTCTTGCAGACAAAACAAGAATATCTGAGCAGGACACAACTCCAGGGCACTCTCTCTCTAAAGCTTCTTTAATGGTTTCAATGTACCTAAAATTCCTCATCCCAAAACTCCTGTCAGTCTCCTTCTCCGACAACACCCTCCTCGTAGAATCCAGCAATAGTGATGCATCACAGGACTGCAACATTAAAAGGAAAATCGTAAATTCTTGAGAAAAAGTTGAAAAGGTAATTTCTTGAATGCATTATAGGTGTTTGTGAAAATACCTCAACGAAACAGTCGTGAAAGATGTTTCTGAGCCAAGAGAATGCGGTGTTCTTGTGGCGCTTGTAGAGAAGCTTGACTTGTTCTTTGATGATATCTTCGGCTTGAGGGCATGAGTCCCTGTAGTAGTTGATTACGAGGGTTGGCTTCTCATTTTCTGCAGAAGCTGAGAGGATGGTGGAGTAGAGGATTGCAAGGAGGAAGATGATCAGAGGTTTGGAGTTGGAAGACATTATTGTTTTATGCTTTGTTTTCTGAAGATCAGTGAGCTAATGTTTGTTCTCTCTTGTTTTCACTTCCCAGCCTTAAGTAACGTGGAGAGAGAGCTGATACTAGGTGGCAATTTGTGTTGTGTAGACATAAAATTTTAGGGATAATTATAAAAACACCCCCAAGGTTTGGCCTAATTACAAAAAAAAATCTAGAGATATTTCAAAATTATAAAAAACCCCTCGTGTTTGATTTTATCTTAAGGGTTAATTGTAGTGTTTCTACAAATATCGAGGTGGTTTTTTTGAAATATTTTTTCTTACGAAGGGAAAGATCTAAATAGAATCAAACCTTAAGGTATTTTTGTATTTCTCAAAAATTTCTGGGTGTTTTATGTAATTATCCTTAAAATTTATCTTATTTGTGTCAAATTCATTATTCATGTTATGTTGAAAACCAGACCTATTATTATTCACCTATTATTATTCTTATTTATCTGGTCGACTCAAAATGAGCTGCATATTTTAAATTTAAAATAACTCATCTATTTATATGAGTTGTATGAGTTGGTTCTATTCCAGAAATCATATTTACGTACATTTGATAAATTTTTAAAATTCAATTATTATATTAATTATATATTCAATCAATCAAAAATATTGCAAAAAAGTAACACAATCTGGTCAAATGGATTAATCGTTTCATTTTAAGTTATAAAATTCTAACCCGACATATTTATTATCGGTGTTATTCGAGTCCGATCTGATTTTGACCCTAATCCGTTCATAATATACTATAAGATTTATGTTGTGTGTTCTTGTCACGTGAGAGAAATTGTCACGGATCAAAAAAAAAAAAAAAAAAAAAGAATCAGACTTTTTCTTGCCATTTTTCAAGGGGGTTCGGATAATGATGCTTTCGCCTCGTTTTGGACATCTATTTACTGCGCTGCAATTACTACTTAGCAAACCCCAAGTAGTTTTTTAAGAATAATCCCAGACTTTGAGAAGCTGACTTAAGTAAAATTTTGTCAGTTTGCCATAATGTCCATTTTGGATGAAAATAAAGTTACGTACATCTCAGTTTACTGTAACATATATTTGTATACATACGAGAAACTGAGTTTTTTAAGGTTCAATCACATCAGTAATTCAGTGATTCAATTAATTACTCAACTAGTGTTTCGATTCATTTTTAAAAACATTGGCCAAAATGGGAAGAGACAAAAACATTTAAGATGCAAGCTAAATTGGCTCGATATGCAATTTCTAGATTGATATTTAGACTAGGTTAGCAGTACTTAGATCATATAATTTGCCCTAAAAAAAACCTAATAATTAATGGTAATTATTGTAAGTTGTAACATTACTCAACAACAAGCAAGTAATAAGAATGGGATTTTTAATAATGGGTTCCCATTATTAGAGTTAGCTTTTTCTTAAAACTTAAAAGTAACTGCAAAACCCGAAAATGATATTTTTTAGGAGTACTCTTATGGTTGACTTGCGTAGTAATATGTTCACATCTTGAGTCTGCTTCCTTTCAACCCCAAACTCTGTACGTGGAATCCAAAGAGAGCAATGGAAGGGGACAAAACATCATTAATGATGACAATTATATTATATAATGTAATGGGAAAAAAATATTATATAGTGTAATGGATAGAGAACTTCATTCTTATCCAAGGGGAGAATAATATTACTTCGTAACCAAACTCCATCAAATTACTCCCCGACATATGCGATCTGATGAAAATTTGGTAGGTAGTCATACTGAATAATATATGTATTGGTTCAATTCGGGAGTAGATCAACTATATGTATTATTAGATTTAGATGATCGAACATATTTGTTTTCTTTACATAAGGACTGTTTTTTAACTCACTTTGCATATAGGCAGGGCAACCCGTCATATGTTGCCGGCCCCAAGCTTGATAAAGGAGGAGGGTTGCGTTAGGTCGGCAACCCGGCGTAAAACTCTTGTCATTTCCTTATGGTATGGATCATATAAGGCATCGTGATAAGTGCTGGATGCTCCCGTAGGAGTGCGCCGCAGTGGTCCGATCGGTGTCTTGGCAAGGACCGCTTACACCTCCATAAGGGCTTGGGTGTAGTGAAAAATACACAAGAGCCCTCACACACTAATAAGAGGAACACAAATAATAATAAGAAAATTAGAAAGTATAGAATTGGCGGTGGAACATAGGTACTTTGTGAGTAAAACTATAGAGCTCGTAGATATTATGAAAAGACGAAACATAGATATTATGTGTATCCAAGAGACTAAATGGGTAGGCGAGAAGGCTAAGACACTAGATACTACAGGTTATAAGCTTTGGTATAGTGGAAAGGATAGAACTAGGAATGAGGTGGGTATCATTGTAGATCATCTCTTCATAGATCAAGTAGTAGGAGTAACTAGAAAAGGAGATAGAATCATATCCCTTAAAATTGTAGTAGGTAAATCTAACTTATAAATATTGTTAGTGTATATGCACCTCAGTAGGATTAGATGATCTTTACTAAAATTTAAATTTTGGGAAGATTTAGAAACTCTAATGCAATCAATCCTCAAAATGAAAAAGTCATCATATGTGGAGACTTAAATGGACATGTTGGGAAGGATAATGAAGATTATGAAAGGGTCCATGGAGGATATGGCTTTAGCTCGCGTAACAATGAGGTAGAACCATCCTAGACTTTGCGATTGCTTATGATTTTATTATAGGTAATACCTTCTTTAAAAAGAGAGACGAACATTTAATCACATTTAAAAGTGGTCCTAACAAATCACAAATTGACTACTTTCTAACCAGGAAAAAGCAGCAGAAAAATATGCAAAAATTGCAAAGTAATACCGGAGAAAGCCTCACCACCCAACATAGACTACTAGTTTTGGATATCAAACTTATTAACATACACTTAAAGAGAAAGAAAATTAACATACCGAGAATTAAGTGGTGGAACTTAAAGAATATAGAAAAAAGAGATAGTTTTGTCAAATCTCTAGTAGAAACCATTGATTGGAAAGTGGAAGACAAAGCCGATGAAACATGGAACTATGTAACTACCCAAATGAAAAAGATCGCAAAAGAAACATTAGGGGTGTCAAATGGTAATAAATGGAATAAAGAGTCATGGTGGTGGAATCAAGAAATCGAAGAAAAGGTAAAGGAAAAACGAACTAGTTACAAAGTATTGTATTCTGAAAAAAAGCGAAGAAAACCTTAAAAGATATAAAGACGCCAAAAAAGAAGTAAGAAGAGCAATATATGAAGCAAAAACCAAGGCGTATGAAGATTTCTATAAGAAACTAGATACTAAAGAAGGAGAAAAGATATATATAAAATAGCAAAATTTAGAGAAAAACAAACAAGAGATCTAACCCAAATTAAATGCATAAAAGATGAGAATGAAAACATTTTAGTGAAAGACGAGGACATAAAAGATCGATGGATGAGGTATTTCAATAATATTTTTAATGAACCGAAGAGGAATGAAGTCACATTAGGGAACTAGGCCAATCTGAATCGAATAGAAACCGTACCTTTTATCGTAGAATTCAACTTCACGAAACAGAAAAAACACTAAACAAAATGAAAATGGCAAAGCAGTTGGCCTAGATGATATACCAATTGAAGCGTGGAAATGTTTAGGTGGAGTTGGAATATCATGGCTTACTAAATTATTTAATGTTATTCTAAAAACTAAGAAAATGCCTGATGAATGGAGAAAAAATATATTGATACCTATATATAAAAACAAAGGGGATATACAAAATTGTGCAAATTACGGAATTAAATTAATAAGTCATACAATGAAACTATGGGAAAGAGTTATAGAAGCAAGAATAAGAAATGAAACTAGTATATTAGATAATCAATTTGGCTTCATGCCGGGAAGATCCACAATTGAAGCTATACACTTAATTAGACGATTATGTGAACAATATAGTGAGAGAAAACAAGATTTACATATGGTTTTTATTGATCTTGAAAAGGCATACGATAGAGTCAACCGTGATATAATGTGGCGCGTATTGGAAAAAAAAAAGAGAATAAAAATAGCCTACATAGATGCCATAAAAAGATATGTATGAGGTATAACAACATGTATCGGGACACCAACATGAATATCTAGTGAATTCCCAAACACTATAGGTTTGCATCGGGATCCGCTCTAAGCCCGCACCTTTTATCCTAATAATTGATGAAATCACTAAACACTTACAAAAATCCATCCCGAATGTATGTTATTTGCGGACGATATAGTTTTAATTGATGAAACTAGGGAAGGAGTAAATGCAAAATTGGAAGTTTGGAGAGAAGCACTAGAATCAAAAAGGTTTTACTATAAGTAGGGCTAAAACAGAATACATGGAATGCCACTTTAGTAAAAACAACGAACAATGAAACGAAGGTTAAAATTGATGGACATGAAGTGAGTATAACAAAGAGTTTTAAATACTTAGGATCTATAATTGAAGAGAACGGAAAAATCAATAAAGATGTTACACATAGGATCCAGGGGTTGGAATAAATGGAGGAGTGCATCTTCTATCCTTTGTGACCGTAAAATACCATTAAAATTGAAAGGAAAATTTTATAAAACGGCCATAAGGCCCGCAATGCTTTATGGAGCGAGAATGTTGGGCGACTAAATATGAACACGAACAAAAAATGAGGGTAGAGAGATGAGAATGCTAAGATGGATGTGCGGACACACTAGATTAGATAGAATAAGAAATGAACACATTAGAAACAAAGTGGGAGTAGCACCAATAGACGAGAAAATTAGAGAAACACGATTAAGATGGTTTGGACATGTTTATAGGAGACCTTTAGATGCACTGTGCGGCGTTTAGAAGGTAGAGAATCACTCACACAAATCAAAAGAGGGAGAGGTAGGCCTAAAAAGACTTGGAAAGAAGCTATTAAACATGACATGTTATACCTAAAATAAACGAAAATATGGCTTATAAATCGTAAACGATGGCGCGATATGATCCGTATAGCCGACCCCACGTAGTGGGATTAAAAACTTAGTTTGTTGTTGTTGTTGTACCGTAAGGACTGTTTTGTCGTCGTGACTCTCTACAACACAACACCGGTTTACACATCCCACAATTTACTTTGGTGACAACAATGAGGGGGAATTGTTGTGCTAATGCATAGTTAGGCATAAGCGTGGAAGGCTGAATTATTAATATATATATATATATATATAGGATATGGATCAAATAGGTCCTCCTACTTGGGGTGAGTCCATGGGGACACATCCTAACCATAGATCAACAATTTTGGGTGGTCCGGATATTTAGGGCTTTTTATGTTTATTTTTTTGTTTCAAAAGAATTAAAAAGGGTAAGGTGGTAATTTGGCACTTTAGAATCGATTATTAAGATTTCATTCCATCTTTCACGTGATTTCACCCACTTTCCACGCACACTCTCTCTCTTGTTTTGATTTCAAAAAAATTCTCTCTTTGCTTATGTAGTATAGGATTGTTGCTTATGACTTGCTTATGCGATTAATGTATCCGTGATGCATGTGTAGTGTATATTCGTTGCTTATGTAGTATAGGCTTATTGCTTATGTAGTATGAGTTTGTTGCTTATGACTTGCTTATGTAGTTAATGTATTTGTGGTGCATACGTAGTGTATATTCGTTGCTTATGTAGTATGACTTGTTGCTTATGTAGTATGAGTTTGTTGCTTATGACTTGCTTATGTAGTTAATGCAATTGTGGTGCATACATAGTGTATATTCGTTGCTTGTGTAGTATAAGTTTGTTGCTTATGTAATATGGGGTTGTTGCTTATGACTTCTTATGTAGTTAATGCAATTGTGGTGCATACATAATGTATATTCGTTGCTTGTGTAGTATAGGCTTTTGCTTATGTAATATGGGGTTGCTTTCTTATGACTTGCTTATGTAGTTAATGTATTCGTGGTGCATACGTAGCATATATTCGTTGCTTATGTAGTATAGACTTATTGCTTATGTAGTATGAATTTCTTGTTCATGACTTGCTTATGTAGTTAATATATCTAAAAGCACCATAATTGTAGGTCCCAAGGGTGTAAGTGTAAGGTTTAGAAGGGGGTTGAATAAACCTTACCAAATTTTCGATTTAGGCCTTTTAAATCTACTGAGTTCTACACACTGTGTCCTTGATGGACAGTCGAATTAGTCACTCAAGAGAGTCAATCTCTTAATGACTTCGAAAGCTGTTAGTAGAGTAACTCACGCTGTTGGCTATAATTTGACTCAGCTTGTGGTTTTGTTTTCATTGGAAGACTTAACACCCTTAAGTTTGTTTAAGCAAGTTTTTACAACTTGATTTAGTACTTATAGATTATCGGATGGATAGCAAATTTATCGTGAGATATAAGCAATTAAAAGTGCGGATATTTAAATGTTTGAAAGTAAATGACACAATAAAGTTTTTATAGAGGTTCGAAGATGGGGTAATTCTTCTACTCCTCTCTTCTCCAACTCCTGGAGGAATCCACTAAGTAATGATCGTTTTACAAAGTGGTAGCAGTCCGGATACAAGTCTTGATCACAACAAATGACTTGATCCTTTGGGACTCGATCTGAGACGCGCTTGATCACTCACCAAGCTTCTCGTGCGACTCGAACTTCTTCACAGGCAGCTGCCTTGCTACTATGACTCACTTGCTCAAGCACTTTGGATTTGATCACGAAGCCCTCCAAACGCTTAAGACTTGGTTCAGCCAACCTTTCTACACTCCTTCTTGGAATGTAGACCCCTTGTTCAATGAGTTTCCTCTTCAACTGATTGAAGTTCTCTTTCCTTCACGGGTAAGTGTTGGATTGATGTTCTTCGAGATGTAGGCTTGAGGATTGAGAATATTTCAATTTTGATAAGCTTGTATGTCTCACGTGTGTGTCATCCACGCATCCTCTTTTCTCAATCAAACTCCTCGGCCTTTTATAGTGAACTTTCAAAAATTTGCCCGTTGAAGAGATAGGCTCATTTTTGAAAATCACTTTGCGATCGTTGGTTTGCACTTCTTGGAATTGCCATTTCCTCGTATGAAATGTTTTATCACCTTTTCGAGTTCGACACGGTGTAGTGCTTCCCATTGGTTCATTTCTTTGCACGCTTTACTGAGCACTCCAAGAAAGGTAGTATGGAGATATTACTTGTTTAAGTAAATCTCTTGATTTACTCGTCTAACGGTTCCTTTTCGATTATCTCGACTTGACCGCATTTCCTCGCTTTCCCCAGGTGACTTAGAGTCGAGTTCCAATCATGGATGACTCTTCCATCACTTCATCTTGAGACTTGCCTCTTGAGTTGACTTGATGATGTTTCACTCACCGCATCTCACCGCTTCTTCAATCGAGTTCCATCGCTTTCTTCTTGTTGTACTCACTGTCTCACAACAGAGTTTTCCTTCAAGCCTTGATTGTCTTCTTGCAAGTTGGAGCGTAGGTGACTTAACTCGGCTTGCGCCTCTAATTGTTACAATACATTTCAAAGCAAGAATTGGGAGCCAACTTTCTATTCTAAGTTTTACATGGCATTCATCAAAATCTAAACAATAAAATTCCTAACAATTTCCCCGCTTTTTGATGATGCCAAAACTTAAATCATACAAAGATGCAAATAACAAAGATACATACATCTGAGATAGTGTATTGACATAGAATGTATGCGCATAATCAATCTTTTTATTGATCATATCATTCTTGTACTTAACACAACTGTTTACAAGGTGTATCGAGTATGTAATTGTCTCAAAAAATTTATAGCATTATTACGAAGACTTACATTGTATGTATTTACATATAAAATACACGAAGGGTTGGAAAGAAACACTTCATCTCCTTCATTTGTCTCCTTCTTTCATCTTGATCGGATCTTCTTCTCTTCTTCTCTTCTTCTCGTCATCACCGCTTTCTTTTTTTCTTCTCATACGCCTTCCTCGGCGCCTTCATCTCTCCTTATTCTTTCCCCTGTCTCTCCCGCCATAGTTGAGTTTGTCTCTTGTTTTCTTCTTCTATCCTTCTTGCATACTCGGCGTTGGTTTTGGCCACTTGCAAGTTCGCCACATGGTCAAGCCCGGCCCAAAGTAGATCCTCCCTTCTTTCTTTCCTGGATCTACGTATTCAATATTCTTGGCGGAGGCCTGGGTGCCTTCTTCTTCCTCCATCACGCTTCTTCCTCTACCTGGGGCGTATCTTTGCACTGGGGCATCTTCTTTCCAAATGAGTGCCCGGCGGAGTGACCCGGCCAGTGAGCTGCCGGTTGTCTGGCAACATGCATCGTCGCCTTCTTCACATAGTGTGAGACCCTTTTCCCAAGATGAGATCCCAAGCTTGAGCCAAGACAAATTTGCAAAATAGCCTTCTTGATTCGAGCGTTTTGAATTCGTCAACCGATCTTGCTCTGTCCCGACATCGAAATGGCATACGTGTCTCTCGTCAACTGGAATGCCTCCGTGTTCTTTCAAAATGTTCATCACCCTGGCATCCATTCTTCCTTCCACCTCCTTCATCCCTCGCTTCAATTTCTTTTCTCTTCTCCATAGATACAAAGCTGAGTGTTGGAGTGGCGAGTCACGGGAGTTTGTTTTGCTTATAATGTCACCATTTGTGTGAGGACCCTGTTGGGGTTTGTGCAATCATCAAGGTCATATTCTTTGATCCTTCCCCCTCTCGTGATTTTCCTTTCTTGATTTCAAAATTTCCTCACCGATTTTCCCTTCTCACCATTTGTTCCTTATCATTTCTCCTTTCTTTTCACTTGATTTTCTTTGCTTTAAGGTATTCCTCTTCCCCGTTTTGGCATCATCAAAGACGAGAGGAACCCCAGGGAACATCTTTGGCAAGCATGAAGTCGAAATCTCACGATGGTTGAATTTTGCTTCAAGTCTGCTTTGCGTTGTATCTTTGCCGCGAATTGACCGAGTAGCGTTGGATTCTCACAAATCGGCTTCATCTCGGCCATGAGAAGGCTGAATTTTCTTGTCATGTGTCCTTCCAAACGCGTATATCATTTGCATTACGCTCCGCACGCAGCAGACTTGATCTCGCGGTGTGAGCTTCGTGCATATGTTCAATGTGTTCCCGCACTTTGTTTTCGCATCAACATTTTCGCTCTCTCCACACCAAAGACTTTTTTGAATAATTGTCAAGTATCTCACTGTTCCACACGCATTGATTCTTTTTGTTGCCACCATTCCATTCCTTACCCTCGACCGTGATGCCTCTCAAGTCACCGTTGTAAGGTTGGCATCTCTGTTGTCCAGGCGCATATCCAGGAGGCTGATGCCTCTCCATCTTTTCAACTTCAAAGAAAGAGTGCCTTGAACACTTCTCGCATCACTTGGTGATTCTAACATTGCGGTGATGGCCATACAAATGTCGAAATCGAAGTCGGCCGAACAATGGTGCCCGAGTGAAAAACAGAGCTGGTGTGCGTGATAGCGTGCTTGCTCATTTTCGACTCTTCGTGGAGTTAAGTATCTCCAAGGTGAGAAAGGGAAAGATTCCACAAAAGGATTCATCACCGCCATCCGGGATTTGTTCGATGATAAGCGGTGGGCGTGAAGTTCTTTTGGGAATCGATCCACCGTAGCTTGAGGAGCCGGAGCGATCGCCGGTTCGATTGGGTTTTGTGGTGCGATGGGCTAAACTGTGAGCCTCAACATCTTAACACCGTTGGTCTCGGTGATTTCTCCTTTTGGTAGATCGTCCTCGGCCTTATCGGAGCGTCATCGGACGATGATGAGATTTCCATTGGTGGCTCATCATCAAAATTAAAGGTCGACGAGTAGTCTTGGGATCGACTTGCTCGTGCCTGGAACATCCGCACTGAATCTTTTGGATTTGTCATGGGGGTTGACTCGAACTTCTTCTTCGCCTTCCGATCCCGAAAGGTGACATCGGGGTTGTCCTGGGAATCATGAAGTGCGGCCGATCTCCTTCTCGGATGGATCGATGGTTGCGGGAGGGATGTTCTCTACTTCCGTTGTGTTACCCCGGAAGTCTCAACCTCCCGTGGGCCTTCATTCATTTCTCCAAAGATCTCTCTTCTGCGAGGCACTCGCCTTCCCTTTCGGCGTGTCACTGTCTTAGGGTCTTCTACAATGGCATCCATTGGAGTCTCAACCCCATGGATTGCGCTTTCATTGCCAGTGTTAACTCCCGGGTACATTCCTTCCTATGCCTCGATTGCATCGTGACGTCATTAGCCTTCAGAGTTGGCACCTCGGTGAGGCATCTCAATCGCCTCGAGCTTCGTTGGTGGCAACTTGCTGTTCTTCTTGTGTTTGAGTGTCTTTTGCTTCGCCTCCTACATTCTTTGTGGAGTCATCTGCGGCATCCTCCGACCTTGCTGCGGTGGAGGGAGTTTCCCACTCGGGCGCACCCCGAGTGAGTGACTTGGAGTGGGGTTACTCGTCTCCAAACTCCCGTATTGCAATTGATGGTTCGTTAGTTAGGGCGGTGGTGGCACACCTTCAATAGGGATTGGCTCGATGGGGTCCCCACTAGCCCGGGTTTCATCGCCATCTCCTTATCGCTTTCTTCCGAGTTAGTTTGGGGAAGTGGTAGCGGCAACATCGGTGGCTATTTCTTTGAACCACTCTCATTGGGTCGATTTCACCGTGTGTTACGGAGGACTCTCTGGTCCCTCCATCGATCTTTGCTCGTGAAGGATTCTTGATTCATGCAATGCTTCTTTGCATCTCCGCAATTCTTCGTGGCGGCATTCTCGGAGTTCCTCATCACTTTCGGAGAAGACATCAAGGAGAGGATGGAAATGTTACGTGGCTGGTCACGGAGATAGGGCGTATCTTGCCTTTTCGCGTCTTGAGCTTCTTCAAACTTGCTTTTCTCTCTCCTTGTCCTTGTAGATCTGCGAATATCCATGCGCTTGTCTTCATCTGTAGAGCTGGGAGCACATGAGATAATCAGAGAAATTTAGCGATTCCTCTTCTTCTTCTATGAATTCAGGCCGTTGGAACTGTTCCTTGACTGCTTTCAGACTTCCATTTTCTCCACTCACGCAGACGATTTTGGATGTCAGGTAAGGTGGAGATAGGATCATTACATCACTATCTGCTTGGGCAGGTTCTTTCTTCTTGAGTTTGTTTGTATGAACTACTACGTGTCTTGGGTTGCCTCTGCTGATCACCTTCAAAGACTTGTTTGTTTCATCAATTACATCGGAGACTCTCTTCTCCGGTAGTCTCCGATATCTGTCTTCAGTGAGTAGCTAACTCACCGGTTTCTCTGTTCGGATTGCTTTCGAGTCTCCTTCGTCTCTGGTTTGTACCGGGGAATTTCAGTTGGGCGGCGTCCCCTCCGAGTCTTGGCGGTAGGGCCGTCTTGTGTTTGTTTAGGAGGGCCGTCTAGGCTTGTCGGATCTCCTCCTTTTGACGATCGAGAGAAGAATTTGTGAGTCCTTCTCGACCGCCGCTCTGCGAGGGTGACACGTGACACGGCCGCTTGGCGGAGTGACTCTGCGGGCAGGGGCAGTGACTCTGCTGCGAGCGGGAGCATGTTTGGTTTTCTTTCTTTGCGGGCGTGAGACTTTTTGGTAGGCTGCGGGCGCAGGGCTTTTTCTGGTTGGAGAGGAAGCGGTGTGTCTTGAGTCACCGATTCCCCCTCACTGTGTCGCTCTCTTGGCGTGACGACGCTTCGAGCACCGGAGAGATTAGCTCAAACATCCTTTTGTTAACATGGAAGGCCTTCCCATGTCTAAGAGGTCTTTCCTTTCACCTCCAAGCCAAGCCCCAATCACCAGGCCATATCCCGGAGATCCTCCAAATGACCCATCTTCTTTGAAGGACTTGTTCCCACGTTCGCGAGAAACCGTGCTTGTAGATAAACTCACCAGATTTATCTTCTTTTCTTCGATTATTGCAGCCATCACAATCAATTTTGCCTTTGTGATTGGTCAAAGCTAAATTTGATGTCGATACACTTGGCAACAATGTCCAACAATTTGTGATAATCCTCCTTCGCCAGTCTCTTGTTTGTTGTGAATATTATTTTGTCGAAGAACATCGGACTTGGCTATTTCTTTCCATGCGTCGGCCCAAGTTTACATCGGCCTCTTTGATCTCGGATGCTCCTCTGGCGGTAGTGAGCAATATTCACCAAATCCTTGGGTGTGATAATCCGCTTCCCGTGAGCATGATGACTTGATTCCTTCGTCGTGAATCTCGGCATTCACGTAGAATTGTGCGACCTCCTCCACATAGGTCATAGGATACTCGATGTTAAAAGCGGTTTGATCCCGGCGTTTCTAACTTTTCCGCGATTTTCTTCACCAGGGTGTCGTCGGACCCTTCACCATTAAAATCGAAATCCACTTGAACCGGGTGTGGATTTGTTTTCCCAACTTGGTAAAGTTATACGTTGGTGCCATTTCTCGAAATAATTTCAAGAAAAGTTCGAGAAATAGATTTGAAGTTTGATAGGGTTTCGAGAGTGTTTGCCTTTGCTTTTTGAGAGAGAGATTGAACAGTTTTAGAAGTGTGAGAGAGAAACGGACGAAAAATGGTTTAAATATGGTTTATGAAAGGGCGTGCGACGGTTTTGAATCGTGATCGAAATCAACGGCTTGATTTCGCGACGATATTGAGCGATTCATGTCTCGTATTTAATGCGACAAAGATTTATATCCAATCATAAGCTTGGTGTGCGCTTTATGTCATGTACACATCATTATCTTTGCCGACGTGTTCCTTAAAACATTCCCGCTTAGTCAAAACGACCGTTGTGTTTTTGTCATTTTGCTCATAAGTTATTCAACATCTCTTAGGCCGATTTAACTCTGCTTCTCACATTTCTCTAAGTGACTCACTATCACCGACTTGGTATAAATGACTTTTCCGATCTGATTGATTTATTGAGCTAATTTTTTGTTTTCACTCTTTTTCACCTTCTTTTTGTTCCATTTCGTTTCTTTGACTCTTACGTGTCTCGGCCTAGCTCAATTAGCCCCAACTCATGTTTGAGTTCTTCAAATCTTGACTCACATAATGGTTTTGTGAAGATGTCGGCTAGTTGTTTGTCCGTTGAGATATATTCTAAGATAATGTCCTTCTTTTCAACATGATCTCTTATGAAATGATATCCGACATCTATATGTTTTGTTCTTGAGTGCAACACAGATTTTGAGTGATTGCAATTGCACTTGTGTTATCACACATGATTGAAATTTCTTTTTCTTCAACTAATCTCTAATTCTTTGTCTCATCCATAGGATTTGGGCTGACAACAACACCGCCTGAGCTATGTATTCTGCCTCAAATTTGTAGAAGTGGCTATTGAGTTTTGTTTCTTGCTAAACCAGGAAATTAGTCTGTTTCCAAGCATTTGACATGTGCCTGAAGTCTTTTCTGTCCACTCTGCATCCAAGATAGTCAGTCTGAATAGCCAATTAGCTTGAATCCACCTTCCTTTGGATACCATAGCCCTACTTGATTTCCTTTTAAGTATCTCAATATTCTCTTAGTCAATGCAGTCATATGGCTCTCTTTTGGAGCGATTGAAATCTTGCACATACACCTACAAAGAAAGGTGATGTCCGCTGCTAGTTGTGAGATAGAGCAGGTGATCCAATAAGTGCTCAGATCTTGTTTGATCTACTGAGCTTGCCATCCGCATCCATGTCCATTTTTGGTGATGTGTTCATTCATGGTATTTTTACTGAAGACTTCTCCTCCATACCAAATCTCTTCATTAAATCTCTCGTGTATTTTGTTTGGCTTATGAAGGTTCCATCCTTCACTTGTTTCACTTGAAGTCCAGGAAGAATGTCGGCTCTCCCATCATGCTCATTTCAAATTTACTTTGCATGAGGTTTGAGAATTTTTCACACTCTTTGTTAGTGGATCCAAAAATGATGTCATCCACATATATTTGAACAAGCAAAGTATACTCTTCTTGTCTTGAATTCTCAAGAGTGTTCTATCTACTTTTCCTTTAGTGAATCCATTTTCGATTAGGAATTGTGACAGGTATCATACCATGCTCTGGGTGCCTGTTTCAATCCATACGGGGCTTTCTTGAGTTTGTACACTTTGTCTCCAAGAGTCTTCTGCTCAAATCCTGGAGGTTGTTCAACATACACTTCTTCTTCCAATAATCCATTTAGGAATGCACTTTTTACATCCATTTGATATACAATGAAGTTTTTGTGAGTTGCATAGGCAAGGAACATCCTTATAGCTTCCAATCTTGCTACGAGAGCAAATGTTTCATCAAAATCTATTCCTTCTTCTTGGCAATATCCTTTGGCTACCAATCTTGCTTTGTTTCTTACCACGTAACCTTCCTCGTTCATCTTATTTACGAATACCCATTTGGTTCCAATAACATTTTGATGTATGGGTCTTTGTACTAATTCCCATACTTTATTTCTCTCAAACCGATTGACTCTTCTTGCGTAGCTTGAATCCAATGTGTCATCCAATGCTTGTGACACATCTTTGGGCTCTATCTGCGATGATGAAGCATGTGAACATTGCTTCTTGTTGAGTTCGGATCTTGTCTTGACACCTTCTCTCATGTCTCCAATGACAAGTTACGTGGATGGTCTTTCGGCCATCTTACGTCAGTTGAAGTAAGTTAGCCGATTGATCGACTTGCGGTGTGTTCTTTGGGTCGCTCTCTCGTGATCACTCACCGCATATTTTCCACCGCTTTTGAGATTCGGCTATCTCATCTTCTTCAATTGATAATTCCCCGCCCTTCAAAGATAGGGACTCTTCTCGTAAGGTTGGATGTTTCACTTATCACCGACTCTTCAATGTCTTTTCCATTTATGTTTGGCTCATCGAATACTACATGAATGGATTCTTCCGTAACCATAGTTCTTTTGTTGAGTATTCGTAGGCTTTGCTTTGGTGAGTATCTAAGAAGATACCTCATCGACTTTAGCATCAAAAGCCTTTAGGTTGTCTTTGCTATTATTGTGGATGAAGCATTTACATCCAAATATCCTGAAATATGCAACATTTGGTTTCTTCCATCCAGATCTCATAGGGAGTCTTTGTCACCGCCTTTATTTATCATACATCTGTTTTTGGGTGTAGCGGTGTGTTGATTGCTTGACCCAAAATCTTTTTGGTAACCTGCGTCACTAACATGGTCTTTGCTGCTTCCTTGAGAGTTCTCGTTCCTTCTTTCTCGCAACTCCATTCTCACGGAGTCCTTGCGGTGATAGTTCATGACCAATACCATTCTCAATACAAGATCTTGAGTTATTATTCCATTGACAAACTCGATTCATCTATCCGATCTTATTTTGATAATGGTTTGACTCTTCTCATTTTGTATTCTCTTCATCACCGTGGTAGCTTTTGTAGAGTTTCTTTCTTCTTGCACATGAATATTGTCCATGTATATCTTGAGTAGTCATCTACTACCACCAAGTGTATTTCTTTCCACTTATGCTTGCTTTGGTTCCACTTTGGGCCAAATAGATCCATATGAAGCGGATGCAATATTCTTGTTGAGGATGGGCATGTCTTTTCTTTGAATGACGACTTGATTTGTTTTCCCTCGACATGCATCACATATACTTTCCTTCTTGTATCGAGTCTGGAAGTCCTTCTACAAGATGACTTCTTGCTAGCTTATTAATTGTTTTGAAGTTCGGGTGACTCGGCTTTTTTGTGCCACGGCCAACTTGATTCAAATGCTCTTTTGCTAGTAGACAGTCTTGGGTGTTGCGGTTGACCAATCCACTACATACATATTTTTCTCGCTTACATCCTTGCAAAGACAACTTCATTAGATTCAACATTTTTGATTTGGCATATTCCCATGTTGAATCCAACATTGTAGCCCTTGTCACAGAGTTGACTGATGCTTAGTAAATTGAAGTTTAGTCCTTCAACATATGCAACATCCTGTGATTTCTAAACCATTTCTTTTGATGGATCCAGTCTCTTATTTCACCAGGAGCTTCATTTCCTCCAAATATGACTTTTGCTCCTTTGACTTCCTTGAATTTTTGACAGATTTCTCTTTTATTTCTGTCATGTGTCCGGGAATGACCACTATCCATGTACCAGTTCCTTGGCACTCACTGTTCTTGAACTCGCAATCAAGAAATTAAGTTTTAGGTACCCATTCTTATGCGGGTCCTGAGGGGTTAAATTATAAGATGATCCAACCAACCTATAGCCAAATGATTTGACTCTAAGAGGTTGCCATCTATCGGTGCCATAATTATAATCAATCCTGGCAAATTGCTTGGGAGTCTAGGTTCATACAAAATTGTCTCTTTTGTCCAGTATGCCTGCGCATATGTGTTTTAGCAATTGCCTTTCTTGGGTAATTGTGGTGTCTTTGAGTGTAGTGCCTAGGTGCATATGTCTTTGATGAAAGCTCTTATGCTTTTGGAATGGCCTTTGTTGAGTTCTAGGCCTTTGCCATTTGGGCTTGTATTCCATAAGTCTAGCCGATAGTTCACATTGTTCGATCGGCTTGGCTTGGATATTTTCTACCATTCCCATCATGTGTATTTCTTTTATGAGTTTTAAGGATTTTTGGTAGCTCGCTTCTTCTTTACTGAGTATTTTACTGTTTGAGTCTCGAGGGACTCATTTGAATCTCTTCTCACCGTCCTTTCAAAGACTCTCAATCTAGGTTTTTTTTCCTTTTCCTCAGTAACCAAGGCGCTTTGCTTAGCATTGTGCTTTGGATTGAAAGTGTGTGCATCATTTAGAGTTTTGGATTTTTCGGACTCTTCATGACTTGAAGATCCTTTTCCAAAATTACTCTTGAGGTTTGACATGGCACAAAGGAATTAAATCCTAAGCTTGTCTTGTCTCCACATTCTCTTTGACTCATAATAAGATCATCCAAAGATTTAGATGCCTTAGTGAATGAGGCAATAACATTTTTGAGGTCATTCTCCTCTTTTCTATAGCGGCAATTTACTGCTATTAATTCAAGATTTTCACCTTTAAACTTTTATTCTCATCAATTTATTTGACTTAGAGTACTCGGCTCCTTAGTCGGCTTTGAGTTTTGATTTTTGAGTAGGCGTTTTCCTCATTCAACAAAGGTGTGTGAGGTTTTAATGTGCTCAAAATCTTTCATCATTTTGCCTAATGAATCATAAAGATCGAGTGGGTGATGAAGTGTGTGTGTCACGATCACTATCACTAGTGTCCGAGCTTGTTGAGTTAGATTGTACCTCATCTTCTCGATCTTGTTCTTTGGCCATTAAGCGGATCAAGGCTTCTTCTTCGAAGTCACTTGAGTAGTCGACTTCACCGCTCTCGAGTCACTGCCTCTCTCTGATTTGGCCGTCTCAGTCTCTGCGCCCATCATTGCCTTTTTTTTTTTTCTTGTCTTCTTTCTCTCAAGACTTTTCTTTCTTCTTCGTTTACTTGTCTTGTTGACTACAGGATATGAGCGATCAATGGCATAGTGACCTGGTTGTCTACAATTCTAACATAGATATTCACCTTTTGCTCAACTCTTTCTATTCTTGAGTTGTCGGCCCTTTCGATACTCAACTTGTTGATGATCATCCTCTTGGTTGGCCTATCATCCCTTGATTTGGAGGGAGTGAGTGTATTCGGAGGATTCACCCTTTCCTCTCTTGTAGTTCTTGTTAAAGAACTTGTTAAATCTTTTAACCATTAGGGCTATTTCTTCGGGTCAATTGCCTCTTTGACTTGACTCTCCTTCCATCTTTGACAACTAGGCATTTGTTTTGGGTACAAATTGTCTCTTCCTCGTCTTTCCTTCTCACCAAACTCATAGGCTTTGAGGTCCGAGAATAACTCATGGTTGGATGTCTTTGATAGGTCCATGGAATGTCTCGGTGCCATGACCTTCATCTCCCATTCACCGGAAGACTTTTCGGATCTTCATACACATTTCTTCTCGTATATTCCTTTCCAAGTGTAGAGACCTCATTTGTGATTTCTCAAATCGAGCATCCAGTTGATCCAAGTTTTCTCCCGAGATCATTTTAAAGTTCTCAAACTTCTCAGACCCATCGATAATTTGTTTTCTTTGATTTGCTCAACCTTCACAAATCAAAGTCAACTTGTCCCCATTTCCTTAGCCGTTTTGCAAGATTTGACTTTGTTGAACATGGCTTTATCCAAGGTTTTGTAAAGAATGTCCTTGGCTACATTGTCCAGGTTGTATCTTTTTCTCATCATCATTTGTCCACTCGGTTCTTGGTTTTCAACCATGACTAGTCCGTGGATCTTCTTTCCCCTTCAAATTAGAACTTGCAACTCTTGTTCACCTTTAATATTTGCGAGGCCCATCTTCTATCACTATCCACATCTCATCGTGTAATCTTGTGACGATGAGCTCGCATACAATTTTCCAATCATCAAATTCTTCAATAGTGAACATAGGAATGCGTGTTAGATTTGCTTCCATGATAATAACTTTTAATGATAGAAAAGAGTTTTGAAAGATAAGTACTAAAGCGGACTTTTGAAAAGATTGGAGATCTAGTTCAAGAACTGGTCATGCGGAGGGTTCAATGAACCAACCGCTCGATACCACTTGTAGGTCCCAAGGGGTGTAAGTGTAAGGTTTAGAAGGGGTTGAATAAACCTTACCAAATTTTCGATTTAGGCCTTTTAAATCTCTGAGTTCTACACAAATGTGTCCTTGATGGACAAATCGAATTAGTCACTCAAGAGAGTCAATCTCTTAACACTCACTGAAATTAGTAGTAGAAAGAACTCACTTGTTGGCTATAATTTGACTCACCGTGGTTTTGTTTTCATTGGAAGACTTAACACCCTTAAGTTTGTTTAAGCAAGTTTTTACTTGATTTAGTACTTATAGATTATCGGATGGATAGCAAATTTATCAATGAGATATAAGCAATTAAAAGTGCGGATATTTAAATGTCAGAAAAGTAAATGACACAAAAGTTTTTATAGAGGTTCGAAGATGGGGTAATTCTTCTACTCCTCTCTTCTCCAACTCCGGAGGAATCCACTAAGTAATGATCGGTTTACAAAGTGGTAAAGCTGATCCCGGATACAAGTCTTGATCACAACAAATGACTTGATCCTTTTGGGACTCGATCACGAGACGCCTTGATCACTCGGTGGCTTCGTGACGACTCGGCTTCTTCACAGGCATGCGCTTTGCTACTACACTCACTTGCTCAAGCACTTTGGATTTGATCACGAAGCCCTCCAAACGCTTAAGACTTGGTTCGACCTTGAACCTTTCTACACTCCTTCGAATGTAGACCCCTTGTTCGATAGTTTCCTCTTCAACTGATTGAAGTTCTCTTTCCTTCACAGGTAAGTGTTGGATTGATGTTCTTCGAGATGTAGGCTTGAGGATTGAGAATATTTCAATTTTGATAAGCTTGTATGTCTCACGTGTGTGTCATCCACGCATCCTCTTTTCTCAATCAAACTCCTCAGCCTTTTATAGTGAACTTTCAAAAATTTGCCCGTTGAAGAGATAGGCTCATTTTTGAAAATCACTTTGCGATCGTTGGTTTGCACTTCTTGGAATTGCCATTTCCTCGTATGAAATGTTTTATCACCTTTTCGAGTTCGACACGGTGTAGTGCTTCCCATTGGTTCATTTCTTTGCACGCTTCGGGTCCGAGCACTCCAAGAAAGGTAGTATGGAGATATTACTTGTTTAAGTAAATCTCTTGATTTGATCGGCAACGGTTTCCTTTTCGATTATCTCGACTTGACCGCATTTCCTCGCTTTCCCCAGGTGACTTAGAGTCGACTTCCAATCATGGATGACTCTTCATCACTTCATCTTGAGACTTGGCTTCTCTTGAGTTGACTTGATGATGTTTCACTCACCGCATCTCACCGCTTCTTCAATCGAGTTCCCGTGCTCTTTTTTGTACTCACTTGTCTCACGCAGAGTTTTCCTTCAAGCCTTCAAACATTGTCTTCTTGCAAGTTGGAGCGTAGGCGACTTAACTCGGCTTGGCCGGCTCTAATTGTTACAATACATTTCAAAGCAAGAATTGGGGAGCCAACTTTCTATTCTAAGTTTTACATGGCATTCATCAAAATCTAAACAATAAAATTCCTAACAATAATACATCTATACAAGCAACAAATTACATCTTCATAAGCAACATTCGAATTGTAGCCAAGTTTTAGCAACTATGGCGAATTATTTGCAACTTTTTCAGCCCCTGGTAATGCGTTGAAGAAGAAAGATGAAGAATTTCTCACGAGTAGTGCATTGAAGAAGAAGGAGGAAGAAGAAGGAGGAGGATTGTTACGTGATTTTGTTTTGAGATTTGGAAGGATTGCGTGAATCCCATGAATACGTGAATCCCATGAATATTGCTTTGAGAGGATGACTAATTTACCCCTTTGTGTTTAATTAACTAGCTTGTAATTTGTAATTTTGCCTCTTAAATCACAGCTACTTGAAAAAATTAGATATATGGCTAGGATTGGTCCCTATGGACTTACCTTATGAAGTGATCTCATATAATCATCTCTCTATATATATATATATATGGGAGGGTTATATGAGACCACCTCATGGGTGAGTTCATAGGGACCAATCTAGCCATATATCTAATTTTTTCAACGATTACAATTTAAGAGGCAAAATTACAAATTACAAGCTTGTTAATTAAACACATGGGTAAATTAGTCATCCTCTCAAATCAATATTCATGGGATTCACGCAATCCTTCCAAATCTCAAAACAAAATCACGTAACAAACCTAATCGCTTCTTCTTCAACATACTACTATGAAAATCATTCATCTTTCTTATGAAGATGTAATTTGTTGCTTATATAGATGTGTCATGGTGCTTTTAGATATATTAACTACATAAGCAAGTCATTAGCAACAAATCCATACTACATAAACAACAAGTCTATACTACATAAGCAACGAATATACACTATATATGCACTACTGATTTATTAATTACATAAGCAAGTCATAAGCAACAATCCCATATTACATAAGCGGCAAGCCTCATACTACATAAGCAACGAATATACACAACGTATGCACCACAATTACATTAACTACATAAGTAAGTCATAAGCAACAAACCCATACTACATAAGCAACAAGTCTATACTACTACATAAGCAATGAATATACACTACAAATGCACCACGGATACATTAAATACATAAGCAAATCATAAGCAACAAACTCATACTACACAAGCAACGAATATACACTACATATGCAACACAAATATATTAACTATATAAGCAAGTAATAAGCAACAACCATATACTACACAAGAACAAATATACACTACATATGCAATACAAATATGATTAAATTACACATGCAATATGGTTATACTACACATGCAATATGATTATATTACATAAGCGATTAACAATAGAATACACTGGAGATAAAAAAAGTGAACATGAGGGATATGAGTTACTCGATAATCAAACCACGTGCGCGTGAAAGGAGGAAACAAATTGAACGTGATTGAGATCTCATCAAATCTCAATAATCGATTCTATATTATAAAATGACCACCTACCCTTTTTAGTTGTTGAAACAAAAAAATAAATATAAAACCCCTAAAAATCTGGACCACCCAAAAATATTAATCTATGGTTAGAATTGGGTCCTATGGACTCACCCCAAATGGGATGACCTATTTGATCCATATCCTATATATATATATATATTACTCATAGGTGGATACAGGGGCAGGGCCAACCTAGGCCCTGCCCACTACTTTTTAAAAAAAAAAAATAAGTGAGAATTTAAAATAAAAAAAAATAGTTAAAATTTATATTCTTTTTCTTGGATTTTCTATCCACCCATTTCATTTTCGTAGCGGCCCACCCCACTAAATTGTCCCGACTCCGCCCTTGATATTACTTGATTTGAGATATTTAAGATGTAATTATGCAGCAACCCGAAATATTTCCAGCTAGCCCTTGCTAATGAAAGAACTTAGAACTCAATTACACCTTAGCAGAATAATTTATTGTGATATAAAATTGGTTGAAAAACTATAGGTTTGATACAATTTTATTTTGATAATTCTTCCAAGAGGGACCCTACAAAGGAGAAAAGAAAAAACATTCATTTCATATTTGTATAATTAACTTATGAAAAATGAAAGTTTTAATTAAAACATTGATGGAGCCGGGCGGCCTTTTAGTTACAGGTATCTACAGTCTACAGCAATAAAATTTGGGATTATTTGTTAGTGTGTAGTGTGTACACTTATAATACCTAAATCTCTTTCATTACATTTCATCCACATACTTCTATATAATGTATATTTCATCCACATACCTCATTATGTTATGGAGATAGGTTAATTTGCTCATAAAAAGCATGTTCTAAAAATTCTGGCCTAGCCTCGATTAGTTCCCGCTTAGGCGCTAGGCTACTCTTGTCCGCCTAGGGTTTTCTTTCGATGGGCCCCGCCCAGGTCCTGCCTAACCCCGCCTAGACGCTAGGTCCCACTCGACTAGCGCCTCCGCTTTTAGAACACGATAAATAGTACTCAACTCCATGTTCCTTCACCTCATTGAAGTTATGAAACTCCCAAAGAACATCATCGATAAGCTGGAGAAGGTATGGCTAAATGTTTTTGGGGTGTTTCCGAAAACAAAACAAAATTCATTCGGTAGCTTGGGGTACAATTTGTTAGCCTGTTAGAATTTATATGATTTTTTCTCGTTTTTCTATTCGGCCACCCCAATTTCTTGAATCCACTACCATATCCTAGTTCCGCCATTGAATGCACCATAAATATTGTTGGGGGTTAGCAGCTAATTTGTCTCCAATTTCACCTCAAGACAGCTCTACATGGAAGAGGCTTTGCAAGATTAGGCATAGGATGAGAATTGAGATAGCATTATCTGGAGTATTGGTTCTGGTTCAAACAACTTTTGGACTGATATTTGGTGTACATGCCTCTTTGGAATGTTATCCCTGGTGATAAACAAGGCCTATGGCATATTTCACTAGATTTCTTGTGGATTGCTGGAACATGAGACCTAAATAGGCCTCAAAAGATGGTCATGTTCACAACCTACAATCATGTAAAGACTGCATTTTTCCTATCCGAGGTGCTAGAATTTGATAGTCAGGTCATAAGCTTTCCATTTGTTTGTTTGTAGGTGAAAAACAATCTTTTCACTGCAAATGCAATATGTGCACTGTTCAACTGAGCAAAAGACATAACTTAATGCCAATGAATCCACCCAACCCATGGTTCACTTAATACTAACATAGAACATGTAAAACAAACAAATTCATATTTGTCTCGAAAATTAGATAGGCCGATAATGGGAGATTTTCTCCATCCCTTCCCATATAAGGAATTAGGTCTCACTGAACATCCATAAATACTAAGTGGATCTTTCATAGACGCATCAATAATAACTAAACAAGGTCTTAACAAGTTAACATCTGTTTGTCAACTATAATTACCAAAGGTAGAAAAATAGATTCATGCAAAAAGCCAGAAACTAGAATGAACAAGTAGAATAAGACTAATTATTCATTTTATTCATCTGTAAGTTTTTTCACATATTTTCTTTGTACAAATCACATAAACAAGCACCTGCACCACATAAACTAAAATAAAAAATCCCAAATCACACATTTTCGGTTTTTAATCCACACCATTGATCAACAACTAAGATTAAAAAAAAAGATCTCATGATTGAGTCTCAGAAAAAAACGGAGACACAGCGATAAGCTTCTTGCGCTGAAGGCACCGGGAAAACTTCGTAACACTAAATTCGAAACACGGGATTCCATCGACAGCTAAATCAGCCAAGTGTGGCTGTGAAAATGCTGAATCTGAACTCGAATTGAGTTGACTCAGAGTAGGAAGAGTTTGCCCACCGGTTTCTCTGGCTCTGGCGGTGATTTTCGAGTATCTGAGCTTGGCAAGAGCTCCCGGCTTCAGGTATGTGTAAAACAACGGCGTGGTTGTCTGGGATCTGAAGGCGCTGCTTCGAACTCTGGTTTTCATGGTGTTGGATCAGAGAGAGAAACTCGAAAGCTTGAAACCCTTAGAGAGAAGCGAGGAAGAATTGGGATGAGGGAGAATGGGGGAAGATAGGGTTTAAAAACAGGGGATTGAGAGGCGGGAAAATGGCCAACGGTGGTTTTGTGTTGTGGCGCGGCGGATTTTTAAGTTTCAAGTGTTTTTGGGCCGAGGCTCTGGGCATTAAAGCATGGGCTTGCTGCTTCCATTACGACTGTTTTATTTCTGCTTTTGGTCAAAACTTCACATACAGCACAATTTGGTATAAAACAGCTTATGTAAGCAGCCCGGGCCCGAATCTCCTATTTATTCAGGGATGGGCCATGGCCCCATAGTTAAGCAATCAAGATTTTCTATTTTTTTTAATAAGCTGAGAGTAGTGGTTGGAGGCGAGGAGATAAATTTCAAAGAAACTGAAAGATACAGTGTTCGAACCCTAATCAACACCTTTATAAAGAGCAAGCGATACCATTTGAAATTTACAAAATCGTGGTAATCATGATTTTCTATTACATATTTAGTGTTTTATCATGTCATAAAAATATTAATGTCATGTATACAAAAATGATGGCGTGCAATTTATTTGCCTTAACATCATACACTCCATTCACGAGTCACCGATCTTATGATAAATTTATTATTAATTAATTTATGATTCATATGGTATTATAAGCAATATACCCACGCCACATTATAAAATACTGTGACATTAATTTATGACATGCCATACAAAATGAAACATAAAATCAAAATAGAGGATTCGAAATGCAAGTGCCACAATGCGTATGAAAATATTTTTTTAGATATACTATTGACAATAATTATGTACGCATGATTGAGTATAAGATATAATATATAAGATCAATTACTAATTTGGAACAAAAGAATCTAAAATCTCATGCTTAAATACCCAAAGTTTCAAACTCTTTTTTGCCATCTAGACTGGAAAAGTCAAACAAAATAGACATTGATAAAATTGATTTAATGGTGGGCCTTTTCACATGAGAATCTCAGTTACAGTTGCGTGCATTCATTTTACCCTTATCTGAAAAAAATATTGTGGCTTGAATATGAATGGTTGGTTTTCTCTAGTACGGAAGAAAAATCCAAAACACAAGTTGTGAAAGTAGATGCAATATGTAGAAATTAGATGTTGGCTATTCCTTTGGAAGTGACCCAAAAGAAACAAAAATGTCAAGATCCAATTTGGGAAAATTAAATGCATAGCATATAAAAGTCTAACTTTTTGAGTGTTTTAATTGTATATTATACACACATATATCACGTGTATATAACTAATGCAAATTACAACCATGAGCTTGAAGGTTAAGCAGTATAGCTTATCCTTCGAAAGAGTGTTGACTCTTATCCTTTAAAAGGAGATTAATCGAGTTCAACCATTTAAGTTTTAGTTTATTTGATTATTTTCCCATCCAACTACTTCTCCCAAATTATTAAAAAAAAAAAAATGCAAACTACATATTTAAAAAAAAATGATTTCGGCGTGAGTATACTAAAGAGTCCGTCGAATTTTTGCTATTTTTCCATAGCAAAAAATAGTTTTTAGCCATTTTTAAGTTTAAATGCCCACTTTGTCTTTTTTCTTTTCATTTATGTGGACGACTCTCGATACCAAGTCACATATCTTAGTACCAAGACACGACCAAGAAATGTATCACATTAATGAAAAATTGTCAAGTATATGTCTCACGAGAGAATATAAGAAGGGTATAATCGTGGAGTTTTTAGTCAATATCTTAAAAAATATGTTTTTAAAATCACCGCTATATTTTATTTTCACAAAATATTAGTGTCCAATTTACCCAATTACCACTATTACTAGATTTCTAATATTGTCCTGTTGCCCCAGCGCATAACTCAACCCAGTAAGGGCGACCAATGACGTGTTGTTTACTTTGCTTGACCGGCACAGGCGTGGATGTTCAATCCCACTAGTAATGGATAGATAGGAATTTTTTATGTGGTGGCTCGACTTCCCTACGATGTTCGGATCCTCGCGACACCTCCTCTACAAAGCTCGAGAAGAAGGGTATTGAGGCTATCAGGGATGAGGTTGATTCCCCCCTAATACTGTCCTGTTACACTCATTAGCTTTTTCCTGTCATTGATTCCCGAGGAAACATTAATACCTTTATCCACACCAACAAACAACCCCTTTTTCCTATATAGTTGGCTAGTGTATGTTTATGGTGCATTTCAAGTTTTTGTTCCCATTTTCATTTCCAGATTTTGTAACTTTCAACGACGGCCATGGACGGTGCGCGTGGTGGTTTCAGCGGCGGCGGCAGGGACAAAAAGACTGTTTCGGAAAGTGAAGATCTTCTAGAAGACGAGGTGTGGGCTATGATGAAATCAAGAGAAGACTCATCATCATCGTCGTCGTCATCTGCATGCCGCTTAAACGCCACCGCCGACGGTGGCGGGCACCCGGAGTTCTCCGCCATCGAAAGGGTGGCGCGTGGCCAGACATCAGCCCCTGTGGGCATTCCTGATTGGTCCAGGATTTTGAAGAAAAGGTCTAGAAAGAAGTTGTGGGATGATGATGCGTCATGTGATGCGCATAATCATGATGATGATGGATATGGTCATGGTAAAGTTGATGATGATGATGATGGTGGTGATGAGATGGTCCCACCCCATGAATATTTGGCGAGAAGGCTTGGGAGTACACAGATTGCATCATTCTCGATGTGTGAAGGAGTTGGGAGGACACTGAAAGGAAGAGACCTCAGCAAATTGAGGAATGCCATTTTAACCAAGACTGGTTTTATTGAATAGATTAGCGAATAAGATCTTCTATTTCATATTCGTGTTTGATCTCATATTTCATCGTACGTGTATAACACTTACCATATTAATTTTGAAGCATATATCGAGCATAAATTCTGGATTTTTAATACGGTAGATGTTATACATGCGACAATCATCCGCGCGGTGGAATAGGAGGCGAAGCGAATTTGGAATAGAAGAACCCATTAGATAAACTAGAAACATCATCAGCATCATCATGAAATACATCATTATCATCTATGTGTGGAAGCATATCCAAGAGTAAGATCAAAACCATATATGGGTCAAAGTTTTTTTTTTAAAAAAAATTGTACTATAAAAAAACCATGGCTCAATGTCTTTAATGCACGTTTCTTCATCAGCGCAGCACCAAATCAAAGGGTTCCAACATATGTGTTTACTAAATTTATTTATTTAAATTTGAGATGTGTTTTCTATTTTGAGCTTCGGTTGGGCTTATGGTTTAATTTAGTTTTTATTGTATGATTTTTTGTTTACTAATGGACTCTTCCACAACCCAAACACAATAGTATGATTTTTTGTTTACTAATGTATATTTAAAGAAATTAATGGGGGCTCTGAATATTTTTCTTTCTTTTTTTAAATGAACTTTGGAAGATTTGTGATGGGGGCAAATGGACTAATTTGTATCCGCGTCCGGGTATATTAATTTTTATTAAGTTATCTACGTTGTAGAGATTAGAACAGTTCCACTAACTATATATCTCATCTTGTGTAATGTTTTCTTAGATAAATGGCTCTATCAATAAAAGGGGAAAATCATTTTAATTATATGCTTAGATAATACCATGTAATGCCTTTATGAATATAGGTTATTAGCTTGTTTGGGAGTATTTGAAAACTTTTGTACCCAAAAGTCTATTTTTCATAATAAAAGTTATTGGATAAGTCAATTTTTCAAAAAGTCAGTTCTAGAAAAACCACATTTAGAGACTTCAAAAGTCACTTATTAAAAAAATGTATAGACTTTTCAAGAAGTGCACCCAAACATTGCTAAAACTTTTTCTATTTTGAGAAATGTGTTAAAGCTTGCGTATTTTACATGGGAATGGGACTATTATGCAAGTTTTGGCCCCTTTTATAAGCCCAATCAACATTCCTACTCCCACTACTCAGTTTTATACAACAGAGGTAAGAATATAAATGCAATGCCAAATGATAATTTAGTTGTGACACCAAACATGAAAATGAGATCGCTCGCATTAATTGCTATTAAAAACTTTTATTATTCCGAGAAATGTGTTAAAGCTTGCGTATTTTACATGGTAATGGGACAATCATTTTACACAAACGATTAAGTACGCTTCTATTAACGACTTAGAAGCAATGTTCTAAACAGCACGAGGCACTAGTCGGGCGGCAAATTGGGGTCTAACGTCTAGGCGTAGACTAATCGGGATTAGACGGGACTTGAGCGGGGTTAGATGAAGCCTAATCGGAACAATAATGTAGGCGGACAAAGATGGTCTAGCTGGGGACTAATCAGGGCTAGCCGGCTAGGCGGAGATTTTTAGAACAGTACTCACAAGTTCAAATATATTATAGTTCAGAAAATATTATCGTTTTTCCGAAATCCCAAGTTGAGAATGTACGATATTTTGCCAAGCATGAAAGCGAAGGTAGTCTTAAGTGAAAACAATTAAGAAAAAAATAATAAATCCAATACTCTTGTTGACCCTTAGTCACGCTAAACACCTATAATGCATTGCACAACATAATTTATTAATTTTGGGCTAAAGCCTAAATGTTACCAAAACAGAGTATGGATTGCTTAATAGTGAAATCCACATCATGGGCCCTTGTGTTGGAAGCCTATGATAACTTTCCAAGACCATGCTTAATGACTTTAGTCATTATCTACCATCTCATTCTGCCATATAATGTGTCACAAGAATAAATATCTTAATTATTATCAATATTGTAAAAAGCGGTAGGCGCTAGCTAGTCGGACGGCAGACTGGGGCCTAATCGAAAAAAAAACATAGACGGATAAGGGGAGCCTAACGCCTGCAGAGACTAATTGTCGGTGGCGGAGATTTTTACAACAGAAATTACTATATGTTTCGAGTAATTAGGAAAAAGAACGGAAGAATTTCAACAGTGTTTTAACTTAGAAAAACATTGCTGCTCTTTTGAAGTGGTTTTTTAACTTCACGAGAAAAGCAGGAAGCCTTTGGGCAGAGATTGTTGCAAAGCACGTGTGGGGCAAATCAATAATTTTACACTATAATCTGCAAATTTTGATTTTTGCCCCTTTTATAAGCCCAATCGAGCATTTCGATATATTAATAAAGTGAACAAAACCTCATTTTTCCATCTTACATAAGAAATGAGAGTTCTTTTGAAACATTCCCACTACTTAGTTTTATACAACAAAGGTAATTAGAATATTAATGCAATGCCAAATTATAATTTAATTGTGACAACTTTACACAATAGAAGCTATTATTCATAAAGACTTGGATGCTTCAATTAGCTCAAGCATTATATTCCTTAACAGAAAAACAAAAACAAATCAATATAGTCGAATACCTGTTTTTGCACAGCATGGAAAGAAAAAGAGTGACAAGAGCCATATGAGCATCAGTACTACTAAGATATACACGTGATATTGGCACGGCTCAATCAAATAACCGAGCTCTACACTTATAGACCACGGCTTTCTAATTGAACCGCACCAATATCCCGTCTGCTGAATACTCATCGTTCTCCTTTTTGGACGTCTGGCTTACAAATATATCGTCGCAAAATCAAATATTGAAGAGCACTGCCCCATGAAAGAGCAAAATGTTACATGTTAATTGCTCTGAAGAAGATAGCAGAGAATTGCTTAGTGAAGAATATATATATAAAGGAGTGATTAAAATAGGTCTCAGTTTTTTTCATTTTTCTTTCTTTTTTTTTTTTTTTTTAATTTACAAAACCAAGCATTGAATTTGCCAACAACCCAAACAACAGAAAGGAAGGAATATTTATTCAAAAGCCAAGTAACGATGAAAAAGGTTACTGGAGCAAATCTGAAGCCATAAATATTATGCATTTATGAGGTCGGGGAAAAGGCATGTTCACACCATCACACTTGCATCTCAAATTTCAAACACCATAAATTTCTTGGTCTATAATTTCATATTTCTTGGTAAGTTTATGTCCTCATATTTCCAAAGCACCCATGATTTGATGTTTCCCTATTGTGGGATTATATAAAACGCGCATTTTTTACTCTGTTTCTTGTTTTTGTAGCTCACTAATAAGCGTTTTTTTGAATAATAATTAGGTCATAGGAATGTTTTTTAACCATCAATGTATCATTCTATCTAGTGATAATAGGCTAAATTGGTCACTTATATTTTGTGAAAATGAAAAATAGTAAACTGATGCCTAACGGTAATACTCTTTGTGTAATTTCTGGTAAAGTACTTGGCCAACAACGTAGCCAGAAATAAAATGGGGGTGGGCCGATATACGAAATTAGGGTGGGCCAGAAAAAAAATTTAAAAAAAAAATCATATAAAAATTAAATAAATTTTTTTTTCTAAAAAACATTTAACTAGAAAAAGTTTTTTTTTTAAAAAGGGGGGCCGGGTTGGCCCCCTAGCTACGCCATTGTACTTGGCCATTTTTAAAAAATTTATGCGATACATGATTCGGTGTAACTTGGTACCGAGAAATGGACCAATCCCTAGGAATGAACTCAAAAATGAACTGCAAAGTGGATATTTGAACTAAAAAATGACTACAAAACTTATTGTTGAATAAGATGATTAGAAATATCTTTGTTATGGAGAAATAACCAAAAATATGACGGATTACTCTTTAATCTAGCTATACCTACCGTGATTTCAAATTACCTTTACTTATCTAAGAAGAGTTACAATTGGCTTCACCAGATCGTTGTTTAGCCTTAAGTAGCTCATAATTTTCCTTCAAACAAAATCATGAGTAACATTAACATGCAGAGACAAAATATTATTCCATATTATTCTGCTGTAGCAAATGGGTACATATTTAAGAAACATGGGCCAACCAATGCCTCTGCTTTAAGTTCTGTCTTTTTTCTGCCATTTGTTTTCCTAATCATATCTACTTGATTAAGATTTGTACTTATAAACCAGGAAATTTTTATACCTTAAACCAGATACAATAAATGACCACAACATATTGTATAAAAAAATATCTTTCTTGTTTCTTGAAACAAAAGATTTTCAATTTTTGATGTGACTGAGAAATAACTTTTTATCTGTTTCTGTTTCAAGGTACAACAGACAACATTAATATTTCCACTGACCGTTTTCACGTGAAATTGCTGAGCCACATTTAAACCTTAGACTAAGGAAGCATGTTCGAATTTTGATCCTCATCAAGATTCAATAGTTATTAAATATGGAAATGCATGTATGAAACTCCAAAGAATTAATGTCTAACAAAGTTGAAAATAGAGTGCAATTATGAATCCAGGGAATCAATCTGAGTTTTAAAATTGACCTATTAAACTGAATATTTCAAATTTACCTAAATTTAATTATAATTAGTGACATAATGTCACATTTCCATTCTTTGTTCCAATACATTTTATTACTTTACATTGTAACAAAAGAAAATCGAGTTGGTGTCCCCAAGTGAAAATGCTCAGTGGTAAAGCATAGTGCATATTCGATTCTCCTAAGTCAGAATTGCCCTCTTTGTGTACTGCCGATAGCCCTGAAGTCTCGACAAGGGTTGCCTTTGGGTTCATGTGGGGTGTCTCAGTTAGTAGGAGCCATCAAACGTATGTCCGATCCAAGCATGTATAAGCTGTGAGTTCACACCCGAGTTTAGCTGCCATCGGCTAAGGGAATAAAGTCATTCGTTCATAGGATTAGTCAAGCTCGAGCTTGGGACATGAAAAAAAAAATCTTGTTGAGTTTTTAGTAGTATTTTAAAAAAAGTGTGGATTTGGATTCAAATGGCTTTCGGCTTGATGTGATTTTTAGATACGTAAGATGGTGGAGCACGTCCAACTCTCAACCTCGTTGGGCCAATTAATTGATGATGGGACCGGGCCCAGCGGAGGACTAGTGTCATGTCGGATTAATATATTTATATATATGCATTTATTATTTTTTTCGATTAATAATCTACATAAAATTATACAAGCAATTTTGTTTATTAAATAAAAATAAATTTAAATATGAAATAAAAAGTAAACATCTTAATAAAAGAAATCATCTTTTTTTTTTGAAAACAAAAGAAAGAACTTTCATTAATAAAGCGAATCGCAATTCATTCTGAGATAAAGAGGGAGGATCATCTCGCCACTTTGACACTGGACGTAGAATACGATCTTTCTTAAACACATGAGCAACACTTTTCGTTGATCTCTTAATAAAAGAACAAGACACATTTGGAAGGTACTCCAACAAATTCCTATACTCCACGATAACATCCGAAAAATACGAGTTGTCCATTAATTTGCCTCTTAATGCTTTGATCACCATAAGCGAATTCGTCTCCAACGAAACATTAGCATTACTCCAATAATCTTTCAACCAACTCAAAGCCTCTCTTATCCCTATTTCTTCAGTCATTTCAGCCACCATATACCCAATCATGAAAGAACCATGTTTAGCGAATGAATGTTCCCTTTCCTCGTAACCGCAATGTTAGAGATATGATCACAAAGAACGAAAGGAAAGAAAAGTTCATATGTAGTTTGGTTGACTTCCGACATGATCACAAAGAACAAAAGGAAAGAAAAGAAGAAAACACACTAGAAGCAAAATAAGAGAAACAATAAGATAAAACTAAAGATCGCCGACTTGTTAGAAAAACAAGAATAAACATACTTGTCAGATAATGACAAGACCTTCCACACTCGATATGATTAATAATATGAAATAATAGTTAAAACAAGGAAAGCTATAAAATTTGTTGAAATTGTGAGTATCGAACCTCCTCCTGCACCTCAGAAACAAGAGGAGAAGAAAAAGCCCGATACATATCCTTGAATTTAGGTTCTTTGAGCGATTGGATCTCTAACAAGCAGGGGGTTCTGTGATTTGATTTTGAAATTGAGGATTTTCCTAGTGAACGATTAATCCCATAAAAAACGAAAATTGAACAATTGAAAAGAGAGAAACAGAGATCTAAACTTTCACAGCATTACATCATCGCCGATTGATTATTTAAGGTTTGCGCCCCTAACCATGGAAAATCCACCGACGCAACAGCCGGAAAACCCTGCTACGGAAACCGTACAGTCGCTGGAAAATCCTGCCATGAATACCGAACAGCCGCCGGAAGAGCCAGCCACGAATACCGAACAGATGCCGGAAAATCCAGCCTCACAGACGGTTACAAGAGTTTTTCGCCGCTTAACCATTGAAATGGTATCACTTACTCGCATGTAAAAAATTTTTAGATCTCAAATTCTAATTACCCACAAGAAACTTCATTGAATGGAGTTGATTCAATGTCACTTTCAGATCATGAGTGTCACTCCATTTACTCAATCTCCTTAAGGGGTTTTTATTTTAAATTTGATATCGTTTTCTCTCTGGAAACAAATCATCTTAAACATCCTAATTTAAAAGATATATAGGGAGTGTTTGCAAACATTAAAAATAAGTGCTGCTTAAAAAAAATACATATTTTTACTACTTTTTTACCAAACTTCTCATTATCAACTTTTAATTCTATTTTCAAACATTACCAACTTCTAATAACAAACCGATTTCCAAATTTATTTTCCCGCCTATTTGCATTTGCTAAAAACTAAATTAGATATTTATTAATGAAAACTGAAAAAACAAAATGGATAGATATGCCAAATATATTTGTAATTATATCATTTATTTAGTTATTCTTAATTATGGTATGCATTGACATTTTAATTTAGATATGTCTAATTATAATTAATACTATACACGTGAATTTGGGAATATTTTTTTAAAAAATGAAAGATAGTTTGTTGTCCAAAATATTGTAATTTATCAAATTTGTGTACGACTAATCAATATTAAATATTATATTAAAATAACCAAAGAGATCTAAACGAAAATATAAAATAAATCGGCATTAATGGCTATAATATTTTTCTCATTTGTTTTTATTGATCAATTTAATACGTTTTCATAATTTTAACCAAAAATTCTTAATTGTAATGAGATTATATATTTTCAAAAATAGTGTTTAAGAATCGTAATTTGGTATTACAATATACATCTTATCATTAGAGCTTAATCTTTTAATTGTATTATTATATATATAGATAAATCTAAACTGAATTTATTTTTTAATTTTTTAAAATTTATAAACAATATTGGAATTAAATACATATTTGGAGTGTAATATCATATTTTTAACTTAAACGAATTATCTTAGAACAATTCGGATAAATCACAAACTCTGATTTGTTTTATATATTTTAAAATTTTGATATAACTCAAATCCTTAATATATATATATATATAATTCATAATATATGATAAAAAAAAGAATATAATATTATTTTAAAACTGAAAAAAATATGTACGAAGTGTGCGAAATTTTAAAATATATTAATGAGTCACTATATTTGAAAATCATAGATTTTAATTGTATTGTAATATAATTTTTAAAGTGCAAAGTACTTCTAATTGTATTATTATATTTATAAATAAAAATTTATTTTATTTTTAACAATGTATAAATACTATCATCTGTATGAAGTGTAACATAAAATTGTTATTGAAATTTAAATTAAATAAAAGATCCTAAAAATATGTGTTCATGACATATTATTAAAACAGAATATAATGTAATTTCAAAATTATAAAAAAAATTGATTCATTGGTTTCAGTGTAAATTATTTAAACATAATAAGATAATTAATATTTTTAATGACATACATATTCTTTTATTATTGTAAGATTATTAGTGTAAAATGGTGAATGCTATTTATTTTAAAAGGTACTAAAATTTAAATTAGGTCCACAAGTTCCTATGGTGAGTGAGTCGAACCGATCTCAAAAGTAGATTAGATGGAGTTTCGCCCTGACCCAATCTAGATTTTTTCTTTCGCCAAAATGGCCAAATTTCGGACGCTCATTTGTGATTCTACTTATTATTAGAATAACCCATGTATAATTAGTCAGATTCAAATGGCTTTCGACTTGAGGTGATTTTTAGATATATAAGAGGGTGGAGCAAAAGTACCATCCTCGTTGGGCCAATTAATTGATGATTGGACTGGCCTCAAAGGAGGACTAGTGACAGGTCGGACTAATATACTTTTATATATGCATTTATTATTTTTTCGATTAATAATCTACATCAAAATTATACAAGCAATTTTGTTTATTAAATAAAAATAATTTTAAAATAGGAAATAAAAAGTAAACATCTTAATTATGTTTCATGCTTCGCTTTAAAAAAATTTATTAATGACTATTAAAGGGCATCAAATTTACCTAACCGCGATTCGGCTGTACAAGGCGGGATTTTGTTCACAAAGGAAGAAGACTAAAGGTAAAGGAGTCGGGTCAGTTGCAAATGCTAGTCGTGCTGCATTCTGTAAGTTTTAAGAAAAAAAATGAAGTGTTCCATAACAAACATGCATGAACCATTTCACGAAAAGTGTTATTTACTTGACTTGAAAAGAATAAAATATGGTTCTATATGTTAAATTATCAATGGAAACACATAATGAGGAATGCAATTAGAGCATTTTTTTCTCTTCACTTTGTTTTCCTCGTACTCCTCTCGTACCCACTCGGAATCGCAAATGGATCAACCGCCTCCTCATCGGCACTGCTACTCTGTTTGTGGCGGCTGCCGGTCCTCAACCATGAGAAGTAACATTTTTTATCACCATTACTACTCTTATCTTCAGTCCGCTGTAGTTCGACAAATTTTCTGAATGTTATTACCAGTCTCACACTAGCAACTAGAGGAACTGCAACCTGATATTCACCAACCAAACAACTTTAGATACTTTTTCAATAAATCTCTTGAAGTTTTGATTATGTATTAAATGTAAGTGGGTAATTGCAATATTTTTACAAATATAAGGAAGGTGTTTGAAATATTTTTGCTTATGGAGGTAAGTGCAATAAGATCAAACCTCATGGTTTTTTTGTAATTCTCAGAAAAATATGGGTTTTTCTGTAATTAACTTAAATCGCAAGGGTTTTAAGAGAGTACTTGCAATCACTAAATAAAATGATTTCTCATTTTTTAGCTTAAAAAAACTTCTTAGTATATGCAAGTAACTGCGATTCCGCTTCGTTTAATAAGAATCTAAAAACCCTGGTTGGCGCATTGGTTTGAGGGTTGCAATTGCAACCCCGGGTCACAGAGTTTAACTCCTGACTAACGCGGAGTTTTGGGGTTGAGTTTGCTCTCCCTCCCGGAGATTAGGGCCCATCTCTGGAATGACGGATGTCCCATAAATCAGAATGAAGTGTGGGGTCTGTGCCCTTGGCATTTGGTGTGGGGATCTCTGGGTCGAAAAAAAAAAAAAAATCTAAAAGCCGAAAAATAGTATTTTAGATTGTGCTGCTTTGTGAATGCAAGTAGTAAATTAGTGAATTAAAAAATAACAAACCAAATCACATCCAACCAAAGCATAGAATCAGAACGAAAGGGACCCACAGGGAACAAACTTAATTACCGATTTTGACCATTACCTTTACAGGAAATGTCCCGGGTGGAAACGTCGTCGTTAGCACCTCCCGCATTCGCCTAACGGGCTTCATTTTACTCGCGTAAATATCGAGGAACGGCAGCAACTCCTCCGTCTTCAACGGAAACTGTTCCGTCAGCCAAACCGTCGGCCGGATAATCTTTGTGAACTCTTCGTCCTTAATCTGCGGTGGCGTAACCAGCCTATCAAAAGTACAAGGCGCAACACTTCTCCGTGACGGGGTCACAGACTCCTCCGTCTTCTCCCCTACAAAAGTGCGCGAACGGGAAGTGAAAATCACGTTGTGCATATCGTACACCCTAGCTTTCCACTCCCCCACGTTTTCTGTTTTCTCTTGTCCCCTCCAATTCGTACGCCCAATTAATTCAACTTTCGTGACGTCTATCCCGGGACGAATCACTTCGGTTCGATCACATAAAGATGCCGTGCCTGTGTCCGACATTGGAGCCCCTTCACTGTTGAGTATGTCGAATTTTTTTACTGTCGTGGTTGAGGATAACGAGGCAGCGGCCATGGGGCGTATATTCGCTGTCGTTGATGAACAAATAGCTTTCGTTGGCGCGTTTGGTTTTCAGGCCGTAGAAGCCGGAGATTGTGGTGTCGACGCGCACGTTAGCACCGCGCTTCAAGATCTTGAACGTGTCTGAGGGAGCGATTTTACCGACGAATGGTAAAACAGAGCTCTCGAAATGAAAGGAGATCTCCGTGTAAAAATCGCGCAAGCGATGGCTGGCTTCGAGGAGTCGGGGGCGGCGGCGCAGCCCCATCGACGAGACGGCTAGGCATCTGTGCTCAACGAGAGCGGAGACGACCGCCCGGCAGCGGCGAAGCTGTGCTTCCTGGAGAGGGTTCCATCCGTCGGCGTTCTGGATGTAGATCTGCGCTCCGGCGGCGGCGAGTATGCGAGCAGCAACGGCGTCGTTTAGGCGGACGGCCAGATGGAGTGGGGTTTCTCCGAGGGGATTGTCTCGGCGGTCGATCGCGGCGGAAACTTGTTCCTCGAGGCGTACTTGGTCCAGTGATTCGGATTCGGTACAAATTAGTTTAGGGTCGGACAATTTGGGCAAGGACGAGATGAGTTTGTTGAGGGTGGCGTGATCGCCTATGGCCACGGCGTAGTGGATGGGGCTTTCAGCGTAGTCTTGAGGCCGTACGACGGTCGCCGCCGCCGGAGACCACGTTGATGACTTGGGCATTTTGATGAATGCAAGGGGTCTGTTTTCTGAAACTGCCCCAAAATTTGTAGTGTCTAGTGAGAATTTGTAGTGTTTCTGTTTCAACTCATCCCCGTTAAAAAGGGTGAAATAGAAAGTAGGATCGGAATGGTGCTTGGATTTTTTATTCTATTTGCTATATATTTTCATAGTATCCAATTGGAAACAAATCATCTTAAACATCCTAATTTAAAAGATATTAATCGCATCCATATCCATAAGAATTCATATAAATCCACAACCGAAAATAGATATAATTTATTTTGTTGATGATATTTCATCATGTTTTTAGTTTATATATTTGAGTATTTATGAAATTTTAATTTTTAATGCTTAAAATATTAGATTTTTTAATTATATTTTCAATAATACAAAAATATATAATTTTATGTGTATATACTATATTGTATTTGTATCCATAAAATTTCAAAATATGATGTATTTTCATGCGAATTAAAAACCAAAAATACATCAACCTAATATAAAAGTATGGCATGTTGAATATTGAGAACTCAAATATTATTTACCAGAAGAAAATATTGCATAAATATAGGAATATTTTCTGTATATATTTAAAACTAGAACAACACCCGTGTCTTACACGGATTTGTCAAAAAATAAATTTTGTGTCGCAAACTCTGATAGTTAATTATAAGAGATCCAAAATAATAATTAAAATTACTAAAAAAAATTCAAAATTTAGAATAGTTCCATACAATCGTTCACTTCAAATTCTAAAAAACTTTTTTGTAAACTACAATATTATTTGTTCTATTTGAAAGTGTAACATCCTCGTCACAACAACGAATTTTCAAGCCGTATTAGTTTTAAATGGTGAAAGAGTGCAATTTCAATCTTTGAATGTTTTGGGAAAGGGAAAGAATCTCTATAAAATTGTTTCTTTGTGTTAATTTCAAATATTTGGCCGTAGTTTGTTTTTACATAAAAATTAATAAATTAGTTATGGTAAAAATAATGACCCATTGACAAGTTATTTAATATAATTATTATATCCTCCGCAAATAATTTAAATCACAACTAAAAGTATAATAAGTATTAGAGATAATAATTGAAATTATATCCTTGGTTTTTGTATCATAATAATATTTAAATTATAATTAATTTGCAAACTCAAAATAACTTCCTAATTTTATATCCTTGATTTTTGGGATTATTTAATTTGTTGATTAAATATTTGATTGGATTTTAATAGTTATATACGGAAATATGAAATTTAGTTATTAAGTTGATGATAAATTGATACAAAAGAAATCAATTTATAATTGGAAGAATAAGGTGGTGGCATGGTATGTCACGTGGCTAAATATGAAGGTTACACATGGATTTGAAAGAATAAGGCGTTGACATGTGTACCAAATTGCTCGGTGAAGACACGTCAACTTGTTTTTTCTTTTAGTATATAGGGTTGATATTCATATTACGAGATTGATTTAAATCACGTAATATCCTCTCTCAAAGAAGAGTAGGTCTTCTCGGGTCTGATCGTCGGATCTAATTCGTCGACGGATCCTCACCCAACCCGTTTTTGGCATACGGGTTAAACAAAACGATTTGAAAGAATAAACCACATCATCTTTCAAAGATCCGGACTTGCAGGCTTCACCACCTTAAGAAGACACCTTATCAACATGTTGTTGACACGTGAGCTAGCCTCGTGTATCGTTCGCTTCTTCTCGTGACCTTCCGAGAATACATAAGATGGAATTTGCTTTCTATGAACATGAGAAACACACACATATATATATATATACATATATATATATATATATATATCCATCCTAGGCTTCGAGTACATAATATGAAAAGAAAAAAAAAACATTCAACTCATCTTACTAGTCCACGGCTTTAAAGAAAATTAGTTAGATTGGACATCATGGTCAATTCAATCATCTTGACATCCAAAGAAATATATACAAAAACTCACTCTGATGAGCCGTGATGAAATTTCTTTGAACTTTTACTCCAAGAATTTAAAGAATATCCCGAGCCTACATCACCAATAGGGATCACGAATATTCGGATGAATTTGAAAACATTGAAAATACAAATTATCATCTTCTTGGGATTTTGATTTTTGGTCATTTTTCTTTTATATGATTTTGATGATTTGATCGAATCAAACTTTGAAGCATTCCAGGTGATTACCAATAATACTTTTCGTAGTATATTCATGAGAAATACTAAAACTCTTCAGGGAACTACTAATATATTTCTTAAGAATCAAGTAATACTTTATAGAAGGACGACTAATACTTTTCGTAGAACCGCAGAATACATTTAATAATCGCTAATATTTTTTAGATGGACTGGCTAATGCATTTTGGGAGTATAGTCGGAGAAATACAAAAACTCTTTAAGGAATTACTAATACATTTTAAAAACTATTAATACTTTTCGGAAGATCATTAACACATTTCGGAGAAAAATTTAAATATATTCGGGGAACTACTAATACATTTCGGAAGAACTACTAATACTTTTTAGAAGGACGACTAATACTTTTCGTAAAGATCGTTAATAAATTTCGGGAGAAATTTTTAATTATATTCGGGGAAATACTAATACATTTCGTAAGAATCGTAATACTTTTTAGAAGGGCGACTAATACTTTTCGTAAGAATCAATAATACATTTCAGGAGAAAAATTTAATTTATTTCAAGGAACTACTAATACGTTTTTGAGGGGTTGCTAATACATTTCAGAGTATATTTAGGAGAAATACTAAAAACTCTTGTGAGAACTACTAATACATTTCGGAAGAATCGCTAATATTTTTTAGAATGACGACTAATACATTTCGTAAATGACTCGCTAATCCGATACTCCCGAAAACTACTAAAATGCCACTACTAATATTACGAAAAATGACAGAGTTTTTGTGTCTCCGAAATAGTGAATTACAAAAGTGGAGAGGAAGATTGAATTGTAATTGTGGGTTGTGGCTTGGCCCAACCAAAGGGCATGCACGTAGCAACAAATATGCGGACTCTCAAAGGACTTGGTGGTAAATCTTATTAAATAGCATTTGAGTGGGTTCAATTCGGAGGGTCGATTATACTTGTTCTATTTATTTCAGAGGACCTGATTATACGTCAGTTGACCGGAATTGTTGGCATCAAGCATAAGTCTATAAGCTAAGTTACCAAAAAAATAAAAAGAGAGTGAAGAATTCATTATAGTTTGTGTTTGGTACTATTCGGGATAAATTGAAAATAATACGACGAAATTTCGATTATATGGTAAAGTTCATTTGTATAATATGTGACTAATTTGAGAAAATATACATATATATACTCTTCAGAAAATAATACATTTTAGTGAGAAGATTCTCAATAAAATATTCTTAAGAATTATATTATTTAATAAAATTATTTGAAGAATGAAAAACAAATAATGATATTATTTTATGATAACCGGAAAAAAAATTGAGAATAAATTGTTTTATTAACGAAAAAGTACGTGAGATTTTGCCACGTTATTATTTATGAAAAATTTATAGGGGGTTTCAATATTATATAAAATTATCCTATTTTATTCAAATTATTTTCAAGAATTCGTAGAATTTTGTTATTATGGTGAGAACAAAGGGACGCTGTCTGGTCAATCCGACCAAATCCAAACGGATTATCCAAATCAACGCATAAACATGCAAATCCGTCTATGTTCAAGTTTTGGTTAGCTTGGGTGTCTTTGTTCCTCGTTTATAGATTAAAACGGCATATATAGGCATAACCACCCAATATATAGATGGGTTATTTAGGTCCTAAAATATACACATGTCATTTTGTGTCCTTCTATGTTTACCCATTTTTAAACATATCGTATTTGAGTTAGAAGAATCTGATTGAATAATTAAACATATCATATTTGGGTTGACGAGTTTAATATAATTGTCATGTCTCAATCCGATATGCGACCAACAAACTCAATCACGAACCGAATTGCCACCACTAACTATACCCCAAGATTACATATAACAAATAAAAGCTAACAAAAATACGCAAAAACTAAAGACTAACCAATAATTTCTCGTTTTCTATCGAGTGGTTGAAAATAGCAAATGAGCTTGCTAGAAGCCTCTAGAAATGGGAGGCGAAATTTCTTGACCTTTGTGGAATTCATTATCAAGCCGTGTGGTTCAAGAAATTTTTTCTTTTTCCGAGTATAAATAGAACAAACAAATATCATTCCTTAATGTCAACAAAGGTTTAGAGGGTATCATATATACAACTAATAATTTTCAATAAAGAATAGAAGATTTGTCACGTTTGATTGGTTAAATCCATTTCCCTTGGAGAGCTTACTATAGAAACTATAGCAATGATTTTCTTCTCCAGGTTCTCTGTTTGTTTCAGTGATTCTGCTAGTGTTTCTTGCGATGGAGATTACAAGGATCTAAACAAGCAAACCAGAGCCCATGATTAAAGGGGGAGGCAGTGGACCCCCCTTCGGTCCGCCGTTGTGTGCACCAGTATTATCATCGACAAGACCGTTAATGATAGATAGTTCCAAACTTGATTAAAAGTCTTTTTTTTAAGTGAAGACACAAGCCCGAAAGATAAATAAAAGAAAAACAGTCGCGTTCAATTAAAATTTAATGGTTGAACCTTAGTTTTTTATTTTTATTTTGGAAAAAGTTTTGAGGAAAAAAAAAAACATAACCAAGTCTGGATCTTTTACATCATAACTTGGAACTCAACAAAACTGCCAATAATTTAGAACTCTATTGAGACATACCCGACTTTGAGTTGACAAGTCACGTAAAGTGCAACGAATCGAAATAAAAACTAGAAAAATAAATACCAAAGAAACCCGCCCCTTAACTTCAAATTTTTCCTAATTAATATAAATATGTATATATAAAAGTATTAAATTTTATGATTTGTCCCCAAAAAAATTAAAAAAATTACATATTTATCTATTAATTTCAAGAAAAACAAATATTCATCCCCTAATCTTCATTTTTCCGTCCAACCCATGTCTCGCACAAAAATTTAATTCCCACATATGCCTTGCCTTCACTATCCAGCAAGCATGAAGAAATAATCATAATCTAGAAAATCTTGGCCCAACTGGGAAATAAGGCACAGGAATTGGTGGGCTTTTGGCCTTGCTATTCTTTGTCTTATGTGCCGACCCCAAACTTTTCAAAAAAAAAATCCCCCAAAAAAAAAAAAAAAAAAAAAGTTTTACAAATTATTTTTTAAAAAGTAAAATAAATAATTAATTTACAATTGTCCCCTCAAAACTTTTCCAAAAATATTTTCCACCCCAAAAGTTTTCCAAATTATTTTTTAAAAGTAAAATAAATGAATTAATTTACAATTTTCCCCCAAAATTTGATAAAAACTTCAAATAATTGTGTTTTATATAAAAAGCCATTAATTATGGTTAGTATATGAAAACAAATCGCATAGTTTAAATTCAGAAACTCGGTCCGTTTTTTGCTCCCCCCAAAGTCAAAATCTTGCGTCTGCCACTGGATGCACATACACTTGGTGAGACATCTATCGTCTTATCTTAAAGGAAATGGGCACCTAGTAAACATACATTTGGTATAACATGAATATCACTGTCATTAATCCTACCATAATCGATTAGGGCGGTTCTAACTTGTTGAATCCACGGATCAAACCATATATGGCCAAACCGAGCCACTTGATGGGGTCATTTTTTTGTAGGGCTGCAAATAAACCAAGCCGCTCGTGAGATATTCAGAGCTTGATTCGATAAAAGCTTGTTCGAGTTTGTTTAATGAGGCTCGTTAAAATAAACGAACCAAACTCAAACTTAGAGATATTCAGTTCGTTAGCTCGTGAACAAGCTTGTTAGTAAGCTCGTGAATAGGCTCGATAGTAAGCTCGTATAAATTGAACTAATAATTTGATTTTAATTTTAATTTTTCATATTTTTACTTAAGATAATATAAAATTAATTCAATAAAATTAATTTTTTGAATAAAATTATAAGTCTTAATAAATATATTATGAATTTTAAATATAAATAATTTTATTTTTTGTAATAAATTGAAGAATATTTTAATTTTTAATTAATATTTACTAAGCTCGTTTAGGCTCGAAAAAGTTCGTGAACCATCAACATGTTCGATAAATCCAGGCTCGAGTTCAACTCGATAATAAACGAGTCAAACTCAAACACTCAAAAGCTCGGATCGATTCAGTTCGATTGCAGCCCTACTTTTTTGTTTTGTTTTGTTTTGTTTATAGAACATTCATGGCGGAAAATCATAGCACACTCATTATTGACATTTTATAATCCATAGGTGGCAATATGCGATGACAATGGTTTAAGGAGCATAGTGGAAGGTTTTAAATTGTGACAATGTGCTTTCTCAAGAGGGGTTAATGGGTGTTACAATGAAGTAATTGCGTCCTGTCTAGCAGCCCAAAAATTTCTCTCTAACTCTCTCTCTTCTCTCCTAGCCGTCTGTCAAATTTTTCTCTTCTTTCCCCATTCCTCCATTAGAGAGGATGGGGGAACCAACCTTTTTCCTCTCCTTTTTCTTTTTTTTTTTGTTGTTTGCTTTGTATCTCTCTTCTTGGGGTGTTTGTGTCTCACTCTTTATGAGAGTTGTTGTCTCCCTCCATGGGAGTTATTGTTTCCTTTCTTGGGTCTTTTGTTTTTATTTATGTTTTTTTTCTTTGTCTTTCTTGTTTTTTCTGCTTTGTCGGTTGTTCGTATCAGATCTGGGTGTTTGGTATTTTTTTTAAGGCGGATGATTGAAGCCGACTACATGTAACGACCCGCCTTCCAGATCGACGACTGTCCCCACAAACCAACACGAGTCTTTCCAGCGCGCTTTGTCCTCACTCACGCGCACCCTGGGAGTAGCTTCCCAGGGGGTCACTCATCATGTAATTGCTCTCCTCAACTGTATAGTCTCATACCTACACAGCCTCAAAATCTCATCTTCTTCGGGTGTGAAATCGGTTCATTCATGTTCCCTTCGCCTAGAAGCCTGCCAGGAGCCGCTCCTTGTCCGTGCCTTCTTGCACCGACGATCACTCCTCGTTCTCTTCGGCCCCGGACGTCACACTACATTTGCTAGCTACAATAGAAATATGGATTTGAGTTTATGTGCACACTTCACTGTCGAAAATCTGATCTTCTAGCCGATTTTCGGAGTTTTAGTTTGGGTGTTTGATGGAATGATGATCCGAAGTTGTTGTTCATGTCCTGTTTAGCGGTTTGGTAGATGTTTACATCGCTTGCCGTGTGGTTGGTGAAAGGCTTTCAAGTTGTGGATTTTGGCCTCTGTTTCAAGATCAAGTTCATTTATTATTGTGTTGTATCAGTTTCAATTGATAATATGTTTGCTTGACCTTGTTTTTGTTTTTGTTCTTGTTGGGATTGTTTTGGATTGATGTTAGGCTTTGATGCTATGTCATGTTGCCAAGTCCTCCACTGTTTTAGACCATCTTTTTTGATGCATCTCTGGGGTTCTACTTGGAGGTTTTTGTTCTTGTTTCCAAGAGGATTCTTGGTCAGTTGACCACCTACTAAAAAGTGAATGCCCCACCCATAGCGTTAACTCAAATTAAAGATCTGTTAAATATTATAAATGCCATAAAACATTACAAATTAACATAAAACAACTAATCCTCGATACCACGTAATTAATCATGGGGCCTTAATTTTGTAAAATCATGCTTAAAAGTATACTACTTTCACGCCCGCCTAGACGTTAACTCCATGCCGCTTATTGTAGCATGGACCAAACCGGATTAAGAATAATACTCCCTCCTATTCAAAATAAGTGTCTTTTTAGGAAAAAACACACATATTAAGAATTGTGTTAAAATATCAAATATGCCCTTAATTAATAATAAATGCTACTTTAGAATGTTAGTTGGGAAACAATATATTTAAGGGTAATTTGGGAAAGTTTTTTTCTTACCAACCTTGAAATGTGAGAATGACATTCTTTTTTGGAAAAAAAAATTCATGCGCCAAAAAGACACTTATTGTGAATAGGAGGGAGTAGTAAATAATAATTAGAATTTAAAAGAATCTCATCCAAATTAATGAATATTTCAGTGGATTCTGGTTTTTTTTTGGAAATAAAAAAAATATTTATTTTTAAAAGACAAATTATACAATCAACTTAAGTGGCATAAAAGACAATCAAATACGAGTATATTTATTTTTAAATTCACGACACAAATTCTGAAAACACAAAAATATTTATTTTCTTCACCGATGTGATTCGAATTAATTATACTTAAATATAGTAACGGTCTCAATCTCATACAAGTTTTGTGAAATATAAATGTTTGTTTTTTGGTATTAAGTATAACTATCAATAAACCGGCACTTCCTTTCAAAAAAAAAAAAAAAAAATCAATAAACCGGCACAAATGGGTTTAAAAAAGCCAGTAGTGACGTCATACCTTCCAAATAATCACTTGTTTATCTCACTTGTTTATCTGATTCATGGAATCCCCCATTTTCATCCGCCGGTCTACTCCCGTTTTAGGATACAATACAACTCTCTCTCTCTCTCTCTCTCTCTCTCTCTCTCTCTCTCTCTACACCGGAGAGAGGAGAATTCGTATAGCTAACATTGTCTTTACCAAAACCCACCTTGCAAAACGAAAGCAAATTGACAATTCAATCAGACATTATCTGGCTCTATTTAATTATTTATTCGTTTCTGATGATTTTCCCTTCTTGTGAGTGCATCACTTCAAGTGGGGATTGATTGCAGCAAAAAGTCATGGCTCTAAAGGCTGCGCCAATTTTGGTTTACGGTGCTAACAACAAGAAAAACACTCCATATTCTTCTAAGTTGGGCATTTCGGATTTCGTGGGTTGTCGACCTACGTTTTTGAATTTCAGGGTTCAAAGGAATTGGAGTGTCCGTCTCACAGGGCAATCACACCCGTGGAAGATGAAATCCCCTCAGCTCCTGGTGTTGTTGAAGAGACCACTCGGATTACTCTGGCTCGTGGATTTCACAAGGATTTAAACTCTCTCCCAAGTGAGTAGCTGATGTCTGTGTCAAATTTTATCTTGATTATAGGTTAATTGCTAGTTGTTTTAATTGATTCAGTGAAAGATACTTCTAGGTTACTTGAATAGATTCGAATTATAGTCATAATTAAAGCTGTACTTAGAGGTGTTTGGATGAAAATGTACTTCAAGTGTTCATTCCTAAAATAAATTTTGACATTTGATAAGTTTAGTCAGTAATTTCGTATTATAAATGATGTAACATTTTACCTCAAATTTGATACTGCATCGCTGCCCAATTATTTGGCAATGACAATGACTGACTTACATCTAAATTGTAATGGTTGTTCGTATGTCTTTTGGAATCTTGCTCGCCAATGTGTGTCATGTTATGTCATGTGGAGTTTTCTATTGAATGGTTTTGTTTCTCTCATGGTTATAGTTTGGTTTGGAGTGCCTGTGCCTTTAGCTGATAATTTTCGGCAGACGTTGCAAGGGTTTCTTTTACATGCTATGGTTGTCATTTTTAATCGTTGGTGATTCTAGTTGGATGTTATTCATTTTGTGCTTTTGAATGGTTATAGTGATGGTAACGATATTGTCACTTTCCGATTGTAAATGAAGAAAGTGCTGCATTTCACTGAAACGGAATCACTTGTAGTTAGTGATGTCATATACCAATAGTTAACAAAGTATGATCATTCTGCATTTCAGTCTTTAAAGATATGAACTGCCTTTTGTTGTAGTTAGTAGTCAGTAGTCACAGTAGAATGCCGTAACCATTAGGGTTTATTCCAGATAAATAGATGCTACACCAGTGAACTAATTTAGTTACTTTTTTTTTCCTTTCTAATTTTAATGTTTGCTTAAACTTTCATAATAGTGATATTTAAATGCAGAGCCATTGTCTGCAACCGATTTTTCCGCTTCTTCTAGTGGTGGTAAGAAAGTTCGTGTTGCATATCAGGTATGTGATGTTTGACTCTGTAATATAAGATTGCTTAGATTTTTAGCCTGGTTTTATTAGAATGATATATTTGCCTCATATAGGGGGTTCCAGGAGCATACAGTGAGGCTGCCGCGCTAAAAGCATACCCGAAGTGTGAGACTGTCCCATGTGACCTATTTGAGGCTGCATTCAAGGTTATGATGTTTCTTAGAGTAGGCTTTTACTATCTCGTTCATTGTACCTCCCCTTAAACCTTTATATTGTTGACTTCCATTTTTCAGGCCGTTGAGTTGTGGCTGGCGGACAAAGCAGTACTCCCCATCGAGAATTCTGTTGGTGGGAGCATCCATCGTAACTATGACTTGCTTCTTCGCCATAGGCTTCACATAGTTGGGGAAGTTCAGTTGGTAGTTAATCATTGCCTTCTAGGATTGCCTGGGGTTAGAAAGGAGGAGCTAAAGCGTGTGTTGAGCCATCCACAGGTGATTTTCGTTCAATTCTCTTCCACACATGCACTTCAGATTCAGAGCACTTTATTTTCTCTCTGTTTCTTTACTAAGAGATACAGTACTAACTGTGCAAGTCACTTGCTAAATCTTTATCATTAATTCTCTTGTCTTTCAGTTCATATCGTGCCAAACATGGCAATGGGAGTCCATAGAAATGACAAATATTTGGTCCAATAACAGTGGGTTTAATTTCCACAGAAGTTTAACCTAACGACACACCAGACTAAAATGGAATGGGCCTCCATAATTAGTCATCCATGGCATTAAGTAAATCATTTTTGGTATTTGGAAATTGGTTCCCGTAATAATATTTTTCTGTGATTTTAAAATATGTTTTGATGGAAATTTTAGTGGTATTGTCTTTAAAGCGAAAGTCTTGTCTAGTGTGTGCGAATGTATATTTGATCAAATCAAGTTGATTAGAAATCACAATGGTTAAAAAATATTCAGATGGAAAAAGATGAATTTTGTCTTTCCATTTATCACATTTACATTCCATACCATGCGTCTTCCGATTCCTTAAACTTACAAAAGAAATTAACTGATGGCGGTTCCAGGCACTTGATCAGTGTGAGACGACTCTGAATGAGTTGGGTGTGACCAGAGTCACTGCTGATGATACTGCTCATGCTGCTCAGGTATTGTTATTTGTTGTACCCTTTTGCATCTTTCTTTGTGTCCATTAACACCGGGACAGATTGTAGCCTCTGAAGGTGTCAGGAGACCGGGCAGTTGCAAGTGCTCGAGCCGCAGAAATCTATGGGCTTGATGTTCTTGCTGAAAGAATACAGGTGAGCTTTTGGCTCATCCTCATTTTAAATCTTCCTTTCAATTGAACCTTAGTCGAGGTGCTCCTTCTGTCCTGTGGTCAATACCTTTGGGCTTCTAAGTGCAATTTCTTTGCTTGGTATTATTTGTTCATGTCTTGTTCAATAGTGTAATTAAGGTTTGTACCACCTTAATGTCACACTTTCTGCTTTGTACTCGGTGCCTGCTGCATTTTTCTATTGGCAGAACATCATTATGTAATGTAATAAGGAAATATGCAGTAGAACTTGATATTTTTAGTTGAACTATTTTACTGAAGACTGTTAAAAGTCGTACTAAATACTTTCATATCCTTTCTAGAAGGTGGGTCTTGCATGACCTTTAAGAAAAAATGTCACGATATCCTCTTGATCACTTACCAGTACACTTGGTGTACCTAGAAAATGGAAAATGAAAAGGATGTTATGGAGGATTTTAGTCTTTACGTTAAGGAGATACAACTCTTACAGTCGCATCTTTGGGGATGTGGTGAGGGAGATAATGGACTTTCTAATGCCAGTTAAAATCTACAATAAAAATCTGACACCTAGCAGATTGATATTTACTATTTCTGCTTCATAAGCGGATTTCAAAAAAGAATTTGTATACATATCTTCCTCTAATCTTGTTAGTGCTTTCATTCTACTATCACTGACATAACTTGGACTTTAAGATGAAAATAATCTCAAATATAGCCATAAAGCTTCTTATTTAGGCTTATCATTTCCTTTATTTCTGGTTGTGTTCGTATCTTAAGTTTTTTAAACAAAGATTCTACATTACAACTTTCTCTAATTGATTTAGTTGAATTATCAACCAAACAGGATGATTCTGACAACGTTACCCGTTTTCTGATACTTGCAAGAGAACCTATTATTCCGGGAACAGATAAACCTTACAAGGTAATTATTATTATTATTATTATTATTATTATTATTATTATTATTATTTTTATCAGGCTCATACCTCGCTATGTGTGTTGTAATAGATCCATTCTTTCTTCTTAGACTAGCATTGTCTTCAGTCTCGAAGAGGGACCTGGAATTCTATTCAAGGCTTTAGCAGTGTTTGCTCTGAGGGGTATTAGTTTGTCAAAGGTAATTGTAATCTGATCATTGTTGACAGTCATTTGTGCCTTTTCCCTATTTATTTATGTTAATTCCTTTTTTTGCTGTAAAATTATGTAACAGATTGAGAGCCGGCCACAGAAAATGCGACCTTTGAGGGTTGTTGATGACTCTAACACGGGGAGTGCCACGTGAGTTTATTTGTCTGAGATTTCGATGATGTAGTTAGGGATTGAATTGAACTTATTCAAGTGAGAAGCCTTCTTATGTAAACGCTCTTGTTTTCGGCCTGCAGATACTTTGATTACCTCTTTTTCATTGATTTTGAAGCTTCTATGGCAGAACCTCGTGCCCAATTTGCCCTCGGACATCTTCAGGTGAGCATTTTTTTTCCTTGTTTGCTATTTGCATTATAGGTTAACTAAGGGATAATTACAAAAACTACCCCCGATATTTGAGCTAATAACAATAAATTCCCGAGGCTTTAAAAATCACAAAAATCCTCTTAGGTTTTAATTTTGTATTATACTTTACCCCATTCATAAGCAAAAACATTTCAAACACTCCCTTTATATTTGTAAAAACATTATAGTTATAAGACAGAATCAAACCTCACGGTTTTTGTTACTGTAATTTTGAAACTTCTTTGGATTGTTTTTTTTTGTAATTACCCCAAATCTCAGGGGTAATTTTGTAATTATCCAGGTAAACTAATTTCATCAAATTCAAGCAACATTGAATACAAATGCATGTACATAAACTAGGGTCTCGACTCTCGTGACTAAAAACCACGTTTTTGTTGTTTCTTCTATTAACAGGAGTTTGCAAGGTTTCTTCGAGTCCTTGGTTGTTATCCGATTGATACAGTTCTATGAATAAATATGCTCGTTTTGTCGTTCTGTATTAATCTGGATTTCAAACCGGGAAGAAAAGAAATGTAAAATGTTGCACATATTAACAGTGCTACCAAAATCAGGAGATGATTTCCTGGATCTGGTGAGAACATTGCGTATTCGCGACTGTTGTATCCTACGGGCATTTTCTGTTCCATTTTTTCTATTCTTTTCCCCTACCAACGGAGCTGTTGGTGAAATGTCAGAATTAGAAACCTTTTTTCTATGGAAACTTATGAGCTTCGTATATAAATTGTGGCAGTGAGGCAATTTGTAATGCGGCAATAACATATGAAATTATCGAAATTAGAATTGTATCACCATGACCTTTTTTTTGGACAGCATTAATGCGAATTTCTCCTAATTAAGTAGTAACGGGTAAAGTTGCCACTTTAAACATATATGATAGAATAGTAAATGTGGTTCATTGAAAATGGAAAGAAAGATTAAAAAAAACCATCGAGTCTTGTATTTCAAATGATATCATTCATCTTTTGAAAAGTATTGATCAAGGTCGAATCTTTGCGTCTTTCAGTTTATTTGATCTCCTCCACTCCACTTTTTCCATCTTATTAAAAAAGGTTGAAGAGAAGTGTAGAGTTTATTTTGGCTAATGTGTTGAATCTGGCTTGCTAATATTAGTTTTTTTTTTTTTTTTTTTTTTTTTTTGGACGAGACTGACAGTGAGTAGTTTCAAGATGATGTTAACAGTTAAAATAAAAATTGATGTCACCTCCGAAATATAAATACCTTTTTGTTAAAAACATAAAGGAGCAAAGTAACGAGTAGAATATATGACGTGTTCGGAGATAAATCACCGTTCTCTTTACTATTACCATCCATGACTAAATTTATTATTTAATCATTGTTTGTCTTTAATCGGATATTTAATTGCCACTGTCGAATAGTAAATAGAACAAACATTTGACTCTTGGTGTTCGTAAGAGTTCCAATTTTCATAAACAAATAAATAAAAAAGGCCTTTTTCTATAGTTGGCGACGCTTAGCACTTGCTTTCGGCTAGGTAACCTTCAATTTTTTTAAGTACCTTTCTTGTAAATTAATTAAATACTAAGAATATCTAATTTGGGTTTGTCCCTTCAATAATATTTTTCACAAAATTGTTAATTGCCACACTAATTTTATTGGTGCTTACAGCATTGTGCAAAAGTAACCCTATTGTCTATGTGCTTTTCCTATTTTGGTCATCTAAACACTTACTTTGTTGTAAAAATCCCCGCTAGTCCAATTAATTCCCGCTGCAGGCGGTAGGTACTGTCCGTCCTATAATTTTTTTCCGATTAGGTTCGCTCACCTAATCCCGCCAGCCCCGCTTGGCGCACTGCCTTAGCGCCTTTTTACAACATTGGGCACTGATATAAATGAGATGAATCACGGTGCATCTCACTGTGTAAGAAATATGGATACGATGACTTCTAACCTTCAGACTGAATTTTGTGTCAGATATATTTTCTCCCCACTCTATGCTTGATTATTGACATGATTCAGCAAGATCTAAAATAAATGGTGTGGATCGTGTGCGTTTGTCAATTATGTGAAACTGATAGACGCAAAATAAACATCATTTACAGCCATTGAATGATATATAGAACTTGCCCCTAAGGCAAAATGGAATTTCTTCCTGGGACACACTTGAAACCACTTGATCATGTGTGGCATTGATGCAATATCATCCCCAAATATATTTTTCTTGTGCCATATTTGCCCATAATTTCGTTTTCCAGAAAATCAGGTGGCTGAAATTTGTCCATCACAGTCATAAGTTGTAACAATAGTGGGGTCAAGGACTCAAGGTTGGCTGCAAATATGAAATATCTAAATGGGAGTATTTTTCGTGTGGCTTCCATGCTGATGACATTTATCAATTCTCGAAAATCAATTCATTATTTAATTGTGTACAAAGAGATTATTTAGTGATCAATTTAGGGTCTATAACAATTCAAAGAGAAACGAATTGTTTTTTTTTTTTTTTTTTAACTATGATACATTTATATATTCCATAAAAGTATAAAATATGAGTATTAATTAGGTCTTGCATAAAATTAAGAGGTAGCTTAATTTTTGAAAATGATGGTGCTTGTTGCTCAATATTGAAATATTTAAGTTATAAATGAATAAGAGAGTTTTGAAATAAGCAATATCCTATAAATGTTAGTTTCATTTTATGAGAAAGAAAGCTATGTGAAAATAAATATTTCCAAACAATTAGAATTCATCTTATTTACAACTTTACAAAAATTATCTAACAAATCATAACGGCCTTATTTCTCTTAAGTTTTGGAATTTTCTCCACGGAGTCCATATCCTTTAATAAATGGAGTTTCCTCCTCTTATTAAGAGGTGTTTTGTCCACGTGTTGTTTTTTTCCCCCATAAAAATTTGTCGTTGTAGTGTTTTTAAGTTTCGTACTTGGGTCCTTTTGTGATTTTCTGATTAATATGTTTAAAATATGTCTATGTTTTAGATATGTACAAATTTATGATTTTGTATATCTTATAAGTTTGATCTTTGTTATATGTTGTATGATTTTTATGCTGAATTAGAGTGATTGATTCTAATAAAAAAATTCCAATTGTTTATTCTTCGTAAGAAGGAAGGTGGAATAGAGCCGAATCGAACCGAATTGAGTTGAGCTTTTTTGAGAGTTTGAGTTTGACTCGTTTATTATCGAGTCAAACTCTAAACTAATTTATCGAATATATTGATGGCTCACAAACTTCTTCGAGCTTAATCGAACCTAAATGAGCTTAGTAAATATCAACTATAAATTAAATTAGTTTTCATTTTTTTTTACAAAAATAAAATTATATATTTCTAAAACACATAATATATCTATTAAAACCTATGATTTTATTCAAACAAATAAAAATAATTTTATATTTATTATAAGTTGACGTATAAAAATTAAAATTAAAGTCAGAAAATTAGTTTAATTTATACGAACTTACTAACGAGCCGATCACGAGTTAACGAGGCCGAATATTTCTAAGTTTTAGTTTGGTTCATTTATTTTAACGAACCCATTAAATAGATCCAAACGAGCTTTTAATGTCCGAACTCCGAATAGCTCACGAAGAACTTGGTTTATTTGCAGCCCTAGTTAGGAATTTTTGTTTCCCTCTTACAATGTGTTTGACAAAATCATCTTTTTAAATATTTGTTGTATTCTTTAAATGATTTTGGTCGATAAATTTGTAAAAACTAATTATGCGTATGTAAAATATATTTATACAGTTTTTCTTATTTTGGGGTTAGCGGTGGAGAGGTTAATTTACTTTATACATAAAAAAGTTCAGTTATTTATGTAGCTTTATTTCTTAAAAAATTTTAAATAAGAAATTACAAAAATAATATTCAAACATAACATCCGAAGAAGAATCCAAACGCAACTTTGACTGGTGAAGAATTCGCACTCCTTCTGAACCACGACTCTCTCGCTCCGGGCTCGCTCGCCACGGCAGGACCACATTAATCCTCACCCAATCAATCGTCGCCACGTCGGATCACATTACAGCCCCAAAATACGTCCAGGTTCAATGAACCTGCCAAAGCCGTCCCCGCCCTTCATTTCCCACTTTTATATAGTTTTCTGTTTCAGCCTTGAAAAGACACACACACTGCAAACAGAAATTCACAGAAGAGTTCTAAAACCCAGGAGCCAAATTCCATAGATTTTTCTTGTTTGCGGGTTTTGTGGATTGATTACATATAGAAAGAGAAGAATAGAAATGGCTTTTTCTGTCAGCTCTTCACCTGCAGCAGTGCATAGCTCTTCTCTGTCGTCTTCTTTTGAGCAGCCCAGAGGTAACATTTCTTTCTTCAATTGAGATTTCATTTGTTTTTATTTATTTATTTATTTATTACATTTTGGAATTTCTTTGTATAAATCGCTTTTTGTGATTTGTCCTCTTGCAGCTGCGCAATTCGGAACATTTCAGCCGTTGGATCGGTCTCATCTCTCATCAACGGCGGTAAATTTTTCAAGGAGGCGTTGCGCCGTGAGGCCGTTGAATGCGGCGGAGCCGAAGCGGAATGATTCGATCGTTCCCTCAGCAGCTACCTTGTTTGCTCCTGGTACGTAATAAAAACGTCATGAAACCTTGTGCATGTGAATTGTTTATATACTTTATTGTAATCTAAATCCTGAGGAGTGTGATTGACGTGTCTTCTCTTCGTTATTGTTTCTTTGTAAATTTTGGCAGAGGTTGTTGAAAAATTGGAAGTAGAGGACTATGAAAAATTGGCAGAGGAGCTTGAAAATGCTTCCCCTCTTGAGATTATGGATAAGGCCCTGGAGAAGTTTGGAAACGATATTGCAATTGCTTTCAGGTACTTTTCAGAATAATTTGCCATTTCTAGTCTAATTGTGAACATGCCAGATTTGTTTCTAATTGTACTTGGGTGGTTAATTTGTTAACTTGACGCTCCAGTAATATTAATATTAGTCTCAAATCATTCTTTTGTTGCATGAAGAAATATATCTAAAGATTTAGTTTTTCACTCCAATTTTGAAGCTTACAATTTAAAAATGATGAAGTCCTTATTTGATTATAGTTTCTGAAAAAAGAGGAGTGCTGTATACATACTACTTTGATACAGTCTAGCATAGGGCCATTGGATTCAGAAGGAGATAAAAACGATAGTATAATATAAATATCATCAGTAATTACTACGTTACCGTATCACAATCGATAAGTGAGCTGAGTGCACATATAAGAGTCACTTTAAACCTTGACATAATATTTATCAGAAATTCTTATCAAAAAGTTACACAATATGAAAAGTACTCTGTGATTGGGATAATGATGTGTTACTATGAGTTGGCTCAAGACATTTTTTTGGGCTTCGTTTTATCCCCTTAAAGGAAAACAGGGGATCAATTCCCATGTTCTGAAGTTTTCATTAGTTTCTACCAGACCATTTCTTCTGACAAGATATGTTGATTTCTGTTAAATCTGGTTTAGTTGGATCGTCTATGGTATTGTTATGTAAAATACATTGACAATATTGTAAATTACCATGTTTCATTTATTTTTGCCATATCTCTGTGACGGCACGTGGATGAGGCTAAAAATTAGCTTGTTGATTTAATGTTAAATTTTGCAGTGGAGCAGAAGATGTAGCTTTGATCGAATATGCACACTTAACTGGACGACCATTCAGGGTTTTCAGCCTGGACACTGGTAGATTGAACCCAGAGACATACAAATTATTTGATGAAGTCGAGAAGCGCTATGGGATTCGAATCGAATACATGTTTCCAGATGCTGCTGAAGTTCAGGCTTTGGTTAGGAGCAAGGGGCTTTTCTCTTTCTATGAAGATGGCCACCAGGAATGCTGCCGTGTGAGAAAGGTTAGGCCCCTTAGGAGGGCCCTTAAGGGTTTGCGTGCATGGATAACAGGCCAACGCAAGGATCAATCCCCTGAACTCGATCCGAAATCCCTATCGTCCAAGTTGATCCCGTCTTTGAGGGTTTGGATGGTGGGATTGGTAGCTTGGCGAAGTGGAATCCAGTAGCAAATGTGAAGGGAAATGATGTTTGGAATTTCCTTCGAGCAATGAATGTGCCGGTTAATGCCTTGCATGCTAAAGGTTACGTCTCGATTGGATGTGAACCGTGCACGAGGCCGGTGCTACCTGGGCAACACGAACGAGAAGGAAGGTGGTGGTGGGAAGATGCCAAGGCCAAGGAGTGTGGCCTTCACAAAGGCAACATTAAGGAGGAAAATTTGAATGGCAATGGCTCTGTTCACGCTAATGGAACTGTTGCCCATTCCGATCTTTTCAACACCCAGAGTGTTGTGAATTTGAGCAGGCCTGGAATTGAAAACTTGCTGAAATTGGAAAACAGGAAGGAGGCTTGGCTTGTTGTGCTTTATGCCCCTTGGTGCCAATTTTGCCAGGCAATGGAGGATTCGTATGTAGAATTGGCAGAGAAGTTGGCAGCGTCTGGTGTTAAGGTTGCGAAATTCCGGGCAGATGGGGAGGAGAAGGCGTACGCACAGCAGGAGTTGCAGTTGGGCAGCTTTCCTACCATAGTTCTATTTACCAAGCATTCTTCACATCCCATTAAATATCCGTCGGAGAAGAGAGACGTTGACTCGTTGATGGCTTTTGTGAATGCCCTCCAATGATGGCATAATTTGCCAGTTACGTCAACGTATGTATATGGTTTTGATATATATTTTTCAGTGGGACGGAGAGAGCTTTGAGCTTGCGTTGTGGTGGAAGGAAAGGTGGTGAGGGGATTGTGGCAAAAAGTCTGCCCACATGTTGCTACCAAATTAAACCCAGTTAGACCACAAATGCTACACCTTATATTTTAGGTGTTCTTGATGTAGTTTTTGGTTTTCTTCTTTCCTATTTTTTCCGCTCTTAATGTCGTGAACGTCTCAATTTTGTAAGTTATGGCGCCCATGTTAATGATCATTTGACGTGGATAAAACTTCATGTCTTTTGAAGGGAATCTGAAAGTAGTGTTTGCAGGATACAGTAATGTGCAATAGTGTAAAGTCTGTGCTGTATGCTACAATCTATTTTAAACGAATTTGTGTGGTACCCAGATTCAAGTTAAGGCTTAAAAGTTGGTTGCAAATTAGTGCAAGCCGAGAGCAAGCATTATTTGCAGTAAATCATGAAGGTTGGGAGCTGAATTAGCTACACTATATTTTTTAATTTTTCTTTATTTTGGGTGGAATAAGAAATGTGGTAACAAACATGGAATGGACTTTGTTTCAGCATAAATTAAGATGGGAATGGTGATTAACTACATATAATTAGAAAAGGAAAATATTGCTGATATTTTTTATAAGTTCGTAGGAGTGGTTGGAGGGGATGTGATAAATTTGAAAGAGACTGAATAACTCAGGATTCGAACCCTGATCAACACCATTTGGTAAGCGATACCATTTGAACTACACGCTCGTGTAAGAAAATATTGCTGGTATATTGAATCAAATATTAACTATTTTAATATGCAGGTGGTGATGAAGTCTTGGAATTTATGTACATCCTCAAATTCTATTTTCTGCATATATATCAAGCTGGTGGAGCTTCTAGCCTTATATAGTCATATAGAATCCCACAAAGTGCATCTCCACCCCTTGCTTGGCTCAGAAATATGCAGTTGTCACCAGTAGTCAACAAAGTTGAGGTAATATCAACACTCAAAAGCTGATATAATCCATGGATTCCATGTCGACAAACTGTATTATCTGCACCCAAATTTGTCACTTGGAACACAAGCTGTTCGGCATTCATCTGGTTAACATGAACCTGCAATAGATCAACGTAGCTCATTGCGTAAAAGGAATTTCAAAGAATTTAGAGATGTCAACTGAGGTGATGATTTAAATACGGTTCGACCTCCAAGTTGGAACGGGTGGCTGAGGCAATAGCCAATCTCAACTTGTAAATTCCGACAGCCACTGTTGTTATGTTAAACCTGATCTCCCATGTTGTTGGAACATACTTATCTCCATTCTTCCTGTAGAAAATGCCAGGTTTTATTTTGTCATTGGTATTTGAAGTTCTAATATTTCTACCATGAGGAGAGGAAAAAATGTATACCTGTCCACATGAGCAAAGAACCAGTCTTTCTTTGGATCACTTATGCCTATTGTGAAAACTTGGTCAGATTTCGGATATATGTCTGTGTATCTATCCCAAAGCCCATATTGCCTGAATCTAAAGCCAAAATACAAGTCAAAATCATATTCGGTTTTGGGAATATGACGTGAAACAGATAATTATGTGCTTACTTTTCGGGGCTGTGAAGGAACAATTTGTTGACGTACATCGGGTTCACATCAGGAACATAGTAATCATTAGCCGTTCGATCTGGGAATCCAATCTCCCATAGGGTTGGACCATTTCTTGGAGGTACATAGTTTATATTTCCCAGCTGTGTTTCTGATCCTGATGATGAACTTCATAAGTTAGACCATTTATGCAAACCTACCCTTAAGGTTTAACATAATTACAAAAAACCCCTTGAGGTTTGTTTGTAACTTCATAAGTTATCTTTTCAATTTTGAAAGATAGCTGATTGTGTTATTTTTATAATTAGGCTAAACCCGACGAGTAGTTTTTGCAATTAACCCTTTATGTAAATTCAATCAAAACCAAACAAGGTCAAGAGTTTACTGTTAACTCAAATTTTTCGACGTTTGAAAGACTGTTAATTTCGTTCTTGTACATTTATTAATATACCTTCGGAGATTTTAACGAGTTCTTCTTTCAGGTAATCACCAATGAAACCTGGAACCCAGCCGTGAAGACCATACACTCCTGGTAAGATGTTTTTATTGTAAAATTTCCTTCTAAATCTGTCTGTATCCAAAATTGATAACCCTACAGGAACAATACACTAATTAAATAACAAAATAACTTCCAATTTGAAGGACTTTTGAGCTTTCAGATAAGATATTATTTATGTGCTAAGAACCTTGCTTTCAATTTGCCAAGAGCCTTCAGTTCTTGCAGCTGACAGACCAATGAATGCAGACTTAGCAGGAAGAAGGGAAGCCGAGACATATCTGATTCATATGGAAATAAACTGAATAAGCTGCTAATCTATTGTTGATGGTAATTAGCAACAACCTAGAGAAGGTTTTTAGGAACTTAGTTTCTTGAGTGTGTTACCATTACCTATCATGGACAAAGAGTCTTCCTGTAACTGAACCGCTCCTTGTATGTAAGATAGTACGGTGAGGAGATGAACTCATATGGCCATAATGACTCTTCCATTAACCTCTTATGATGATTCAAGGAAAAAACAAACTCATAAGTATTCATCACAATTAAGGCAAATTACAAAATCTACCCCTGAGGTTTTGCATAGTTGCAAAAACCTCCAATTATCTTATAAATATATAAGTACACCCTTAAGGTATTACAAAAACTCCCTTGAGGTTTGTATTTGCTTAACAAATAACCCCTTCTTGTGGTTGAAATTTGTAAAATAGAAACAAATGTCAAGGGACATTTGTAATTTTGAAAGATAACAGGGTTTTTGGTATATATTTTTTTTTGAGTTACGCACACACACTTCACTGGGGATTGAACCCCTGACCTCCCACACATTGGAGGGAGTGATACCACTAGGCCAAATGGCTGGTGGTGGGTTTTTGGTAATTTGACTAAACCAGAAGTGTATTTTTTATAATTAACCCTCGCACTTACTATCAATGTGAGCTAATTTCCTGCACCATTCTTTCTTTTGTTTGTGATATGGATCCATAACTTTTGTAATCTTATTACATCATGAGGTGAAAAGAAAGTATTGGTACATATCAGAGAACATAGTACCTGCTTTTTTGCATCCAACCATAGGTTGTAAGCTTTTGACACATCTGTGGTTGCATTGAGGTAAACAAAGAAGGGACCAAAAACCTTTCTCCATGTTTCACCTTCTTCGAAGTGAGCTATCATATCACTCCCTATGTAGTGACTTCCATGGAACATCTGATGCACCCAATATTAAATTCTGATCGATCTAGAGTGCGTTTTGCGTTTTGCGTTTTGCAATGAATATGTTTGTATTCTTGGTCGTTAACGTACAAGATAAGACTTTGGCTTTAGTTACAAACTTAGTGCTGATTGGGTGGAATTTCTCTTAGGTTGCATTTGGATGGAAGGATTTGATGCCAAGGATTTAATCCATAATAAAAATCCATTGAGTTTGTTTGGGTAGTCTCAAATGACATTTTTGTGGATTTCAAATCCATAATTATTTCGAGTCGTTTAATATTCATAATACAATGAATTTCAAATCCTTAACTTCAACTTCTTCCATCCAAATGCAACCTCAATGTTTATATGTTCATTCCATAGGTATTGAGAAGGAAGATTACAGCGAGACAGGCTGGACCAGTGTGGACCGTAAGATTTTGCTTAGTAGGTCCACCGTTGCGAAATTCATGGCTGGGGAAGATGATCCAGAATCCAACAATGGGATTGGAGCTTATCCAGCCATGGACCCCACCATCCTTGTTGTCCATGGAGTACTGGTATTTATCATCAACCTGCTTTCATATAACATAGAAATTTGTCACCCTCAGCACATATAGAAGACAAGACATAAATCATTCTATAGTTTTGCATAGGTTGTTCATATATTCACATTACCTCTCCCTTAAGATCTGGATTTATGGGATTGATGAGCAAAACAGACTCAGGTACAATAAGCTGTTTGCCTCTATTTGGTAGTAAATCCTCTGGCATTGGCATTATTCTTTGTTTCTCATCTGTGATTGCCATGTAGTGAAACCTGCTCAAGTATCACAATCAATTCAAATTACTATTTGGGATAATTACAAAAACACCCCTAATGTTTGGGCTAATTACAAAAAAACCCAGAGTTCTTGAAAATTACAAAAAAACCCTTGAGGTTGGATTCCGTATTACATTTTTCCCAGTGATTTTCGAAAACATTTCAACAAAAACCCTGACATTTTACATAAATATTACAGTTACCGCCCTTATATTTAAGACAAAATGAAACCTGAAGGTTTTTTTTTGTAATTTTGAAACATATCTGGATTTTTTTGTAATTAACCCAAACCTCAGGGGTGTTTTTGTAATTATCCCTTACTATTTTCTAAAGATTTAAGTGGCAATTGGGCATAAATTTAGTAATTTCACCTTCCTCGTTGCAACTTAAACACCATTCTTGTTTGTGCAAGATCGAAAGCAGGGCATCCTGGAGGACGCTCGTATATCGCGTAGCAGTAGAAACCTGAAACTCCACTTCTCACAATATACCTGTACACAGATGGCCATGGCATAGTTACAAAAAACCACCCTTCAGGTTTGATCTATAACAAAAAAACCCAATTATCTTTCAAAATTACAAATACCCCCCTTAAAGTACTACAAACACCTTGGAATTTGCACTTTATTAATAAATAACCCCTATTGAGGGTGCAACTTGTAAAATAGAAACAAATATTTAAAGGGTATTTTTCGTGAACCCCGAAAAAATGGCTTCAAGATTTTGCAAGGGCGGTATAAGAGTAGACCTCTGGTCGACAGTGAGTGGAAGTTTAGTCCCACGAACCGAAGGATCATAAGTGGTCTTAAATGAGACCTCCAAGTGATCATTGCTGAAATTGATCACACTATATTCAGATCCTCTGAACCTGAGTAGGAAAATACAAATTTCAATTTTGTCGGTAAAAGCTCAAATAATTGTGGCAGAAAATCTTAGGACCTAGTTGTTTTCTGTGACAAAGATAAGGGCACATACAGTAGATATCTGTCCTGGCCTCCTGGCAAGTTCCAATTAATGTCCCAGTAACTGCAAATTTGAAGTACTTTTTGATCAGTTATTTTTGGTGTCAAAACTATCTTAATCCACATATTGTATGCAATACATGTTGAATAGAATCAAGAACTGGAAGTTAACTTACCCTCTGCTCAATTCGTTTGATTGGATGTCTAGCAGATTGTCTATTCCTCCATACTTTATGGCAGTCAGTAATCCTTGTGGTTTGGATATTGTCAGCCTTACAAATCCGTTGTCGACTATGATCTGACATTATTATAAATCGCATTTCAGACATGAGAGGGAGATAGAGAGATAGAGAGAGGTGCAATGAGCTTACATAGGAGCCTTGGGTGGTTAAAGTGACATTTTTCTTTGTCATTGTTGGTTATCTCTAATTCCTGCAATATTGCCTTGAAGCTTTAGCAGAATTAGGTTTGTTAACAAGTAATTTATAGGGATAGTTACAAAAACAACCCTCAGGTTTGGGTTGATTACGAAAAAACCCAGACATGTTTCAAAATTACAAAATACCCCTTCAGGTTTCATTTTGTCTTAAATTTAAGGGGGGTAACTGTAATATTTTTGTAAATGTCAGGATTTTTTTTAAATATTTTCGAAAATCACTAGGAAAAATGTAAGACGGAATCAAACCTCAAGAGTTTTTTTTGTAATTTTCAAAGAACTTTGGGTTTTTTGTAATTAGCCCAAACCTTAGGGGTGTTTTTGTAATTATCCCTAATTTATATGAATTGGCGAGAATTGAGAGAACTAGTCCTCGTTGTCGTTGCAAACGATAACTATATATGCCTTTTCTTGTCTTGTTCTTACTAGAAAATACTTTGTTTATTTGCTGTGAGAAGTTTTATTTAGAATCTTTATTAGAGGTAACCTTAATTCTGGACAATATTTGGTATATATGAGTTTGAAACTTAGTCGAAGCTTAAAAGCTTTTCCATTTGTCTCTATATGAATAGTAGTGAAGCGTGAAGCGTCTAATTCGGTCTTGCCTCTATGGATTTGGAATTTCTCTCTTTTTTCTTTCTCGTGTAAATCTGAAATTTGACTTTAAACTTGTTTTGTTTAGGATTATTTATAATAGTATCCTTGAGATTTGGTTTATTACAGAAACGATCCCTCTAAATTATTAAGTGAACCACCGACGGTGAACTATAGAAGCTTGCCTAAGGATACAAGTGGAAGTTTTCTAGAATGTTTTTTGAGAATATGTAAGATTTTTTCTAAAACTAAATGATTATCAAGAGGAGAAATTTGCATCAAGATATCTAGTAGAATGGTTTGGAAAAAACTTGATCTTACTAGTGAGGGGTGTCTTCCCTTTTGTAGAATTTTTCAGGGGTATTTTTGAGATTTTTTTATATTTTGCTACATTACTGCTACAATTCTGCTACAGTGGTTGTGTTATTACAGTGCTAAACAGTATCTGTAACAGTTCAAACAGTGTCTGCTACATTAGTGAACAATGTATGCCGACATCTTCTAAGTGAATTGTTAGATCTTCAAAAGTTCAAGAGAACTCCGGTTTTTCTAGTACATATTTTGACAAAACGGCCTGCATTTTTTCGGGGATTTTGGCTGCAAATAGCAAAGCGATGATGCAGGATTTGAGATTCCGGGGGTGAAATCTATTTTTGAAGATTTTTAAATAAACTGAAATATATAAAAGAAAGGAAAATGTCCTGATCGTAAAATCGATTAGGTAGCAAATGAAAAATAATGTTAAATGTCGAAAAATGAAAAAGAAAAATAAATATTTTTGAAGATAATTACAATTTTCCTCAAAATTTTGGAAGGTCAAAGGTAATTATTGCCTTAGTTTGTACATAAATTTTTATTTGGGGGGAGGGGGCAACCCCATTGCCCCCAAATCCGCCACTGGCATAAGCATGATTGTCATTTAAGATTTTTGTGCTCCAATTATGATTGTCATGGTGTTTGAAATACTTCTGGAATTTGTGTTGAAATCTTGATGAGAGCATTAGTATGATTTGTAATCCAATTTTGAACATTTGTTGCAAAAATCTAAAATTTGATATAAAACTTATTTCGTTCAAGATTATTTAAAATATAATCCTTGAGATTTGGTTCAGTTACAAAAATTATCCCTCTAAATTACAATTATAAATACCCTTTGATATTTATTTTATATTATGCAAATTACTATTATTGAGTCTTCCGAGTGAAATTTGTAAGATAAATTTCAATGAAATTTACAGAACGTACATATAATAAGTATATAAATAGGAGCATTTTGTGGACCAAATAATATAAAACCAAAGTCAAGAATGTTATCGGTTTAGCCCATAATAGATTCGAAACAATTTCTGGGCTCAGAAGAGGCCTGTTTGGGAAGGACTCGTACCTGTTAGATAACATGAATATTGCTCATAATAGAAAATGAAAGAAGCTTGATATTATTGCTGTGAAAGTGAAGTATTTATACAGCTGAGATATGTGCAAATCAATTCTAACTGCTACAGTAACCAACTAACAGAAAAGTAGTTATTCTAACTAACATAACCAACTCATATCTATATGTATAGCTTGATATTATTGCTGTGAAAGTGAAGTATTTATACAGCTGAGATATGTGCAAATCAATTCTAACTGCTACAGTAACCAACTAACAGAAAAGTAGTTATTCTAACTAACATAACCAACTCATATCTATATGTATATATCTAATAGTACCAAATTGGCCCAAACACATATTGACAAGTAAGAAATAAATATTTGTTTTTAGTTGTTGATACGTATTTTAATAAAATATTAAATCACTGTAATACGTGGTAAGAAATAAATATTTTAGTACCACATCGATCAAGGAGTGTTTGCAAATACTTAAAATAAGTGCTTTTTGTTTTTTGCTTAAAAAAAGCGGTTTTTAGTGTTTGTAAGTAACAACTTCGCTTTTGATTCTACTTCATTTAATCGAATCTAAAAGCAAGGAGAGATGTGCTTTAGATTCTAACCTGCTTCAAGTTTGAATTTTACAAATAAATAAGCACTTCTACTACTTTTTTATCAAACACTCCCAAACTTCTCATTCTCAACTTTTGATTTTATTTTCAAACACTACCAACTTCGATTCTCAACTACTTCTACTTTTGTTATAATAAATCACTTCTTCTAAAAGCGTTTTTGCAAACACTCCCAAATTCTGTGACTTGAAAATATGCGGCGAGAAAGTGTAAACTTTGAACATTGTTGGGTGATTTCTTTCTCCGTTTGCGCCAGCAAAGAGCGATGTTAGATAACATGAATATTGCTCATAATAGAAAATGAAAGAAGCTTGATATTATTCTTTGTGAAAGTGAAGTATTTATACAAATGAGATATGTGCAAATCAATTCTAATCGCTCAAACCAACTAACTAATGAAAAGTAGTTATTCTAACTAACATAACCAACTCATATCTATATGTATATATCTAATATACCCCCTCAAACCAAGCCGGGGGTGTGTGCGGTTATAACCGGAACACAAAAATTGAAAGCGAACAATGGACAGGGGCTTAGTAAGCACATCCGCAAGTTCGACTCGGAGGGAACAAAACGCACATCAACCACCTTATGATGCACCTTTTCACGAACAAAGTGGACATCGATCTCAATATGTTTGGTTCTTTGATGAAAGACAGGATTGGAGCAAGGGAGATAGCACTCGAGTTATCACACCAAAGAACAAATGAGACTCAATACCAATGCCTAGTTCGAGAAAAGAGATTGAATCCACACCAAATCGGCGTAGCATTGGCCATGGACCCGTATTCAGTCCTTCGATCTTTAGCTACAACTACAACTTCTTCGAGCCCAAATCGGTGATGAGATTGGAGCCAAGAAACACACAGAACCCACATCGACGGACTTCCTATCATCTTGAGAAAGCGACCAATCAAGATCCGCAAAGGCTTCCAAGTTCATACGAGGGAAGAAGTAAACCGAATACCCAGTGTTGAGACCCTTTGAGATACCTTAGAACCTTCTTACAAGCAAGCCAATGGTGCTCGGTGGGAGCATGAAGAAATTGACTCGGCTGTGCACGGCATAAGCAATGTCGGTAGGGTCATTGTGAGATATTGAAGACTCCTATAGTACTCCTGTCACATGTACGTAGGAAGAGAAAATGGAGGGTCATCGGCTAGAGAGAGCTTTTGGCCGAGAGCAATAATAAGGAGAGGGGCTAGCTTTACAATCCATCATGTTAGTTTTAGCAAGAAGATCGAGATATATTTAGCCGATTCAACAAATAACCATCAATGAGCTTGTGTGCCTCAAGTCCCGAAAAATAGTTAACTTCCCTAGATGCTTAAGAGAAAATGCGAGACCAAATTTCTTTGGATGAGTGTCAACACAAAAGAAGGATCATCCCCATAGAAGAATATCATCAACATAAACTAGAACCATTGTAAGCTTACCACCGATCGCAAGAAGAATGGGGAATTATCTCGAGGCACGCATGAAAAAAATGTAGTGATAGGAGAAAATCTTTAAGCTTCTCAAACCAAGCCCGGGAGCTTGTTTGAGACCATATAGGCATTGACCAATTTACGACATAGGAAGGTTTCTCAGGGTCAACAAAACCCCGAGGTTGATTCATATATACCACTTTGCTGCAGGAGCCATTGAGAAAGGCATTGTTAATGTCAACCTGCTCTTGAATAGACCAACCCCTAGTCACAAAATGAAAGAAAACATGATTCGATAGTTAAAGGCTTAACCACGGGGCTAAAAGTTTCAAAATAGTCAAGCCCTGGGATTTGTTGAAAGCCTCTAGCAACAAGCCTGGCCTTAAGCCTTTCTACAGATCCATCACCTCTATGTTTAACCTTAAACACCCATTTATTAGAGATCAGATTCATATCGGGAGAGGGTGGAACCAAATCCCAAGTATGATTGTGAATAAGAGCATTGAACTCTAGTCCACGGCGCCTTTCCAACCAGGGTCCGATAAGGCTTGACCGACAGATGATGGTTCAATGATATGAGAAGAAGCAGAGGAAGATAAGACAAATGCCTTGGGCTTGTAAATGCCATTCTTAGACCTGGTGACCATGGAGTGATTAGGATGAATAACAGGTGGAGTATGGACAACAGAAGGGGGAGGTGGGACTGAAGAAGATGAAGTAGGAGATTGAGGAGAGGATGAAGAACCAGGAGGTCCAGGACTAATAGAAGAAGAAGAAGAATCAGAAGAATGAGGGAGAGGAGGAGGTAGAGCCTGAATAGATGGAAGAGAATTAAAAACAAGAGGAGAAGCGGAGGGAGAGGAGATAGGTGGAGAGCACAACTGAGTGTAAGAAAAGTCACACTCATTGAAAGCCACGATCCTTGCAATATATACTCTACCGAGGAAGGGTGAAGGCATTTGTAACCCTTATGCTGAGAGCTATACCCCAAGAAAATGCATTTGGAAGATCTAAACTGGAGCTTGTGATTATTGTAAGGTCTAAGATAGGGGAAACAAGCACATCCAAACGCTTTAAGGAAGGAGTAGTGGGGTTACGTTAAACAACTTCACGAAAAGGAGATAGATTATGAAGAAACAGGTGTAGGGAGATTAATAAGATATGTGGAAGTAGAAAAGGCATCCCACCAAAACCTCGAGAGGAGTTGAGCATGAGACAGCAAAGTAAGGCCAAGATCAACAATATGTTGATGTTTTCTTTTAGGCATACCATTTTGAGTGTGTGTATGAGGACAAGGATGTCTAAAGGCTATGCCAAGAGACTGAAAATGAGAAGATAACTTTCTATATTCACCACCCCAATCACATTGAAATGCCTTTATTTTGGTAGAAAATTGTCTCTCAACTAAAGAAATGAAATTAAGAACAATCGAATATGCATCACTTTTAGAGACAAGAGGATAAATCCATGTGAACCTTGTATATTCATCAAGAAAATGAATGTAGTATTTATAGCCATCACAAAGAAGTAGCGGCGGGACCCCAAACATCAGAATATACAAGATCAAATGGTGCAGTAGATTTAGACTGAACAGAAGAGAAACTCATTGAATGTAATTTGCCTGTCTTACATGCTTCACAGAAGCTCAATTTATTACAGGAAAAGGGAATGTGAAGTTGTTTCATGACAGAAGCAAAAGTAGCATTACAAGGATGCCCTAATCTATGATGCCAAACATCAAGAGAAGAGCTAGGTGAAACAGTATTACACTGAGCGGGAGAGACAGATGAATGTAAGTTGGAGAGAGGAGACTTAGCAGGAGCAGCAAAGTGACTGAGATCAAGTTGATAGAGGCCCCCTTGAGAGCACCCTTCAGCAAGACTTGATTGGTTGTTTTGTCCTTAACAAAACAGAATGAATCATGAAATTCAACAACAACGTGATTATCCTTTGTAAACTGAGAAATACTCAATAGATTTTTAGTTATATCTGGAACACATAAAAGATTGTGCAAGGAAAGTGTGTGGGAGGAGAAAGACTCGGGAAAGGAAGAGGATCCAACGTGAGATATGGAAAGTGTTGAACCATTACCTACAATCGACTATCGTAACCATGGTAAGGAGACTTGAGACTCGTTTCCAAGCTCGGAAGTCACATGTGCGAGAAGCACCACTATCCACATACCAAGAGTTATCGGATATAGGATATGTGGAAGTTGCCAAGGCCTGTGGAGAACCAGAAGAGCACTGAGACAGCTCAGATACATGAGCCTGAGCAGGAGTCGAGAGAGAAGCATCCAAACCAACAAAACTAACATCAAATCGCTTAAAACACTTGGAGGCAAGGTGATTAGTCTTGCCACAAAATCGACAAGCTGGCTTATTCTTATTAAAACGACCCCGGCCTCTTCCTCTGTTACCAAAACCACCTCTAGGAGCAAAATTCTCAGATGATGAAAAACGCCTTTGAGCAACATGAACTGAAGGATGTAAGCCAATAGATTGAGCAGAGGTATGAGCAATCCGCATCTCATGAGACTGAAGAGAAAACTGAACCTCTTGAAGAGTAAGAGATTCACTCCGATTTGTCAGGTTAACAACTACACTTTCAAACTCTGGACCAAGACCGGCAAGGATATATAGATGATCAGATCATCATCACTAATCACTTGATCAGCAGCAAGCAGATTATCGGCAATACCTCTCATCTTCAACACATACTCATCAACTGAGAGATCTCCTTTTTTAGTAGTCTGAAGGAGTAATCGTAGATGCATGACTCTCGCCTTGGAAGATGACTGAAACAATTTCTCAAGGATACCAAATTTGAGCGAATTTGAACATCGATTAACATGACCAAGCATGCTCTCGAGATCGATGATAAAAGCCAATCGAAAAGATACGAATCTCGGCGAATCCATATCTCAAACTCGATTGATGATCCGGAGAATCGGATGTGCCTTGCAAAATTGCGAAGGAATCGGAGATGTTCCGAGAAGAAATCCATCGAAACCATGCGCTCGTGCGGTAGCCAAAACTTGTGACCGCCAAGAGGAGTAATTAAATGCGATCTAATCGAAGAGTGATCGTAGTGAAAGTAGGAAGAACAATTGCGGGGAGCCGAATTTGCCATAGTAGCGACTCACAGGAAGAAACTTCGTCTTGGAGAAGAAGATCGGCAATTTTAAAAAGCCTGATCACCGTGCTCTAGATACCATGTTAGATAACATGAATATTGCTCATAATAGAAAATGAAAGAAGCTTGATATTATTCTTTGTGAAAGTGAAGTATTTATACAAATGAGATATGTGCAAATCAATTCTAATCGCATAAAGAACTAACTAATGAAAAGTAGTTATTCTAACTAACATAACCAACTCATATCTATATGTATATATCTAATAAGCGATAGGAGATACCATATCTAAAATTATGGGACGTTAATTCCACATGATTTTCTTAAATAACGTATACAAAAAAAAATTACATACTAAATTAATAGTAATTTCAAAGTGTGATATCTTATTTCAACTTCTAGGAATATAATTTTGTTATTTATTCCACCACATTACATATTAACATGTAACTAATAGAATGTCAAGGCCAATGAGCCCTTGCCCTAGTGGTAAGGAGAGGGCTCCAGGATCTTTGATGTCTTGGTTCAAGTTCCAGGTCACATCTCAACATTATTGTCTTGCTTTCAGCTTAGGGTGGGGTTCGAATCTCACTAGAAGCCAACGGCTTCTCTGTGACGACCCAACCCTTTTTAAATTACTCGAGCTTTTAATTATTTATAATGTTGCATCAAATATCTAATTTATATTTTTAATGAGCAATTTATTCGCTTTATGAAATTTATATATATTTTGAGCATCCACAAGAATATTATTTTGGAGTTTCGGACTTAGATATTAGGATTTAGATTTTTGTACCGAATAAGTGATTTTCGGAGATTTTCACACAAGTGTTTATTTATACTTTGGGTATTCGAGATTAAATATCTACCTTACATTTTATTACTAACGACCATCAAATTTATGAAAATCGAGTTTTACTAACTCTCGGGATTTTTAGAAAATTAGTAGCCTTTATGAGTATTTTAAGAATAATAAATCTTTTTAATATTTTCTTTTTACATTTTCTTTTACCCTCAAGCTATTACATTTTTTTTATAAAAACCCCAACACATGCTCATCTTCCTCACACTTACAAACTCATCCAAAAATTACCATTGTTGAAGAAAGCTCCAAGGGTAACTATTTCTTCATCTTTTCTTTAATTTTTGTCTTTTCTTTAAATTCTTTTAGACAAAATGATCCTATGAAATTATAGAACATAGAAATCAACTTTGATCATGAATATATGTAGTTTTGAACCCCATTTTAGCCCCTTAATTTTCGCCCATTTGAAGAAATTTTTAAATAATTTTAGATTCAAATTTTGTTTATAGATTATGTTATATCTAACTAGTAGGAGCTTGATTATGTGTTTTAATCTTGAATTGAAAATGAAAAATTTCCTCCTAATCATCTAGAAGTGGACTACCACTTCATGTTATTTTTAGAAATCTGATTTGTTAAATTTTAAGCTTGATTATGATGATAAGATAATTGAAAGTGTTGATTATAACTTTTGTTTTTAATTTGGGGATATATATGATTTTTGGTGAATTAATCTTGATTTTAATGGCTTAAGAAGATTTCAAGAAATTTCATAAGTGATTGTTGGAGAAGAACCTAAGCTAGTTGATGAACTAATCAATTTGGAATTTTTGGTCTCATTATTTTCAATATTGTTAAAATTAGAAGCTTAAAGCTTTAAGGAATTAATTGGTGAAATTTGAAGGATTGTGTGTTCTTGGTGTTCTTGGTGAAAATTTGAAGATTTAAAGCTTTTGGGTTTGTAAAAGTGATTTTAGAATAAGTTGATGAGAACTTTTAATTTCTATAAGTGATTTTAGGATAATTTTTGATGAAATCCTTTAGTTTCTAAAAGTAATTTTTAGGATGATAAGTTGATAAAATTTAGTGTTTAAAAATATAGAACCGGGAAAAATTGGATAGAGCTCGAAAAATGGAGAAATACGTCCCGCCGGGTCCGACTCATCGTCTTGTCCGGAGGAGGTGGCGGTGCCGAGGCCGAGCTAAGGTTATCCGGAATTGGGGATAAGGATGATGAATAGTGACCATGTGACAAAAAAGAATGATGAGATGTGACATTTGATGTGATGGGTGTAAGTGATGTGATGTGAAGTGATGTGATGTGATGTGATGTGCATGACACGCAAATCAATATAATCTTATCGGGTTTCATGATTAAGATATTTTTGGGATTTTTCTGGGATGACACGCCATTTTTAAGAAAATCGGGAATTTTAGTCGAAATAAGATTTTATAAATTAAGGGTTCGATTAATTGGAAATTTTATGAAAAAGAGTCGTTAGACGATTATATGGTCAACTATCGTTTTTAAAGCTCTTTAAAAGGGTACCAAACACCCGATTATGGGAATTTTGACTTTAAGAACGTCTTGATCAGTACTTAGCTCATTAGACTAAGTTATTTGATGAACTTTACTTTGGTCTATGTCATTTAAGTTGAAAGGATTAAGCGTGTTAGTTGCGGCACAATCGGATAACTAAACAAATACATCACTAGATATCCAGAAACTTCAAAGGTGGATAAACTTCGATTTTGTAAGCATGTTGTATCTTGTGTTATACTATGTCTGTCAAACTTTCTATAATCGCTAAAATGGCCGAGACCACTTTTTATACGTTGTCAACGTTAGGGGAGACCGCCCGGTGCGAGAAATGGTCGAGTGCCATATATACGCCGCCAACGTTTGGGGGAGACCCATCGGTGTCGAAAAATAAACTTTATTGCATTATGACTTGTTTGACTTATATAGTGTAATCGCTTACGTTTCCCACTCGAGTTTCACAACTCACGCCCTCAAAATATTTTAATACATTTCGAGATAATGATGACGAGCCTGGAACCGAGGCGGCGTAGGGGGACCGTCTGCGTGGGCGTCGTTCAAGGATGGGGTTTAAGGATGGGGTTTTGGGTTCCAGGATTAGTCCCAAAAGGAAGTTAGGAACTTGAAACATAAAAAACAAAAATATGAGGTACTTAATACACAAGATGGATCAATTATTATCTCTAGAGTAAACTATCATAGAGAACCAACCATTGATGCACAATTAACTACCAGCCCAATGCAAATTACTCTGTTATTACTTAATTATGAGTAAATACTTTGAAACCCAAATTAACGGCCTCACATATAATACATTTCAAATTTTATATTTCATAATATGATGCACATTTAATTTCGTATATATTTTAAAAATTTAAAATATTGAGGAAAATAAAAATACATGTAATGTGCATAAAACCCAATTAATATATATATATATATATATATATATATATATATATATATCAAGAATTTAAAAATATAAAAATCCAAACCATACACTATATATGAATTGAAGATTAATTGTTACTCCATCGTTGTGTGCTTACGTTATGAGCAACACTTGTCCTTGCTCCCAGCAAGCTTATCGCAGACTACAATTTCTTCCCCGAAACTACGTCAAATGTTCCCACGTCCCGACATTCAATTTGGTTTCGGCCATTTTTGGCTGCCATCCAGAAGATTAATTACTATCTCAAAATTAAATCATCAGCTTTTCAAAATAAAAAAAAAATAATAATAATAATAAAATAAAATAAAATCATCACGATCTTGTAGCTCAAGTGATATCGCTCACTCTTTCTAAGGGTGTTGACAGGGACGGATCCAGAAATATTTTACAAATGGGGCACAAAACAAGACAAAAACTTGTGTAACATGGCCGCACTATGCGACAGAAAAAATATAATATTTTTATTTATAAAAAGTAATACTTTTAGGGTAAAAAATGACACTATATCTGAATATACTTTTCAGTCTACTAGTTGTACATGATTTGTATTAGTTTTTACTCTAAAATTATCATTTTTAATATTATTTTTTTTTCATCGTACGGTGCGACCATCTCATAAAAAACCTACTCACAAGACAAATACAATTATAAACTACATCAAAAATAAAATAGGTACAATTATAAACTACATAAAAAAGTTAATGAGAGCATAAATTGTTTTTTTAATCTTAATTATAGATTTAAAAAAAAATAGTACGGGGGCACGTGCCCCCTAATGGGGGCTGTGCATCCGTGTCTGGGTGTTGATCGGTGTTCGAACTCGGTATCTTTTCAATTTTTTTGAAATTTATCCTTTCCCTCCAACTATTACTTCCAATTTATTAAAAAAAAATCACCACCAAATTTGGGCGGTGACGTAAGGTGTCGCCGCCGCGGGGAAGTGCGATATGCCAAGTGTTATGTCAGTGGAGCGCGCGTCATTCTACGATTGGTTCTGTTTAGTCGAGGGTGTGGAATTAGTCATGCAGAGTAGAATTTCTAGTAAAAGTTGGTTTGTTGCTATAAATTCCAGCCAGGTTAGAAGGAGAATCGGTCTCAAGATTCAAAGTCTTTGGAAATTCTACGAGTTTTTTTTTGGTATGTTTCCTTGAGGACATGCACTCACGCTGAATGCTTATGTCATTCTTTCTTTCTTTCTTTTGTTTTGTTCTCACCCCAAAATTAACTTTTTCTTTACTTCTTCTCCATCATTTATTTGGAGGATGGTAATTATATATTTATGGTGGTTATCATCTATAATATTTTTGATGTGGGCAATTTTTTATTTAGTTGCTTATAATTATCCTCAATTATTTTAATTATTGAATCATGGTTTAATTATAAATTTGGGCCCTATATTATCTTTGAATTGCTTTGCCCACGGGTCCAATCCATTACATAAGGCCCGTGATATATGCCCAAGTCCCGACTATAGATAGCTCCATTCATCTCCTTTGTAATATATGTATAATTTTTTTCTTGCTATAGTAGATCGCATATGACACAATTACTAAGTCAGCCTAACAAATGAACTTACTTGCTATAGCAGATCATGACACAATTTCTAAAAATTTTCAACACAAAGGACATAATTCAAAATTGAAAGAAAAAAATGACTAGAGCACTAAATATACCAACTTACAAGGACTAAAAGGAAAATTTCCGGAGCATTTTATATAGACATATCACATATATAAGGGAGTAGTATGGTTCACAAAATAAAAACTTGTAATCAAAAGTAGAGCATTATATTCTAACAAAAGTTATTATCAAACTGGACAAATATCTTATACAATATGAGTAACTTTAAATTAGAATATTGGGGCATTTGTGTAATAATTTAATTATTGAGGAGTAATCAATTTCTGGAGTGCACCGCTCCTGGTTGGTTCACTTTACTATTGAGTAGGATTATAAACGAATCGAGCTCTAATGAACGATGATTGTTCGTGTTCATTTGTTTATCGTTTATTTATTTTAAAAGGTTTTTTTGTCTTTGGTTGTTTAATAATCGAACATATTCATGAAACGTTCACGAACATACTTATTAATAGACCATGAAGAACTATATGAAATGTTTGAGAGAAAAGTTAAATAAACTTGTTCATAAACACTCAACTCAAAATAAATGAATATTATGATAATTGCAAATGTAAATGGGTTGTATTATTAAACTAGAATTAATAAGCTTATTTTCTACGTAATAAGCAATGAATATTAAGCAAGATAAAACTATAATTAATAATTAATAAATAAATAATAAACAAACATCAAACGACCACTAAATGAAAATGTTCGTGAACAGTTCATGAACATATATAAACAAATAGATTCTCTAGTTCGCTTATGTTCATTAAGCTTCATAAGCAGCGTTAACCGAGCTCGTTCACCGGATGTTTGTTGAAAGCTCTATTTGTTTGTAGCCCTACTAGTGAGAGGATGATGCACCACATAGCCTCAACGACGGGGGGGGGCACTTGCCAAAATTTTCCAAAAATCACCCCCTGCCAAAAAAAAAAGTTTTTACAAATTATTTTTTAAAATGTAAAATAAATGAATTAATTTACAATTGCCTCCCCAAAAATTTTCCAAACTTTTTCCCCCACAAAAGTTTTCCAAATTATTTCTTAAAAGATAAAATAAATGAATTAATTTATAATTTCCCCGAATATTTGATAAAAACTTCAAATAATTGTCTTTTACAATATAAAAGCCATTAATTATGGTTAGTATATGAAAAAAATTCGCATAGTTTAATTTATAAACTCGGTCCGTTTTTCGCCCCGGAATCTGCGTCCGCCACGCATAGCCTTATGGTGAGGCAGCATATATAGGATATATTCTCAACCGCATATATGCCTCTTATTATGCTTACAACGGTGAGTTGTTCATGAATTAATACAGTAGTTGAAACGCAGCAGAGGGGATATTTTTACATTTATAGGTGGCTTAATTTATTATTTAGTTGTCTTCTTCCACTCCATAAATTGTCCCACTCGCTTTTTCCCATCCACCACTGTTTGCATTAGCCCTACAGATTTTGGATGTGCTTGAATTAAAGGAATTTAGATTTGAGGATTTTAAATTCATATGATAAATTTCTTACACTTATTTTTACAGACTTTCAATTAGCAAATTATATTGGACAAAACTTTCTAAATGTTATAATGGATTTTAAATCTTTCAAGTAGTTGAGTCGGTTTATTAAAATGATCCCTATAATTTACTAATTAACTTTGTGTTACTTAAGATTGTCGATCTACATGCATTCTCCAATCCTATATAACAATTCAGTTCAACCCTTCCAAAAGTCAAGATTTTCCACATTAACTCTCTGATTATTTCACTACAAGAAAAATATTCCAGTTTACCTACAAAAAATTATAGGTGAGTATTAGAAAAATTGTAAAGTATATATAAAATCATTATAGGTAAAATTTGCAAGTAATTCATCGGTATAATTTGGAGAAAAATAATATTTTTTATTCTCAGTATTCTGTGAGTAACCATAAAATATAGTGATAAAATTATTTAAGTCGGTAAATTCACATTAGTAAAATGAAATTTTCTTGTAGTGTTTTTCTCTACAAAATTTTATTCCATAATTTGAAACATTATTCAACTAAAAATAAAATTACCAAAGTACACGGAAGATATGATAAATCGAATATCAATACCATTTTGCACTATATAATGCTTTATAAATTAATCATGTTATCATAATATGTACTTATAATCAGATTAACCTTTACACTACAAATGAAATCAACAAATAAAAAAAAATGTTAGACATATATCATTAACTACACGCTACATATAATTTGTTCGAACAATTTTGTACAAATCTCACATATATACTTATATACTAATAAGCACGTGTATATATAATCAAAACAATGTTAGGTAATTGGATATATATAGAATCAAAAAGGATGGACTTAATCTGATCAATGGATGGATTGTCAGATAATGAATGGTAGCTAGCTTGATATTCTTCGATACAATTTTACTAATTGAGTGATGCTTTTTTATGTGTTCTCAAATCTTTTTATCCCTAGAAAAGAATGTTTTGATATAGACCTAAAGAGAGAATGTCCTAAAAGAAGTAATTTTGGCACATAGAACCTTTTCTATGCAACTAAAAAAAAAAAATTTCATTGATGAAAAATTATAAACCGAATATATCAATGAATGCGTTTTTGAACTTATCCCGAGGCTCTGGAATTCCGTGAGGAATTTTCATATTTTCAGGTTCACAATCAAAATCGAAAAGACCAAACTGACCTTGAGAGGCTCCAAAAAGCTGCACAAATAGACAAATCATGACAACAGTCATCCTAATATTTATTCCCTTTTGTTGTCACATAGACCAAACACACCCCCATACCATTCCCCCCCCCCCCACCCCACCCCACCCCACACACACAACAGCATTGGGCTTAATTGCTGTGAATTTTGAAACTCCAGTAATGGATTCTCCGCCAAATTATTCTCTCTCTAACATCAACATGAAACCAGAGTTCTCCGGCAGGGTTCCGCGGCGGCCGGAGATGGAGAGAAGGCCCCCTCCGCCGCCGCCAACCACCGCTAGAAGTGGTGTTAGACCTTATGTTAGGTCCAAAATGCCCCGGCTGAGATGGACGCATGATCTTCACCAGTGCTTCATCAGCGCCGTTGAACGCCTCGGAGGAGAAGATAGTAATTATGCCTTGTCCCTGGAAATTATATATTTTCGAATCAAATTAATTGCATGTGCATGAAGATTCAATTTGAATCAAACGCGCGACCTCTTCAGCTCTTCAGTCTGACGCTCTCTCAACTGAGCTATACCCACACCGCATGTGCATGAAGATAAAAAAAAAAAAAACAAATTTACGTTTCGAATTTCATGTTTTTCACTTTCGATTAATTAATTGATCACATAATTTGCAAAGCATATAATTAATTTTATTATAAAGTGTTTAATTTGGTTTTATATATTTAATTGTTGATAGGGGCAACTCCGAAAATGGTGTTGGAGTTGATGAATGTGAAGGGGCTTTCCATAACACACGTCAAGAGTCACCTTCAGGTTGAAGACAAAAACACTACTTCTCCTAGCTAGGGTTAAAGATTTGTTTGAAGAATTTTTGTGCTATGACGTAATTTTATTTAAATTCTTATAAATAATTTTTTTTGAAGGCGTGCCATCATTTAATCTCTTATTTCTTTTGTGTTATGGACAGATGTACAGGAGCATGAAGCATGAGCAGATTTTACAGGGTATGTTTTTAATTAATTTGTCAATACTTTCATAAAACCAAGCCTCATCTCCTTCTCAAATCGGTTATTTTTTTATTAACATGAATTAATGGAAGTCGAGTAATTAGCTGTCTCATTAAATCAACTTGTAATTCAAGAATCCATATTTAGACTATAATATTTATTTTTCTCAAAAAAAAGTAAAATTTCACCTAGCTAGCTAGTAAATTTGTACTAGTTAGCATAATTAATTTTCTTGATTTTCACTAGTAATTAAGCATATCTATGCCTGCCGTCGGAGAAGACTAGCTGAAAAATAAGATTTCTTAAATAAAATCTCCCCTTATAATTAGTTGGTTTATTTGTGGTGAAGTATTGTAATAAAAACTGATGATACATATAGATCCAGTATTTGCCAATCTAATCACTTGAGTAATGGAGCTATAGTATTTAATAAATGCTTCAAAGTATTGATGCTAAATTTGGACTAGACATGAATTCAACAATTGGTCTCGCACCCTGAAAGGGAAAAAATAACATCTGTTATATATATATAGCTTGTGCCAATTTTCAATTTTACTAATATATATCCTTTTCAATTTTTGCAATTCATGGTGATGATAAAATTAAAGGATGTGCTATTTCCCAAATTTTAACATATAAATTTATGTAAATTGATGGAGACATGTCTTATTGCAAGCTAATTAATCCATTCTAGTAAATATGTACAGAAGCAGAATCAGCTGGAGCGGGAAAGAACAAGAAAATACAATCCACTTCATTTCCAAATCATTACCAGAATACAACTGGCTCTTCAATTTCCAGCAGCCAAATTAAGCATCAGTACTATAGTCAGGGATTACTTAGGCAAAATCAGCTTCAAGATGAACCTTGCGCTTGTGTTTACACCAGTCTTGTCCCTGATCATGAACTAGCCACATGGCAGCCACCGATTTGGTGTGTAAGATTAATTATCTTCCTAGTCAAAATCACAACTCATTGATCAGCCTAATATATAATTATTAGGGTTAAATCACATAAACTACCATGTAGTCTAACCTAATTACAAAAAAAACTCAGCTATCTTTTAAAATTACAAATGCCTCCCCGACATTTGTTTTCCGCTTACAAAATTGCACCCTCAAGAAACCTGACAGGGGGGTGGGTATCTGTAATTTTGAAAGATAACTGAATTTTTTTTTTTGTAATTGGGCTAAACCTTAGGAGTAGTTTGTGTAAATATCCCTAATTGTTGTATTTTTAGTGCTATTACTTTGTGTTATTAATGGGTTTCCTCTTTGGCATGAAATCAAGGACTAGCTAGCTCATATGCCTCATCATATATAAAGCTTCTTAAATATCATAGTATATGTTATCAAAAAAGGCAATTTATTTTTATTTCATTAATAAAAGTACATGTTAATTAATTTGCAGGCAAGATGTGAAACCGAAGCCGATGGAAAGTGCGGAAAGTGGGCAGATGAGATTGAATTATTCAGTCATGTTCAAAGACTTTTTCAGCAGCTGTAAATCTCCGGTAACCACTTCCCTCTCAAACATAGACCTTATCAGGGATGACATCTCCTGTTCCACTTTCCCTATTCTATATATTGTATGAATGACACATATACACACGTGATTGTTAGGCTTGTACACGTGTCATTCATCCAATATATGGAATAGGGAAAATGGAATAGAGAATCTCAATCCGCCTTTTCAATTGGTCTAAAATTGTTGCTCCGTATACATTTCCAGACCGGCAACGACAAGGAAATGGCGATACAAGATAGGAACAGTGGCAATAAGCGTCGTACTAGTTCGATTTCAGGAAGTGCAGATGAATGTGGGTGTTCCATGCCTTGGAGGCTCGAGTCGAAAGCCTTAGGACAATCTGCCTCCACAGATGCAAATGATATCTCGCTTGAACTAACTCTTGGTTAATTGGAATATGCATATATATTATTAATATTAGCGCATCATTGTGTAGCAATTAGAATTAAGTAGAGTCTCTTTCAGAATGTTGCCCCTTCGGTTTGCTATATCGATCGGAAGAATTTATTTGAAGGAAAGTCCTATATAATAAGCTTCGATCGTTCAATTAAGCTTGATGTCAATCAAAATGCTAGTACTTTTCCTTTATGTTTGATGAGTTTTTTTTTTCATGAGTATTATGCAATAAAGTCTCAGATAACACCATCTACGATTGCAAATTCGATAAATAACGAATCATGAGATGAGGGTTAATTTAATTGAAAACATATTTTGATCTACCAAAGTAAAGTCATGCTCAAAGCTGCTTAAATAACCTCAACCGTTTTTTATATATAAATGGAAATATATAAAAAGAAAGGGAAAGATCTTGATCACAAGTCGATCGATTAGCAAAAGGAAAAACAATATCAAATTTCGAGAAAAAAAAACAACAAAAATAACTTAAAATCGCAATCTAAATGAAGGGTGTCTACTTCTTGAGGATTTTTGAATGTCATTGTCATTTGTTTTTTTAGCACGTGCTCGAGTATCATCTTGATGGTCTGATGTATCCTTTGGAATGTCGGCCTAAGACCCTCAAGCCGCAATTGTTATAGCCTTCATAGCTTCCGAGAAATTACATTAGTGAAAGACAAGCATAATAGTTGAGAAGTCGCATAGCTTGATCTTTCAAGCTTCCAAGTTATCTGCATCAACTTGAAAATCAAAGTTAAGAGGATAGCTTGATGTTGGAGATGTTGAATCATGAGCTGAAGTCAAATCCGTTTCATCAATCTCTTTTAGATTCAAACTTATTGGGATTCCCAATATTTATGTTTGCCAACAATTCACCAAATTAGAGGGAAAAACGGAGAGGTATAATTCTATATGGAAGAAATTAATCTGAATCGCCAACAAGAGTTTAATCCCGTAATCTGGACTAATTCATTTTGGCAAAATTAATCCCGTAAATTTTCTGGGGCTAGGATTCTGGACTAAATCTGGCGCAAAGATCAAAACCCTAGCCCCGACACCCCCTTGCCAAGGTTTTCCAAATAAACAAAATTGATCGGAATGCCCAAAATCCTTGATTCTTTTTCTGGAAATGATCAGCAATCATGCCATTTTTTCCACCGGAAATTTCAATTTCCGGAAAAATTAGGGCTCCAATCGAGGGTTTCTAAAGATCATTACAGGATTTTATTGCCAATTTTAATTTGATCAAGAAGGCCTTTTTTTTCTTTTTCTGCACCCCTCTTTCTACGGGGATTAATTGTATAAGCAATTTTCCCATTCATTTGGCTTACATTTCCAAGCACAACTCTTCGGTTCATATGCCGCAGCGTTCAATTAATTTGGAGCGGCCCGGTTCATTGTGCGCAAGTCTAGTTTGAGTTCGGTGGCAGTCCATCACGCCATGGCTATAATTTATTGTATCGATTTTTCTTAACGTTTATCTATCAGTCAAGCCATCTCTAGCTCATTACACCAAATTTGGTGTTTTTGTGTAATTATGTCAATATCATTTCCAATCGATTCTACACCAAATCTTACACCGAATGAATATTTTATTCTTTCTTTTCTATTTTACGGTAAATAAATTTATTTATTTATGCAGTTATTTCATTTACTTATATTTAATTTGGTGTAAATGAATAGTATTACACCAAATTTGATTTGTGCTTTTAAGTTTTAACCAATTCTAAGCTCTTTAGGAAACAATATTTTAGTTAACCGGTTTTTATTTTTTAATTTTTTTAAGGGACATGTATACGTGGGAAGTCCACGAAAAACCGATGGCTTGCAAGTCGCGAGTATAAAACTTAAAACGCTTTTACCAAAAAGGCGAGAATATGTGTCAAGAGTAAACGTGGCTGCCCTGTAGACTAGCTTTTCCTCCTAAAATTTGAAGGTCTTTAAATTTTTTAAGTCTACAATCTCTGCGCAGGCACTGAGAACAATTCAATTGCCACAAGGTACAAATCCATATATCTCCTCTAAAAGAAAATGTTGAGATTGAGTAGATTCAAGTTTGGCTCCGGAAAGCTAACTTTGAGTGCCATTACATAAATTAATACTATTTCTTTTCTCTGGGGTGCATGTATAGGTTTGGCCTTAATTAAAAAGTGTACTTTCGTAAAATAAATTTGAATTTAATCTAATGGAGTATATTTTAGTTTTAATATATTTCTCGTCTTAGCAGTTCTAGGAGAAAAAAATGAACGAACTCAAAGGGCGTTTGGCCATTCTTATTTAAAAGGTCTTATAACTTCTTACATGTTATTGTTTTTAAATCTTATAAGATGTTAGATCTTATTATAAAAATAAGTTGTTGGAGTTTTTGGATAAAATAAGATGATGTAGCTTTTAAAATATTAGTAATAGCAATTTTGTAATTAAAATAGTCAAAACTAAATGAGGTTATTGAAATAAGATCTTATTTTGAAAAAAATTTGGAATTCTCCTACTTTTTTTGAAAACAAATTATAAGCTTCTCGACTTCTTATTTTGGGAGCTTATAAGATCTTCTTTTTTTTTTAAATTACCAAAGAAATTTTAACAGCTTATAAGCTCTTCCAAACACCCTCTCAATGTTTGATCAGTGAAGATATTTTGATGAAAGGAAAGAATGACAATCCTATTCATTTGAGTGAGGATGGAGAGCTGTTGACGTTTTAAACAAAAAATCTGGTATTGCCGAAGATTGGAAAAATGAAAATGGGAAAATTAAAAGGAGCATTTGATCAGATTAATTAACTTCTTTCAAAAAAAAATCAGATTAATCAAGTCATCTAGGAATAAGGCGATCAATACAAAATGTTAAACTTAGATAACATCTAAGTTCTAATAATAATATGCATCTTCTGTTTCACTATTTATTCCACTTAATTTTTCAATTTTTTTTAATAAGTCACTTAATTTTTCAATATATAGACTAGATGAGTGCCTTATGTACAAGATGGTATTGCTATTATACATGTGACATATAGTATATATGTTGACAACTAGCATTAGCAAACCACGTGCATAGCATATAATCCAATTTTATTTACAGGTCCCGAAAGTTAATTCAATTCTTTTTGACAAATAAGTACTTGTATTCAATATATATAATGCAAAAAAAAAAACTATATAACATCAATACATAATACATTTATCTTCTTTAACATGAAAATATCCTCCAGGAAAAAAATAGAAAAAAGAGGATGAAGACATAAAAAAAAAAACTTTGATATCAAATGCCAAAGAATTTCTATGACTGACTGTTCCACCAATAGAGAAACGGACAACCAATAATCCAGATTCTCCCAAAGTCTGCAAATCTGACGAAATAAATTTTAACTCGTCCAAGTTAAGCTAAATAATCTTCATATGATCGGAAAAAATACTCCACAAGAGAGAAGAAAAGTTCCACTCACAACAAAGAGGGAAGAGACCTACTTTGACAAAAAGGAAGAACCCTACTCCCATAAGAGAGAAAAACATAACAAATTAAAACAAAGAAGGAAAATAAATAAATGAAGAGAGACGGCTAAGCTAAATCGATTCTAACACTATTATGATATGATTTTTATTATTCGATAAATTATTTGATACAAGGCCGCTCCTTGCATTAAGCGGAGGAGTCGGTCGGCTCAGGCCCGTAAAAATTACAAAATTTAGGGGGGCCATATTTTTGTATACCTTATATATATATAGTTATATATAAAATAAATAAAAAATTACCGTATATTGCACAACTTGATTAATATTTTTGTCGCCAAAACTGTAAGACGAGTTACATTTAAATAATTAGTTAGATTTTTTTAACATGAATGTCATATATATATATATTTTTTGGAGGGAGATGTCATCTTATTTTAACTATAATATAATTGTTTTATATATTGCACATTTTTTTATTGTTTTATGTGTTGACTTAGGCCAAAAAAAGTGATAGGATCGGCCCTGATTTGATGCTTCCGTACAAATTTTATGTAAGCATATAATATTGTTTAGCATGAACTCGTAATCTTGAATGGATTAAAGAAAAAATCTTGAACGATTAAGCCACAATTGAACGGTCAAGAGACAAAACGGTTGATTTGGCCAAGGTCTTGATCTCCTCCTTAGTCCTTTCCTTATTTGGAGAAGTGTTCTAAGAGTTGAAAGTCAATATAACTGCCAAAAACTAATCTCCCACCATCCATCACCAATTATACAAATATACAATTCAAATATCAAACCCCTGAAACAGTCTCATTAAGTAACCGCTTCAAAATTATCAAACCTTGAAATTTATTTTTCAAGTCTAAGATTTTCAATTCATCGTCCACGGTCAAACATCAATATCCCATCTCTATAAATACACATTTGCACCATGCAATCAAGTATCAACCATTCAATTCAATTCTCACTCCAATATTTGTCTACAAATTATATACATCTCACAAAAAAACCAAACCCAATTAACATCCTTAAAATCATTAATGGCAACCTTAAAAGCATCAAGCTTACTCTTGAATTCTTCAATTTCTTCCTCAAACTCAAGGCAAAGAGGAATAATTAGGGCTACAATTAATATCCCAAAGAGGGTAATTAGCAATATTTCTCTTCCAACAAAAGGATTAATAGTCGATGAAAAGTTTAGTCCTAAAAATGCCAACACAATTACCAAAATAAACGAGAATAGTAGTGGGCCCGACCCATTACTGATGGCGAAACTCTACGCAATCCTAGAGGCGGTTGCAGATAGAGTTGAGATGCACAGGAATATTGGCGACCAACGAACCAATTGGAATACCCTTCTTCTCACATCCATCAACGCTATCACTCTCGCCGCCGCCACTATGGCCGGCATCGCCTCCATCAGCAGCGGCGGCGCTCCGGAAGCCGCCATGAAGCTTTCTTCCACGGCCATGTACGTGGCGGCGACCGGGATGCTTTCGATTGTGAATAGAATCCAACCGTCTCAGCTCGCTGAAGAACAGAGGAACGCAGTGAGATTGTTCAAGCAGATTCAGAATCAAATTCAAATTATTTTATCAATCGGGAATCAACGGCTGTCGATGTTAAGGAAGTGATGGAAAAAGTGTTGGCCCTCGATCAGGCATATCCGCTTCCTCTCCTCGGCGCAATGCTCGAAAAATTTCCTGCTGACGTGGAGCCCGCGGTGTGGTGGCCCCAAAACAGGAGAAAACAGCCCAAAGGGATTAACCAAGGTTACAACGGCTGGAACGGGAAATTAGAAAAAGAAATGAGAGAAATAGTTAATGTGATAAAAAGAAAAGATAAAGAAGAGTACTTGCGGTTGGGTGAAAAAGCGTTGAAATTGAACAAAATTCTGGCGATAAGCGGGCCTGTGCTGACGGGTTTAGCTGCCGTGGGGTCCGCGTTCGTGGGCTCGCCTTCTCACGGCGATTGGGCCGTGGTGTTGGGGGTTGCTGGTGGCGCGTTGGCGAGTGTGGTGAACGCGTTGGAGCACGGCGGGCAAGTGGGGATGGTTTTTGAAATGTATAGATGCAATGCTGGATTCTTTAATCTGATGGAGGAGTCAATTGAATCGAACTTGAGGGAAGAGGAACTGGAGAGAAGGGAGAATGGCGAAGTGTTTGAAATGAAGGTGGGTTTGCAGCTGGGAAGGAGTTTATCACAGCTGAGAGATTTGGCAGAGGCTTCTTCGATTGAAGGGGAAGATATTGAGGAGTTTGCGAGCAAGCTTTTCTGATGATCATTTGTGTGCATGGACTGGAGTCGCAGTGAATATTTTGTGGATAAAAATGTAAATTTAGGGTATATATCAAGCAAAAACCAATTCTTTTATTCATATTTGTAAATCAATATTCTTTCTGATGAATAAATGCTCTTTTCCAATGTTGATTGATTAACAGTGATTTAATTATTTTAGAATTTTTTGGTAAGAACAGTTTTATAGGTCAAGTAAATTGTTAATGAATCATTTTGATTTTCTGGGGTATGTTAGAATGAATCTATCAATAAATTTTTTTTAATTTATAAAGTATAAATAGTCATCATCCATAATATCAAGATCATATCAATTTGTAATGGAAGAAAGTTTTATATAAGTAGAGAAACTCACAAAATGAATTTTGTTTTCACTTTTTTGTGATCAATGTTTTTATAATTCTTCTTTGAATACATATTTTGGGGAGGAATGGTAATAAGAATCGAACCACAAAACTTTATTCGGGCTTGAGATTTTTAATTACTTTCGACCAAGATATCTAATTCACGGGATATCAATGTTTGCTTGTTGTTCATATAAAAGTTAATTCTAAATTATAAGACACCCACGGTCGACCAACAAAAGTAAAACAAAAACTATGCAAAGTTAATTGCACGACAATATGTGAGGTCAATTAGGCTGCTTATTAATAGAATTACTTCTACATATTAAAACTAATAAACGATGTTAAAAAAAATTAATTAGAGATAATAAGCGAGAGTTACAAAATACATCTGAGGTTTGATTACGTCTTAAATTTAAAGGGATAACTGTAATAGTTATATAAATTTCAGGGGGATTTTTGAAATATTTTTTACTTATAAAGTGGGAAGATGTAAAGACGAAATCAAACTTCAAGAGATTTTTATAATTTTGAAAACCTCTGATTTTTTTTAATTAGATCGTAGTTTGGGGGTTGTAATGATCCCTTTTTATATTTTGGATTCAAATGATTTGGAGCAAGATTTACGCCATGTCGTTGATTCATATTTCATATTTTAATTTCTATTCCACTTCTTATTATATCATCCTCATGAGTGGTATGTGTACATGTACATTAAAATAATCAGTAATTCCTACTCGTCTCAAAGACACGTGTTATTCATTTAGTAAGTCAAGCAGAATAGAAAGTCAACTAGGAAATTAGGTCTCAAATCTTGCGCACACCCACCCACCCACCCACCCAAAAAAAAAAAACAATTTATTCGAGAAAATTAAAATATTAGTCCCATAAGGTTTGGGACATTGCGATTTTAGTCCCACAATTTGCATTTTTGGTCCCAATTTTTTTTTTTACGCAAATATAGTCCCATAAGAATCTAAACATGCATTTTTGCTACCATGACCATTAAAAACTAATGGGGAGCATCACATGCCATTAAGTTGTGGACAAACATAGTAGTAGTAGTCCCATAAGAGTTCAACATTGTAATTTTAGTCCCATTGTTTGCAAGTATGGTCCCAAAGTTTTTTTAATGCAAAATAGACCCATAATAATTTAAAATTATTTTTATAGTACTTCATTGGCATTTGACCTTCAGATGATAGTAAATGCGCAATTTTTTAAGAAAAAATATTTTATAGTATTTATTAAGTATATTTGTATTATATTTTTCATTGAGTTTAATATCTAAAAAAATAAGATAATAGACATGCAATCTTAAAAGAGAGCATTGTTAGAAGATGTTGATTTTGATATTTACTCAAATCGAGACTAGATCTGATAAGATTATAAAAGACCTAGATCGGGCCCTACTCATACTTGTGTCTAGCAGACCAAATTAGACTTGAGTGGCCAATTCCTATATTTGATCTTATTTGGTATGCCTCATATTATACAATAAAAAGATTTTCAAAACAGATAATAGGTGAAATTGCAAAATTAGTTTTGTAAAACAAAGATGGTCATAGAAAGGTCCTGCAAAGCAAAATAGTCTTGTAACTGTATAAAAATCACTATGTTCCTAATTTCGCCATAAATAAGGAATTTCACTGGATTTCAATCACATTAGCGACACGTGTGGTTCGGTAAAATTATGATCAAAATTAAGTTTTTTTTATATATTTATAGAACTAATTTGCACCCCGTGCATTTGCGAAATATTTTTCCAACCACTTATCAATTACATGACTAATTTTACGATTTTTCTCAATTAATAAAGAAAATAGTAATTTTAAATCATTAAGATTTATTACGAAATGATGGTATTAAGTTAAATAAAATTCAAATGAAACAGGAGGGAAATTAGTTTAGATTGATCTATTTTAAAGTGTTTATTTGAAATAATTGTATTTTTGGTCTCATAAGATATGAATAGTTGCAGTTTTCGTCCCAATTGCAAAAAATGCTTAAAGAATTAAATCCAATGTTAATCAATCAACATTGGAAACGAGCATTTATTTATCAGAAAGAATATTGATTTACAAATATGAATAAAAGAATTGCTTCTTGCTTGATACATGCCCTAAATTTACATAAACGACGTTAGCATTCACATTTTTATCCACAACAAATTTACTGCACACAAATGATCATCAGAAAAGTTTGCTCGCAAACTCCTCAATGTCTTCCCCTTTAACAGAAGAAGCCTCCGCCAAATCTCTCAGCTGCGATAAACTCCTTCCCAACTGCAACCCCACCTTCATTTCAAACACTTCACCATTCTCCCTTCTCTCCAGTTCCTCTTCCCTCAAGTTCGATTCAATTGACTCTTCCATCAAATTAAAGAATCCAGCATTACACCTATACATTTCAAAAACCATCCCCACTTGCCCGCCGTGCTCCAACGCGTTCACCAGACTCGCCAACGCGCCTCCAGCAACCCCCAACACCACGGCCCAATCGCCGTGAGAAGGCGAACCCGCGAACGCGGACCCCACGGCAGCTAAACCCGTCAGCACAGGCCCACTTATGGCCAGAAATTTGTTCAGTTTCAATGCTTTTCCACCCAACCGCAAGTACTCTTCTTTATCTTTTCTTTTTAGACAAAAACTCTTTGTTAGGCAAAATCCGATGATGGGTCAACATCCGTCGACGGATCTAACCCAAATCCAAATCATGAAAAAATTTAGCTACGTGGAAGCCTGGTATATGGGCTAGGTGGTGGCCCATGCCTATGGGCCATGCCAATAATAAAAATTAAAAAGTGAATAGGCTATTCAAATTTTTAACAAAGGGTTCAAAGAATACACATAAACCCATCCAATGCAAGCCTCGCGCTCCTATAGACGCGGGACTTGAGGTGGGCCCCATATATATTGCATTGAACGTGATTTCTTTGCCTTTTCGCTTGTTGGTCTTTAGTTCGCTTTCAATAATTTTTACCGAATTTTGTGCACGATTTTGGATAGTTAATTATTGTAGTTTCCCAAAAGCGTATTAGCGTCCTTCTAAAACGTATTAGCGCTTCTTCCGAAATGTATTAGTAGTTCCTAAAGAGTATTTTAGTATTTCTCATGAATATACTCTTGAAATGTATTAGTAGTCCCTCAAAAAGTATTAGTAGTTCTTCGAAAAAGTATTAGTAGTTAGTGGAGATTTTTAGTAGTTTCTCTGAATATAATTAAATATTTCTCCCGAAATGTATTAACAAATCATCCGAAAAGTATTAGCCGTCCTTCTAAAAAGTATTAGCAGTTCTTAATACAAATGTATTAGTAGTTCCTAAAGAGTATTTTAGTATTTCTCATGAATATACTCCCGAAATGTATTAGCGATCCCTCAAAAAAAAGTATTAGTAGTTCCTCGAAAAAGTATTAGTAGTTCCCTGGAGAGTATTTTATTAGTTTCCCTGAATATAATTAAATTTTTCTCCCAAAATGTATTAACAGTCCTTCTGAAAAGTATTAGCCGTCCTTCTAAAAAGTATTAGCGATTCTTCCAAAATGTATAAGTAGTTCCCAAGAAGAGTATTTTAGTACTCGATCTTGAATATATTCCTGAAATGTATTAGCAAATCACTCGAAAAAGTATTAGTAGTTCCTCGAAAAAGTATTAGTAATTCCATGGAGAGTATTTTAGTAGTTTCTCTGAATATAATTAAATGTTTCTCCCGAAATGTATTAACAGTCCTTCTGAAAAGTATTAGCCGTCATTCTGAAATGTATTAGTAGTTCCCTGAAGAGTATTTTAGTATTTCTCATAAATATACTCCCAAACGCTAAACATGTGATTAAACTCTAAAACTTCAACAGATGAATCAAGAGATCCATCCAGTTAATTATTCTCTTCCCATATCAAAGCAAAATCATAACGTTGAAATCAATCTTTCTTATGCAATAATTTTGTTGATGACAAAGAAAGTAAATCCACTAGTCAAATTGTCTGCATTCAGAAATTATTAGCATTGAAAATGCAGGTACTTAAATGAACAAAAACCAATTTCTTGATCAAAAACTTCAAAACAGCTTCAATACAGATTATCACTGAAATGAAATCTCATCATTCCTTCTTTCCAATCCCATGAGACATGTTATAGATTCCTCTCCCAATAAGAAACAAACAGGAACCAGCCATAGCCAATGGGATGGCAACCGAGGTGATCTTGTCCATTGGTCCTTTCAGATGTGTGTGTTTATGAATGCTCTGAAAAAGCTTTTGCTTCTCAATGAGCTGCTCTCTTGGCCTAAAGGGTATTTCAGACATCCTGAGTGCGAGAATTGAAAAACCACGAGCAAACAGAAAAAACAAATCAAGAAAAATCGGCAAGACGATGAAGAGATTCGAATCAAGAGATCCATAAATACTAGAAACATTTAAACCATTAATCTTTACAATAAATGATGGAAATTCGAAAATTACCGGTCAACGGGAAGCAAGAAACGCCGCAAATGAAGAGGAGAGAGAGATCCAAAGTAATGGAAAGTAAAAGTGAGAACGGTAAATGAAACCTGAGGATTTATTATACCTGCAAGGAAGAAGATTTGAAGGGAATAAAAACAAACAATTTTGAATTTGGGGAGAAAGAGAATGAAGACGGGTCAGGTTTATTTGATATTTAGACCGTCTAACTGATCTAGATCCATTAGACGGTCTGACGAGGTAAGCATCAGCTCTTTCTTTTTATCACATTAACTATTTCTCTCATTTCTTTTTCTAATTTCCCGTTCCAGCCGTTGTAACCCTGATTAATTCCTTTGGGCTGTTTTCTCCTGTTTTCGGGCCACCATACAGCCGGCTCTTTTTTTTAAAAAAAAAAAAAATTTTAGTTAGATTTTTTGAAAAAAAAATTTAGTTATAATTTGTATTGTTCTTTTTGGATTTTCTATCCTACCCACTCCATTTTCGTGTATCGGCACCCTACTTAATTCGCCCTGGCTCCGCCCTTGTCCACGTCAGCAGGAAATTTTTCGAGCATTGCGCCGAGCAGAGGAAGCGGATATGCCCTATCGAGGGCCAAAACTTTTTCCATCATTTCCTTAACATCGACAGCCGTTGGATTCCCGATTGATAAAATAATTTGAATTTGATTCTGAATCTGCTTGAACAATCTCACTGCGTTCCTCTGTTCTTCAGCGAGCTGAGACGGTTGGATTCTATTCACAATCGAAAGCATCCCGGTCGCCGCCACGTACATGGCCGTGGATGAAACCTTCATGGCGGCTTCCGTCGCGCCGCCGCCGCTGATGGAGGCGATTCCGGCCATAGTGGCGGCGGCGAGAGTGATAGCGTTGATGGATGTGAGAAGAAGGGTATTCCAATTGGTTCGTTGGTCGCCAATATTCCTGTGCATCTCAACTCTATCTGCAACCGCCTCTAGGATTGCGTAGAGTTTCGCCATCACTAATGGGTCGGGCCCACTACTATTCTCGTTTATTTTGGTAATTGTGTTGACATTTTTAGGACTAAACTTTTCATCGACTATTAATCCTTTTGTTGGAAGAGAAATATTGCTAATTACCCTCTTCGGGATATTAATTGTAGCCCTAGTTATACCTCTTTGCTTTGAGTTTGAGGAGGAAGAGAAATTAATTGAAGAATTCAAGAGTAAGCTTGATGCTTTTAATGTTGCCATTAATGATTTTAAGGATGTTAACTGGGTTTTGTTTTTTTTTGTGAGATGTATATAATTTGTAGAAAATATTGGAGTGAGAATTGAATGGTTGATTGGATGGTGCAAATGTGTATATTTATAGAGATGGGATATATGGTGTTTGACTGTGGACATGAATTGAAAATCTTAGACTTGAAAAATAAATTTCAAGTTTTGATAATTTTGAACCGGTCCCTAAAGAATGAGATCAAGTTTTAATTAGTTTTGGGCAGTTAGGATTGACTTTCAACGCAAAGAACATTTCTCCAAATAAGGAAAGGAGGAGGAGATCAAGGACCTAGGGCTTGGCCAACTCCACCGTTTTTGTCTTTGACCATGTATAATTGCGGCTTAAATCCATTCAAGATTAGGAAATTGAAAATGATTGGTAACAATGGAAGTTGATTATATGGTAATTAACACTGTTGCGCTCTAAAAACCGTTAGGCATAAAGGCGTAGATTGAGATCTAGTGTATGCGGGATAGGATTAAAGGAATATAATTAAAAAAAAAAAAAATAGGCGCCAATTGGAGCCTAACACTTAGACAAGACTAGGCGGGGTTATGGGTGTAAGAAAAAAGTATTTTTATTCGATTCGATATTTGAATTCGTATAATTCAAATAATTAGAATAGAATTCAAATAAGAATATTTTGTTCAAATTCGCATATTATGCTAATATGAATATAAAATAAAATTAATATTCAATTCAAGTATTCAAAAAAATATTCAAATAATATTATATTTATTTATATTTATACAAATCACTTATAGATAATCATTATCTTTATACATATAAGTAAGTATTTATTTATGTAAATTATTAATATATAATAAACCATATATTCACTAATAAAAGGTCCAAACTAATAAACTCATATATAATTATATTCTTATATAATTATATTCTTGTAGTATATTATTGATGGACTCGACAATACACTCTTTTTGATCATATATTTGGTGATTAACAATTTCATGACTCAAAGTTTTTATTTAGATTCTTATTATTGTTGCAATTTAATTAGATATTGTAGGGGAAAAAGATAAATATAGGTTAGGATTTTGAATACAAATATTCAAATAGATCCGTATGTAATCAAATATATTTTCGCATAAGAATAAGAATCATGTTTTTTGTATTCGAACATTAAAAGAATGCGAATAAAAATATTTTCTAAATGAGCCAGAATACGAATAAAATATCTTGATCTTCGACTCCATTCGATTAAACTTACACCACTAGATGGGGTTACACGGAATTTTGTAGAACAATGGTAAGAGGTGTTAACTATAATTTTTATGTGAATATCAAATACTAAGAATCGTATCGATATTAGTATTAGCTTTTGTAATTATCCCTGTTTTCTTTTAGAGGAGAATGGAGATATATGGACTTGTACCAGCCTTGTAGTCTGGTGGCAAATCTTGAAAACATATTTTCGCATTTTTGGTAGTCTACAGCCTGCGCAGAGATTATAGACTAAAAAAATTAAAGACCCTCAAATCTTAGGAGGAAAACCTAGTCTACAGGGGCAGCGCATCCACGCTTACTCTTAACACATATTTTCGCATTTTTGGTAAAAGCGTTTATGTTTTAGAAAGAGCATAGCAAAAAAATGGGTAGTTGGCATATTGCACCTAAATTACAATTTATTGGCATAATGCACCATAAAATTGTAATTTTGGCATATTACACCCACAAATTAAAACAAGCTCTTATATATTAGGTTAAACAGAGCCCATCTATTTACAATCTTTCAGGACAACTCAAATAACCTTAAAAACAACTGTCTAACCAACCACACAGTCTTAAACATAAACAAGTGTACTTTAATATATAAGAGGAGTTTCATCTAAGCTGCTTCAGCAAACCCAACTCTGAGTTTGCCGTAATCGAACACGGTATGATAGCGACCCATAAAAATATCTCCCAGGATCCTGCATGCCATAAAAATGTAAAAATCAGCCACAATGAAAAATATCCAAATAAATGTTTTCATGTATTTAAAATTCGGAGCGAAAATTACCAAAGAGGTCCACGGGGAGGAGGAATATCTAGACCGGTAAAACCACTTATGCATTGTGCTTCGGCACCCTCACCCACCTTAAGTATGTACTGATAAAACGCAATAAAAGCAACATAAGTCACACAACACACACATACTAAAAAGCGGAAACGAGATCAATCGCTCTTTGATGTCTCAAATTCAGTCAGCGAGATTTACGATGGATGCTAGAATTAGGAGCAGCCTAAATAATGAGCTTATTACCCAATTAACTTTCAAAATTACAAATACCCCATTGACATTTGTTTCTATTTTACAAATTACACAAACAAGAGGGGGTATTTGTTAGGTGAATACAAACCTCAAGGGGGTGACTGTAACACCTTAAGGGGGTATTAATAATTTTGAAAGATAATTGGAGTTTTTTGTAATAAGCTAAACCTCAGGGGCAGTATCTGTAATTATTCATATTAAATAAGAAGAAAGAAATCATGGGAAGATGCAAGTTTAGAAATCTGCCACCTCGGGATCAAATTTCAGGGGGAAAAAGATGAAAAAATTATTAGCAGTTAAGGAATGAATTTGCAGTACCTCTTTTGGGGACAGATCAAAGATTTTTCCACCGATTGTGAACGAAACACTAGGCATAGAAGAAATGCTACCACAGTCGACAGATGATTCTCCCATTGGATTAGGCATCCGGTCACAAAGCTGCAAATGTCGTCAGTGCCACATGCCCAAACATTACATGAGACACCAAAACTAATACTGCTATAGCAGCCTAGTGGTAAACCCGTAAAAATGAAAAAAAGAAATGTACCTCATTGACATAGTTCAAGATGTGGTCTTGAGTCTTGTTTTGCCTGAGTTGGTTTTGCATCCAAACAACAGCCATTTCACAGGCAGGGCACATGGCGTCATGCACGCCAGATGATCGACCAGCGTTCTCATCCACGACACTCTCAATGCCCCCACTATGCAGAAAACCGAATATTAGCATCAAAAAAACTTGCACGGAAATATTAATCACCCAATAAACTTTTCATTCGAAATTACGAATTGGCAAAAGCGTGGGAGTAAAGGGACTAACCTTACACCATGAGTTCCATCAAATGTGCATAAACCAACTTGGGAGCATATCTTCTGTGGTTTTACCTGTGACATATTGAATAATGATTCAGTCCAACATTAGAACAAACCAGAACTAGCAAGCACCTTAAAAGCTGAAAACTAACACAAAATTGCAAAACAAGAAAAATCGCACGTAAAATACATTGTAAATTGTTTGTTCTTACCTGCGCCACAAGAAGATCCATAATAGTTTGCCCGTATTGTTGAACCACAGACTTGCATTCCTTGCTAACAACTCCAGAGGCTCCTATGGCATGGTTAATCATGGCAATCACAGTCTGCAAACACATGAAAAACAAGAATTAAGAATTACGAATCTAATCAACAGCCCAAGAAATCATGGTACTATTTAAATTACATTTTTTTAAGCAGTATTGGCAATATGTGTAGGGTAATTTTTAGTTGACAGTTTCAACCCCATAAAAAATGATATAGACCACTTTGCACAAAAAATAAAGAAAAAGGAAAATTAGTCAAGACATTTAGTTTCATGATCTGAGCAGAAAACATACCGTTGGACCGGCTATGAGGGAAGTCCCAGAGTCAGCAATTGCCGCACATCCACCATTACAATAACCTAAAAAACACAGATACATTAGACAATATCAGTACAAGGAACATTGTATCAACTCCTGCATAAAAACTTTCTGATCAAGAACAAATCTTTTTCTCTATCTCATGTTACGCTTTCTAGTAAAAGTACGTGGTGCAGCACTGAAGCATCGGCAGGACATACCACTTTTTTTGCCATCAATGAGAACATCACCCATCTCAAACTACAAAATTACCATCCAAAACAAAAAAGTTAGAGAACGGCCCCACAACGTTCTAAAAATGTTCTTAATGCCAAGAATTAAATTAGAAAATCAACCTGCCAGTACCCTTTCTGTGTCACCGGGACATATGTATGTTGTCCCTTGTAATGATTTGGATCGACACCACCAAAGACAATTTGACCACCTTCTTCATCATTCACATTCCGGTTGAGCCAAAATGAGAACACTGGATCCTTAACAAGACCTTGTGTAATCATGTTGTACCTGCAAGAAATGCAAATGTAGTTACAGAATGTAACATTCAACCAGTTGTAGAAAAAGTAACACTTCAATGGGAAAATAAATGCAAGGGCATAAAGGGAAATGACATCCCCCCAAAACCACACCCTAAAAGGGAAAAAAAAAAAAAAAAAGGAAATAATAATAATAGAATAAAATATATCTCCATCAAACATATAGCAACATGCAAGTTGCAACCATACAAAAGGGGGTCCAACTCATACCAGACAGGGGTTGAATTTCCAACAGAGATCTCTTTGAAACCAAGTCCCAATATGCCATCAAACTTAGCAACCAAAAATGTAACACTTGGTTCACTTGTTGCCTCAATAAATTCCTGGCAACATCAATACTATGTTGTAAGTCACTAGACTTTAATTAATCGATAGAAATCATAAACCAAAAGAGGAAGTTGAACAACCTGACTCTTGACGACAAGATCACCAATCTCGATGTTATCCTCACTAACGAATCCAGATATAGATCCACTTCCATATTGAATTGCGGCAGATCTTCCTGAACACGAGATATGCCAAAGACTCTAAAAAATTATCCATGCAACCCAGACTAATTTATTTAACAAGTAAATAACAAAAACATACAAATACTTAATTTTTTCCGCATATAATTGAAAAATATATGTCTCATTATTATTTTTTTTAAGTAGAATATATTAAGCATCATGATCAACCCCCCTGAAGAATAACGACAATCACAACAAGTCAACTTACTAGTGATACACACAGCAACAAATTTCAATATTATCCATGAAAAAATTGTCATTCTTACTTCCCGAATCTTCAAATTCATAAAGACCTTCAAAGATTTGCAAATATACACAGATTATAAGAGGGAAAATGGGAACAAAACAAACCGTTCTTTCTATAGGTACTTGACTGGCTCGACTTGTATTTCGAATGGAATAAACACGGAACCTGCACCAATATGCACCAGGTTTCAAATTTCTGGTCCTTTCTATACAATCAAAAATGGACGTGTAATGACTCATTTCGATTTTACATAAAACTAACCAAATGTTTCATCAATACTTACAGAAAAATAACATTTTGCAGACGGAACCCACAAATTGGAGCTACCGGTATCGAAAATAACAGTGAATTTCTGAGGGGGAGTTCCAACACCAATTTCTCCAAAGTACTGAGCATCCATGTAGTTCTTCAACGCCACAATATCAGTCTCCGCATTACTCACAGCTTTACCTCGGGGACTATACTTCCTTATTGAAGCTCTCAATGCTTCCCCTTCTTTGGAATCGAGTCGAGCAGCCAGACGGTTGTTTTGATCCAACTTCAACTTTTTCAGTCCAATTCTGATCAGCCCATCATTGTCTGATGCAGAAAATGCAAGAGAATACAAGAGACTTGAAAGGAAAAGGCTGAGAGCAATTGTTCTGAATCTGATTCCCATTTTTACCTATAATAACAACATCAAATTAACATGTGAGTTCATTAATTACCCGCAAACATGACAACAATGGAGCTATACAATTAGACAGTTAACTATTAACCGGATATTCACAAATTAACTCAGAACGAATTAATCTTTGCAACTTAAATCCAACCAGGTTGAGGAAATAATCATGCAAATTTAGAAACAGAGGTCCTTTACTTCATTACATATTTCATCAACGTCTAAAAGGATAACATTTTTTCCTAATTTACATGCAATTGGAATTCAACTTAATTTTTGAAGATTACTAATTAGTAAGGGTTCTATGTCAAGCGTCTCGCTCGATCTCGACGAAGAAACCCAGGTTCGCACTCACAGAGACAAAAACTCGCGATGGATATGAGCGAGGATGTCAGACAGCACACAAGTGGATGGTATAATGGTAATCAAATATTGAAATTTGCCTTTCTCCAGTTTTCCTCTCTGCTCCGAGGCCGACTGTTTCAATTAGGGCTACTAAGTTCTCAAATTTCCGCCGTCACATCGCGACGACTACGGCCCCCTCCGGTGCTCGCTCGTCCCGCCGCTCACGATTCCCGACTCTTTGTAGGAAAATCCAGAGAGACTTGATCGAAACCCTAAATCCACATCCCCGCTCGTCACTCCGCCTCCCACCCACCGCCACACGAGCCTCCGCCCATCGTCGGCCGTCACATCTCGAATTGGTGAAGTTTGGTGAAGTGAAAGAATGGATGTTGATATTTTCGAGAGGCCGATTGATTTTATTTTTACTCATTTTACTGCGAATGTGAGCGGGGCGGTGATGGATCCCCTCTAAGTGGGATCCATAATCGCTTCATTGAAGAAATCATCTTCACGCATTAGTTGTGATATTCATCATGATGGACCTTGATTTTGATCTATTCCCTGAACTTTCCAAAGACGCATCCTTGATTAATCCCAAAGTGGGTTCTCATAATGTTTCATCATCCCCGGTTTAGAGTCCTCTATGCACAATCAGTTAATTGATTCTTCATCATGTCGTCGAGGAGAACATTGGATAAGGATTCTTCAACGTCCCATAATAGAACCCTTCCGATACCTTCTCCCGGGGTTTTACAGGGTATCTCAAAACCCCAATTCAAGCATACTCATGCCCAAACGGTAAAATGCAGCAGAGGATACGATACCATTAAGAAAGGAAACTATTATTCTCACATTACGATGGATGAGGGGATCTACCATCAACGAGCGGTGGAGTTACGTGATTCTTTAATCGGGCGTCTCTTGCTTCCTAAGGGGGCCATACCTAGTGCTTTGGAAGTCTTTAAATCGAAATTGTAGTCTGCGTGGAAAATTCAACATTCATGGCGTTTGGTTCCCCTAGCAAAGGTTATTATAGCCTACATTCAATGATGTGGCCGATCGGAATCGGGTTTTCGCTAAAGCTTCATGGAATTTGAATCCGGGGACTATGCGGATTACAAATTGGGTGCCGGATTTCAATCTTACAAAATAAATACTTCGGTGACACAAGTTTGGGTTCGCGTATATGAATTAAGCATCGGTATTGGCATCCTTCTCTTATTATGAAAATTGCTAGTGCGGTTGGTACCCTATTCAAATCGATGGACGGTGGTTGTCGGGGAAGTGGGACATTTTGTACGTGTTTTAGTCGAAATTGATTTAAATAAACCTCTACAGGAGTTTATCATGGTAGAACGGGTGGGACATTGTTCGGTTGTTTCACTTAGTTATGAAAATTTGCGGAATTTTGTGCCAATTGTCGCATAGTTGGGCACCGTATCAACAATTGTCGTCAGGGTCAAATCGATGAGGTACAACGAAGGGCGACATTGAGTGCAAAGAAAAAAGACCGATTCGTGGACATTCCACCGCTTTGTGTTCCTTACAAAAGGGCAAGCGGTTGGATCTCAAACTTGGGTGCAAGAACGGGACGACAACGTCATGTTAAGGGGGTGAACCTTCTTCTTCACGTATTCATACCAAGAATGCTTTTGATGTTCAGGTCTTGATTCAGATGACGTGGCATGTGATAATACGAATTTGGAGCACAAATCCGATAATGAGAATCAGATTATGGCTTCAAAGGATAATACTAGCAACACAGACATGACCATGGTTCCTTATCAACCTCAACAATATGTTTCGCAATGGTTATTGAGGATTCGGTAATTGCAACAAAATTGGATGAACATGAACAAGCTAATTTGCAATGTACAATAGAAAAGGTTTCTAACAGTCTTATTCGAAATGATTTTGTCCTTAGCTCCAACGATCCGTCTGAGGGGTTCAAGGTTATGGCGGCCCATCGCTGGGGAAACGTTGGTCGAGATATGGCGGATGAAGAAGATCAAATTGATACGAGATAAATTGGAAGCTTTAATGACCAGGTTAAAGCGACTCCTCAACTACTCCGCTTGTCGTTCACTCACCGATTCCTCAAAAGCTATGAAAGCGCTATGGAAATTGTGGCCCGAGGAGCCTGGGCCGATATTCCACATGATACATCAGACCTTCAGGATGATACTCAAGCACATGCAAAAAAAAATAAATGACAGTGTCATTCGAAAATCCTCTAGAAATAGACGTCCATCATTTAGATTGCGTTTTTAAGGGTTTTTTTGGGTGTTTCTTTTATGGGAACCCTTTTGCCTATCAAAGGTTCGATTTTACTTTGATAAGTTTTAATGAGACCTTTATTTTAAAGTTTCAGCTGGCTTGGTTATGCTTTCTTCTTTTTATTTTTAATAATATTTTGCACTTATTTAAAAAAAAAAACATGCAATTGGAAAAATTTTCACCAACCCTCCATTAAAATTTCCTTTTTTTCTCCATTTTCTACATGCAACAGCATATCCAGCAAGAATAGAAAAACAGAAAGTAAGACAACAGCCCACATATAAAGAATAAGAAGAAAATGAATAAAAAAAAAACAACCATGAACCACCATAAAACCATCGACAAGAACATAAAACTCGACAACAGCATTCAAAAATTCAAAATTTATAATACCCAGATCATACATTAATCAATAAGTATCAAAATTTAAACGATAAACGGAAAATCAAATCACGAAATCTAAAATCAACGCAATGATAAAATCTAAGCTCAAACCCTTTATAATTCTTCCCTTTCCGTTATATTGTTCCTACACAGAGATTAGAACAATCTACCATAAAATGCAATCACCAAAGACATAATAAAAAAATCCCAAAATGAGAAAATGCACTCACCGAAAACATGAATAACAGAGCAGTAAGAGAAGCTTTGAGTGAATATACGACTGAGCAGCACCAGTGGTCCAGTGTGTATAAATAGAAAATAAAACCAACTTTCTGAGATCAGCTATCTTGGGAAAATCCGAACCGTGAATTAAACTACAAGCTATTTTTAGCCATTGGATTCATGAGGATGTCCCTTTCACGAGATGCTCGTTGTGGGGTATGCTAAAAAGTGGAAGCAAAGAACTTTTGCCGCAGGGTGGTGAGTTAGTTGCGTCGCGGCCCACGGGATTAAAATGCGCTCGTAAGATCTGAAGCGTTACTTATTTGATCGAACGGTGTAGGACAAAACCTGAGATCATGGGATGAGTGAAACGACGTCGGGAGGGTAAAATACAAATTATAATAATTTGTGTAACTGAATACTTACGTGTCAGCAAAGTGAGGTAGCTTAACACGCGACGCTTTGCCCTTTCTTTTGCTTCTTTTACGAGGTTCGTGCTGTGTGAACGTTTGAGGGTCGTTTTTGATGTTTCGCATTTTTCGTTTTCTTTTTTGGTTTAATAGAAGGGTTTGCTTGAGAATTAAGAATGTAAAATTACTTTAATTTGATTATATATTATAGATGCATTGACTTGTGTTTTTCTTATTTGGTTATTAAATGGTGTAGAGTTGCAGGGGTTTCTTTTTCAAAGAAAAAAATGTCTACCTTTCTTTTATAGTAATTATTAATTGATGGTTATTTCTATCTTCTTTTACATAATTCTCCCACAACTTTAATTGCATGTAAAAATCAATTTTTTTTTTTTGCGTTATTGGGGTTGCTTCAAAAGTTCGCCAAGAAGTTAATACAATTGAAGAATGGAGTTGTGGTTGCTTCAGAACTTTGACAAGAAGTTAATTAACATTTGAAGAATGGATTTGATCGTATTGATTGCCATATCATACAATTTATTTCATATTTGAGTGAGGATAAGATTGAGAATTATGTCTCTTGATACGACATCCCTTTTTCAATCTCAATTTACCTTTGATTTATCTACTTTTTTAGCTCATTATATTTTTTGGTAAACAACATTAAAATGCCATCATATAATAATAACGAGCTACAACTTAAAGAAAAAGTACCAAAATACAGCACAAAAATAGAAAAAGCACTTTTCATTTGAATGTTATAATTATAAAATAGTCTCCTGTGATAATAAAGTAGTGTTACAATTTATTTTTAAATGACAAGATGGAAATTAAAATTGGAGAGCTGAAAGGATGGAAGTCTAATCTATACAACATATTTGGTTTTGGACTTGCATCCTACCAATGAAGAACTGTGAACCCATGAACTAAAGTGTATTACATCCGCAAATAGATTTTGGGCTTAGATGACTTTAGGTACAATATATCAAATTTGGGCTTTTAAACAAGTGGTCTGCTTAACAGAACACTGGTAAGTGGTAAGTGAATAATTAGGTTTGTTGGGTAGAGACGCGCCTTCCCATTTATTGGGCAGGAAAATTAATTACATTATGGGCCTAAGTTCATAAAACAATGATGGCTTTTATGGCCCATATAACATAGGGCTAAGGCTCCATAACCTTTTAAAGTTGAAGATCCATAAATCTATTAACACCCTAAAATATGAGTTGATGTGCTTGTTTGAGAGAACCTATGCACAAGAATAAAATGATTTGACTTTATAAAAATACTATAATGATACGAATAGATTTTTTGGAGAAATAATTTATCTAAAATTTTATTCTAAATTAACAACAAACATCAATTTTAAATGAAATGAACTTTTAAATCCAAAAGTCCATCTCAAAAGTGCTCCAAAACAAGCACGAAATCATTATAATTTTATCGAGCAGCACACAAAGTTAAAGCATTTGTATCGTCAAATATAGGAAATTGATAAAGAATCTATTACATATTTGTTATGAAATGCAATATTATACTACAGTTAAACCTCTATAAATTAATAACAGTGGGACAGCCAATATTTATTAATTTAACGATATATTAAATTAGAGAATTATTTATTTTGCTTATTGAAATCGACCAAAATTATTATTTAAATGAGGTTATTAATTAACCGAGTATTAAATTATCGAGTTTATATTGTATAGGGAATTGCAATTTATTTTTTTAAAAAAAAGTTCTGTCATATTTCCTTCGGGTTTACAATTTTCTTTTTGGACTACCATGGGGTCGTATCTTCTTTCCATTGACTTTAGGTATTTTTCTTAGAATTTCATAAAATAATTATTCAATGCCAAGTTTAAATATTGCAGTTTCAAGGAAGCCATTATCATATTTGAATATATATTCATGACTATGTCAACATGATACTGACGCCCCTTTTATTTTCAGAAAACATTAATCCATTAATCTAATAAACTATGTGACAGCAAAATTCTCCCTTTCTTGGTACTAATACAAATTTTGATATTCCTCAAGGACTTAAGAAAGTAACAGTATTATTGATTTCTCTTTTCTTTCTAATTTAGAATCCACCAAAATATAAGATACAGTGATCATATCCATATGTTTCCATTTCCATTTTCCTATTTTCAGTTGTTTAAAAAACAAGAATAAAATTCCTAATTTCTGTTTTATACTATTTATAAACTTCAAAACATGTTTGTTGGATGTATTTATACGGGAAATTACCCACTTCTACATCTATTTTCTCTTAAAAAAAATAACTATTAACTTATTCCCACCATTTTTAAATTTATTTTTAAACATATTCTCCTACATTATCATTTGATAACACCCACATCATCACAACACCAATTCCCCAGCTTCCAATTAATAAACTCATAAATATGTGAAAATTATATAATTTATAAACAATTCCAAATAAAATTTTACTTCATCACATACTTTAGAAGATAAAAATTAATTACTAAATATATTCTATTAAACATCGTCTCATTCCTAAACATTTATATATATATATATATATATAACAAGGTTATTAATTTTTAAATTGTAAGCAATACAATTTACATTAGTAAATGATTTTCATAATATTTTATTTTTGAATAAAATATATAAATATTCATTACGATTTATGCATTAAGTTCACTCTAAAAGAAAACTATTCACACTATACATGACTAACAATGAAGTCTAAAGTCTAAACTTTTTTTATATTTGAATTTTTAATTTAAAGTTGTGACCCCAAAATTTAATATTTGAAATTTATATTTTAAAAAAATTGCCAAATAATATCATATGATTTTTACCCTCGAATTCTAAATACTTAACCCCTAAGTTAAAATATTTGAATTTTTAATTTAAAGTTTTGCTCATAAATATGTGAAAATTATATAATTTATAAACAATTCCAAGTAAAATTTTACTTCATCGCATACTTTAGAAGATAAAATTAATTACTAAATATATTCTATTAAACACCATCTCATTCCTAAACATTTATATATATATATATTCTCAATATTTTTAATTTGAGCCAATCATAATATCTAATCTCAACGAAAATAGTGAATGAAAATATCAATCAATTTATCACTCATAAAAAATAATTAATCCTAATCAGTGTATGAAGTCCATTACCCAATTGTCAACTAAGTACAAGACTAAACGCAGAGTCCCCATTGGTCAATGGATTCACATGGAAGCATGTTGAAATCAGAAGTCCAAGTAGACGTATTGTACGGTGGATGCGGTACGGTGCGGTGCGACCCACAATGTCACACGTTCGATTTATTTATTTCTTTATTTTGTTTTTTCTAAAGTACAAGTATTTGAAGCACATGATTGGTTGGCACATCCATTTCATGATGACATCTGTGTGGCACGGAAGTCAACAACGTATCTCACTGTACCGTTAAACAATTACTAAATTATTCCCACGCTAACCTTTTATTATTACTTAATCATGTTTCAATAATGCCTTCCTACTATACCGATTCATCAACTCTTCTTACTGTTGTATAATATTTGTCTTTTTCTCAAAAAGAAAAAATATTCTCATCTAAAGCTTGGTTGTGTCAAATAATTACATGCCTTGACTTTAAGTGCATAGAGTAACGTACACTTGGTTTATCTCCAATTAATTTATCATATCCAGTTTTTTCTTACATTAAAATTTGGAAAATACGTAGAAGTTAGTGCAAGATATTCGTTAATTATACCTTATTTTAATTTTTGTGAAGGAGAAATACAAGAAAACTCGTTTCATTCTAAAAGGTTAAACTTTCACGTTCGCCATAACCATTTTTGCCAACCTTGTCAAAGTTCATTTGAATTTTACAGTTGGTTTAATCCACCACCTTACTCAACCAATGCTAAGCCGAGCTCCACCACTGACTCTACTGATGACCTGTGCCAAAAGGGTTAGAAAGATGAGCTGGAGAGTTTTTTGACGTACCTCTTCCGATGCTGAAGTCATTATCTCAGAAATTATATGAGAGTATAGAAATATTGTATGAAAATTGTTAATATATCCTTTTACATACATGACAAATAAATATTTATAGTGATTGAAGCTAGAGATTTCCTGATTCTCGGCGTTTGCAAAGGAAAATCTAAAGTTTATATCAGGGTTTGTTCCAACAAATTTCTTTATTCGTTTATCCGAAATTTCCTTAATTCCCGAGTTGTTTTTTTTACCCCGAACCGAACTCGTGCAACCTTTCCAACGACTCATTATGCCGAGTTGTTTGAGAGAGCTATTTCTTTGAATCCCTTAAGTTTCATCCAGGTCGGTTCGGATGGACCAAATCAGTCACTTTATAATTGTAACATGCGAATCAATAATGCTAATTGCTACTTACACATGAAGTTTCGGTCATTTGGTTAACATGCTAAATTTGTAAATCATCATGGTTGTTAATTTTGAATTGTATGCAATACAATTTACATTAGTAAACGATTCTCATAATATTTAATTTTTGAATAAAAATACAAATATTCATTACGATCAATACATTAAGTTCACTCTGAAAGAAAATTATTCACACTATATATGACTAACAATGAAGTCTAAAGTCTAAACTTTTTTTTTTTTTTTTGACTGGTAAACTATTATTTCTATATTCGTCATTATGCTCTGACATTATTGGAGTGGAAAATATCAAAGGAAGTTGCCTTGAAGTTTCTTTCCCAAATTTAATGTCTATCCAATTTTCTATCCCCATTTACGTGTCAAACAAATAATGGCCGAAGTTGTTGACCTCTCAAATTTGATTATTCCTTTTAATGGTCTTCAATCTGTACTATTAGTCTCCAAATTGTCTACATTACTTTTGTTGTCTTCCCCTTTTTCACAACAATTTGTCATAATTAAAAAAAAATTAAAGACAAAAAACAACAAATAATCCAAACACCATAAACTGTTTTTGTCTTTTTCATAATGTATACTGTAAAAGTAAAAGAAAAAAATGTAATTTTGTGTCCTATACTTTCCCTTGGTATTACATTAATATGAACACGTCATTCCACACAGGACCCCACCAAAAAATGAACAAAAATAGAGAAAAAGAACAATAAAAGCACGAAAAATGGGCTAATAACAATAAACTGTATTATTCGATTAATTCCCTGGATAACTGTCGCTGGTTTTGCTGCTATCAACCGTATATACGTCGGCATTGTTATTGGGAGTAGCGTTGCTGTTATTATTTGAGTGAGCGCCACCGATGACGGCGGATATGGCCGCCGCTAAGGCGGCCGTAAAATTCGGATCGGCGGTGATCGCCGCCGTGGCGGCGCTGAGAGTGTCGGCGTAAGCCGGTTGCTGGTGTTGGGCTTCAATATTAATGTCCTGTGACATTTGGAGGCCCGAAAACTTGGACTGATTATAAAGGGCTTGGCCCAACATTTGAGGAACTTGGGCCGGGGTGAAGTTTTGTTGGGGCCCAGCAGGGAATGGGACCTGGAAATGTGGGGCGGGTCTTTGGAAGTGTAAAGGGTTTGGGGTTTGGGTTAGGTCAAGTGTGATTGTGGGGAAAGGCGCTGAAGCTGATATTGTGGCCATGTTGGGTGAACATGGAAGAATTGTTCTTGAAAGAAAATTAGGGTTCATTAAGCCGTCGGCGCTCGGCATGGAACCGGAAAGAAGCATGTTCGCGGCGGATGAGGTGGTGGATGCCATGGCCATGGCGGCCGGTGGCGGCGGGTGGTTGTGTGTTCCTTCGTAGGTTGTGATCAAGATTGTTGATCGTCCGCACACCTTTGAACTGTAAATGTCGTAACACGAAAATTATTAGCCCGAATTTGTAATCGACCGATCTAAAGAAATAACTATGACACAAATTGAAGCAATGGTATATCTTATTTAGTAATTTACTATATTATTTCATAAATTGTTCCAATGATAAGACGATACCATTATTGCAGACTTGGGCATTCATATAAACCATTAGAACAGTAGATAACATGGATTAAGATTTGCAATTTGATCGCTCGGGTATCATGTGTCCATAAATTCAAATAATCAAAGATCGCATATATATCTTATATAGACTTGTCATTCATCTAATACAATGTAATGCCCAAATAAAAAATTAGAACATATATAAATGCCATAACACGAAAATTATAAGCCCGAGTTTGTAATTGACCGATCAATTAAAAGAAATAAATGATGACACTAATTGAAACATATGATATCTCTCATTTCATATATTGGGTTATACTAAACCGATATCATTATTGCACACTTAGACATTCACATAGTGCATTGAAATACTAGATAATATGAATTCCAATTTTCTATTTCACTTTCTATTTTATCTTTCAGGTATCATGTGTTTGAAAATTCAAATAATCGACATCACATATTTATCTTATAAACATTTGTCGAGTCATCCATCAAACAATCTAGAGAATGATAATAATAAAGAAGTTAAACATACTTGTTTGCGCACTGGACAGCCGACTGCCATTGTGCAACGATAATACGCTCGTGGACACGGGTTCCCTTTGGCCATCTTTTGTCCGTATTTTCTCCACTGGCATCCATCGGTAATCTTTAAAATGGTCAACAAAACATGTAAATATTTAGCACCGAAAGAGACCCTTTAAAGAACTTTATACAAACATCAGTTAATCCTATTAATACCCGAATTCAGATCTCTTATATTCCTTATCATGTTCATTTGGTGTTTCAGTAATATAAACGTCACGTGTATAATAATGACATTGGTTTGCTTACCATTGGAGCTTCTGAGCGAGCTCGGGGAAACACGAGCTTTCCGCATGGTGGCCTCCGTCGATTGTTCGACGGCATTGGAAGGACTCAATTTAGGAGCCTTGTTAGGAGCCCAGCCATCAGATTCAGGGTTCTCAGTCCTCTTATTATTCCTTGATAATTCAACTTTTTCGTGAGGCGATCCAGAAAGCGTTCTTTCTTCAGAAGAGGAGTCGGATTGTTCATGATCAGCCATCTGATTAGTAACACGTGGAGACAAGTCCAAAAACTGTCTCGGAACCAACACTCCTCCATTTTCCAGTTTCTTTTCTTCAGATTTTCTCTCAACAATCTGGACAAAAAATTAAATAAAATAACATAAGTATAATAAAATTAGCCTTTTATCATCAATTATATATTAGTGAAAACTTGATGTTCGATTATGTGTTAAATATAATGGGATAATTTCAATATTTTTACAAATGTAAAGGATGTGTTTGAGATATTTTTTTTACTGGAAAGTATATCAGAATCAAATCTCACGAGATGTTTTGTAATTTTCAAAACCATATGTGTTTTTTTATAATTAATCCAAACTCCATGGATAGCTTTTGTAATTATTCCTTAAAAAGATTAATGAAGTACAGTATAATTGCGATAATTTAATACTCGATTAATAATAATTCGATAATTTGATATCTCGCTAAATTAATAAATATTGGTTATCCCAAGGTTATTCATTTATAGAGGTTATTAATTTATAAAGGCTCAACTGTACCTTGTCCACTTGTGAATTTTGTTGGTGTTGCATCAATGAGACAAGCTGCATCTGCATAGCGGTGTAATTGTTGCTCACCTGAGCAAGCATCCCTCTTAACCTCTGATTTTCAGCTTTCATTCTTTCAAGTTCAACTTGAAGTTGTCCGACCTATATATAATCATGAAATTAAGTACCTATTTACAATATGACCAAAACTGAAGAATCAAAGTGCAACAATAAATAAATTTCCATAATTAATTACCTCGATTTTGGCTCGCCGATCTTCCACGTCACAATACATCCCATCATCCACCGTCGATTGATCGCTTCCATTGTTAGCCGTCAAAAGTTGCAAACCAGTCTATACAAATAATCGAGAATGAAATAATCAATATTACAGTAATTATATTAAAATCTTACTTACCAATATCACAAAAAAAACTCACGTTTACTTCAAATTCTCTGCCGGTGGGCGAATTATTTTCCTTTTTCACAACAGCGTTAACGTCATTAATAGGCCTTTTTTTCTTCGAGAAAAAATCCACTTCACGGCCTAAAGCCACCGGCTGTTCACCGCCAGGTGGCGGTTGCACTCCCCTAAAACTGGAATTCGCAGGAAACATGTTAATCAAATCCTTGTTCCGATGATTCAACCTCGGACTCAAATTAATTCCAAAAACTGATCTGTTCACGAAAAATCCAGCTTGATCAGAATTCTCAAGGGTTAGACCCCATCCTTTGTCCATAAATAAAATCAATAAACAAAGAGGCTAAATCTGGTGAAAAATATTTATGGCTATGATTTATGTTATTTATACAGAAGAAAAGAAAGAAAGAGAGAAATGTGAAGAGGCTGAGAAGTCTTTCACAAATGCAATGGACGAGTCTATATAAAAGGTTTGTGAAGCAGTAAAGGTGGAATTTTATCTTTTTATTTTTCTCTACGTAGACTTGAAAATTTACAAGATTTGACGTGTGTGAACCGTGAAGTGAAGTGAAGTGAGAAAGGTGAAGGGGTTTTTGATAAAGTTACGTAAGGTGGTGCGTCAGGGTTGGTTGACAGGTGGCATCGGCCCACATTTTAGACTTGGATGAGATTCGTGAGAGAGAGGGGAGGTTTTCGTCAAGACTTGAGTTTGACTCGTTCGAAATTATTTATGGAAAAGGAAAATACTAAAATAGGGTGCGAAGGGCATTTCATGAAACCATGGAGGGCTATAAAGGGTAAGAAAGTAAAAGAAACCCACCGCCCCGAGCAATGCGGCGCGTTCCACGTGATGAAAATGAAAAGGTTAGAGAGAAGCTTGGAGGAAAAGAAAAGTCAACGAATTTGACGGCCAATCTGTGGGTGACTCACGATAAGTATCTTTAGTTTGGTATATTTGATCTTCTATTGATAATATAATACACTTAGGCAAATTTATATTTTTTTTTTTTTGAGAATGAGGCAATTTTATATTATGTAAAAGGTTCATAGGAAAATCCCAAATTGTATGTACATTTTAGAAAATCTCAAACTGTCTATACATTTTTTCACTTCTATTTTTTCCTAAAGACAAATCGCATTAGATAAGCCATGTGTTACATGTTCAGTTTAGTCTTGTAGAGGCTCAAACTGCCTTTTCGATTTTAAATATAGATTTCAAGTGTGTGTGTCCGACTAATTATACAGAGATAATATTGCGTCCCACCTTCAACCATTACCAATTAAACATGGATGCAATTACAATTTATACACAAGAGATCTCGACATTCGGTTATTCAACCAACATATGAGAGTCCTGACCATTCTGTCTTCGACAAAGATTCAATGGAGACTTTGCTTTCCAAAATATATCTCGCATTTCATTTTTTATTATGAATTCGGTTTTGATTTTTGGTTTTCTTTGACCGAGCCAAATCAAAATTTGAAATATTTTTTCATAATATAATTTTTATGTAATAATTAACAAATATTTCTTATCATAAAAGTAAATAAATAAATAATATCAAAAAGGTTGTTCAGTTATGATTGAATTGTGTAGATTAGTTCGTTTCAATTTTCAATTCATGATTTTGATAAATGAAAATTCCGATTCGGCAAAATGTGCACCCTGGCCTGTTTTATATTTGTAGTTAAATACTTAATAAATAATAAAATTATATATCGCACATATTAGGTTTACTAAAAATGTAGTAGGGAAAATGAGAATGGGTCTCCAATAGACAGAGGTTTGGGAGGAAGCTAAGCTAGGGGTTGAGAGTTGACTGTGACTGTTAATTGATGGGCAAGTGGTAAAGTATTCACGAGACCGCGTCATTTGCTTAGACTTCAAGGGTTGGATTTTGGGACCATACATTATGATTTGTGACCTTAAGATATATATATATTTTCTTGAAATAATGTGAAGACAAAAGTATGGTTATCCAACATTTATTTCAATCGCTTTTACGGTTTGTTCGTATCTTCCGGGTTTTTTTTTTTCCCTCATTTCCCCTTCAATCAGCATAATATATGGAAAGTAGCAAAATTGAGTTGCATTTTTGGATTAGTTAGATACTTATTATAAAAAAAAATAGAGAATGAACTTAAGTTTTAAAAAACAATATCGAAGCTGTCATATACAATTTTGTCGATACCAAAAAAAAAAAAAAAACAATACAATTTTGTTTATTCTTCCACAATAATATATTCTTCAAATGCAATAATATCAAAAATTATCTAAAAGTGCCACTATCAACAGTTAGTGATAAACAAAATTATTTTATAAACTTCATCATTACAGTACGTAATTAGCTAGTAACATGTATAATGATAATTCAATGACAATAAATGACAGTTTGGTTACACACGCGTGTTATTGATTATCAACCACTTTTATACAATTCTTGTTAATTTTCTAGAAATAATATTGTAGTCTGTCAAAAAAATTAATATTGTGGAGAAACAAAATTACTGCCATGAACCATTAGTAATAATGTTAATATTACGACTTATTATATCTTATCAGAATATCAGTAATATATTAGTATTTTTGTGTGATGGGAGATGATCGACTGATGAGTTCATTTACTCGATAATTGATTGCTATATCTTATAAAGTGTCCCTAAGGATTAAAATGAAATATATTTTTTATGAGAGACTTGAATTGGACTCTTATTTTTGGGATCTCGAATTTAATAATTATTTTTATAAAATCAGCTTTGCATCCAAATTATGTCATATAATTGGTCAATGCCTCAATGGATTGGGCAGTTTGGCTAAGCGTGGGATTTGCCTTCCCTATTTGTATACTTCATATAATTCTCAAAACTTTCATCGTTATCACCATTGACTAATAAACATAGTGAGGGGATCCATCTGCTTAATTTTCTTCATTAGTCTAATTTAATAAATTCCAACCTCCAACTAAAAAGAAAATAATTAATTAAGGGGGTGTTTGGAAACCCATTTCGAATGGACTTTTAGGTCTATAAGTTAATTTCTAAAAAATTGTATGTTTGGTAGTTATTTTAAATTGAATTTTAGAGAAATGACTTGCTTTTCTTATTTCCAGAAGCCAATTTTGGAGAAGTGCAAATTTGTGACTTTTGGAATTCTATTCCACCACTAAGATAGGCAAGTGTAGAGTATTTCACATGATAGAGTAAGAAAAACACAATAAATATAATTGTGATCATAATATTTTTTCATATTCTTCCTACTTTCATGCGATTGCATTAAATGAGAGTATATCATTGTTTATCTCAAACAAAGTGAATTAAATAATGATAGTTTAGTCTATTATTGCGTAATTAATACTCTCAATATGAAACCAAGTCTATAATTTGGGATGAACGAAAAATAAAGATGGTCTATTTTAGTAACTTCCGCTTATTATTGGGTCTAGCAGCGGCGGAGCCACCATATGGCTCGGGGGCCCCGCCCCCTCCCCAACTTTTTCTTTTTTTTCTTTTTAGTGCCTATATTTTTAATATTTAGTATTTTAGCCCCCCTCATAATTTTGTTAGAAAAAATTATTCCATGAATTTTAGTAAGTTAAATTAGAGATTTTGTGGATCTTATTTTATCTTATTATCATCTTAAAATTATATTTTATATTCATCAAAAGATGGGTTTCTCATTATTATTTGGTAATATATATTGAAAAAAAATTATAAAAAAATAATATATTAAATTGTAGATAGTTTTCGTGATATGCAAAAAAAGACTCTAAAACATGTAAGGACTTAATAATGTATTTTGTAAAAATTTACTAATGAATATTAATATATTCTTTTGATACAAATGTAATATATATAACTTTATTTTCTTGTATAGATACACAAATGTCATCTCACTACAAGAAAACAAGGAAATTCCAACGGAAAAAATCTGTTGGAATTTAGCCAATTACCGTTGGAATTATCGATTCCAACGGAAATTCCAACAATAAATGCATCGTTGGTAAAATGGTCGTTGGAATGGCAAAATTCCAATGGAAATTCCAATGGAAAAATATTCCAACGATACTTCAAACGGTATTTATCCATTGGAATATACAATCGTTGGAAAAACTCCAACATATTTTCCAACACTAATTCCAACATAGTTAAACCATTGAATTTAGTCCAATGATATATCCATTGGAATATATATAATTGTTGGAAAAAACTCCAACGGTTATTCCAACAGAGTTATGCCATTGGAATTTAATCCAATGGTATATATCCATTGGAATATTCAATTATTTTATCTCATTGTCTAATTTATTTTACTTTTGAAGAGGTCACCCATCATCAATTTGTCCCAAGTCAAGCACATTTAACTATGTAGTTTTAATATGATTGACTCCAGAAGAGAAGATACATTTTATTGATATGGATAATACTATCAAATCTTTTAACCCCTATTAAAATTTTCCAACGGTATTGTAGTTTCCAACGGAACTTCCAACAACTTGTTGTACCATTGGAATTTTAAAAACTCCAACGATTAATTCCAATATTTTGATTACCGTTGGAATTTTTGTTGAAATTTTCCAATGATATGTTTTGGCGATGGAATTTCAGTTGGAATTTTTAAAATTCCAACAGTATTTCCAATGGTTTATTCCAACAATTTTATTACCGTTGGAATTATTGTTAGAATTTTCCAACGGTTTGTTGTGATGTTGGAATTTCCGTTGGAATTTAAAATTCCAATGGAAATTCCAACAACTTATACCAACGGTTTTCTTTAGCGTTGGAATTTTCATTGGAATTTTCCAACGATATAATGTAGCATTGGAATTTCCGTTGGAATTGTAAAAATTCCAACTATTTTCTACTTCGTTGGAATTTTTTTGTTGGAATTTGATTGTTTTCTTGTAGTGTCTTTTGTTTTTTACTATTGGCTAGAGGCGTTAATTTCTGACACGACACAATAACCCGGCACCAACTTAACATGAATTTTATATTTTTTTGAATATTTAATTTATTTTTTATTTGTAATTTTAATTTTTTCTCCATTTTTTATTTATTTTTTCGTGTAACTTTAAATTATATAGATTTTTTGTGTCGTGTCGGGTTATCCGTGTCATAAACAGGTCGTGTTCGTATCGAGTATTTTGACACAAATAATTGAATGGGTCGTGTTCGGGTTCGTGTCCCACGAGCATGAAACACGAAAGATTACACCCTACTTTCTTGGCCTCCTCTTACTAATTGTCCCTCATTCCGCCCACGGGTCTAGGATCAAGAAAAACTTTTCGACATGTATACATTAATACAAACTAGCAAATCACTACCCGATATTTCCACCACTCAACCAAAATTCAACACTTTATTTTATCATCAATGTAAACAATGGAAAAACCCTCCTTTACCGTCTAACTGGCAGAAGAATCGGCAACGCACGTGGTATTCAAAAATAAGAATAAATATTATTTATGTGGGTACAATAATTCTCTCGCTAAAATCTAAGATCTAGACATAGTCTATAAGAAAATTGGACTGATAATCCAATAAAAGAAGAAGCAAATAATAAAAATAATAAAGAGGATATAAAATGCAATACAATGTGAACAGTCTCCCCATATTGATGGTTTCACTTGTAAGTCAGTTTGACTGGCCTTTTCATAGAAATTAAGAGATCAACTCATGAATAAAATTTCTAAAATATTAGGAAACCAAAAAGTAGAAATTAGCAATAGATGCCTTTTTCCGTTTCCAGCCCAGAAAGTAAATAAATAAAAATGAAAAGGTTAGAAACGTGGTTTAAATGTTCGTTTTCGGCTCTTCTCTTTCTTTAGGGAGAAAAAAAAAGGTGGCTCATGGCTGGCTGCAAATTAATTAACTTTTTGCCTAGTGTTATTTATGTGTGAGCTTTTCTGAAGGGAGATTTAATTTTCTCGTACTGTCGGCTGAATAATTATTCAATTCTAAAAGTTCTGATAATTCATGTAAACACTAATTTCTACGTGAGATGGAAAAAAGAGCCTAGTGACTGCACAATTGGTTGGCCATGCCAAACTTTTTCAAGTAATTCATATTTTTCCACATGTTTGATCAACTTCACATAGAAATACTTGTTTCTTCTTTCTACTTCAACTTTGTTTACTCTTCATATTTCAACAAATTCTTGCCAACCTTGCTATTTATATATATAGGGGAAATCGTAGTTACTATCATTCGGATATGCACTTGGCATACAATATATAGCACAAAACCAGGTCAACTAAACTAAGCAAACCTTATATGATCATTTGTATTACAAACTCGATCAATCGATGTAAGGGTGGGTATTTGAACTTTAGACATCTCGCCTCAAGAACCCACATTAGACTACTAGGCCAACCAGAGGGTTTTTGCTAACCTTGCTATATATCTTAATCCGAAGTTGCTTAATTAGTCAAACTTTTTATAAACTGTAATGTGTTGAAAATTATTATAAATTAATTAAAAATAGATTATTCACAATGATCCATAAGGTTTATCTCACGTTACATTTTTAATTAAATGAACTATATTGAGACTTTTTATGTGATCCTGAACTCTATAAATAAGAAGTTTTTAACTCAATTCCACTAAAAATTTGAACATTTTATTCAAAGTCATTTATTTTGTTTTATTTAGAATGTGTGTGCAATGTGAAGGGAAAATATTAATATTAGAAAAAATAAAGAAAATGTAAAATAATTAAACAGATGCAAAATCAGGTTAGGTCATATAAAATCAAGATAATTCCAGTCAAGCCTCCAGGGAGCACAAAGCGACTTGGTAAGTGACGAGTGTGAGAGTGTGTCTTAAACGTCGCGGGTTCGAATGCGTATGCGTAGTCGCGCTTTCTTTGAAAATATTGCAAGGTTGTTTTAAGGTTTGTATCCGCTTGGTCTTCTCCCTTCACAGTATTTATTATCCCAGTATATCCTCAATTTACATACTACTCCTGGCAAGAGATCTCTACGGAGTTACGGTGGGGGTTTTGCGTTCGGAAAAACTTTTAAGAGATAATTCCAGTCAAAATATATATACGCAGATAACACCCCTAGTCTTGGACGATCTTGGTTGTGTGGCTCCCATTTATGTCAAGCATCAAAGACACATTTCCTTCCCAACTTAAATGTATCTCACTAATGGCCAACACCGTGACCCCAGCACGCCTTTATTGCACTTTCTAGCTCCTTTTCCTTAATATTTTTTCCTTCTGATTATTCATTAATCTTAGAAATAATAACCACTTTTTGCAATATTTTATTTTTTAGAACAAAAAGGAAACATGGTTGATACTTGATCCCATATTGTGAAAATTATAGATATAGAGAACAAGAGCCCCTTTTCATGTTTTGAGCAATTTCAAGATTGGGATAATTCCACTAAAGGTTTATGTGAAAAAGAAATATATTTGGAAGAGTACTATTTTTCTATCTTGACTATTTAATAATCAAAATATATTTAATTTACCATATTTTTCGCATGAAATAAATAAAATATTTGTAGACTCTAAAATATATTTATCAGGTGTAAAAACATTTATCTCTTTAATAAAAGAATGAGTAAAAACACGTGTATCTTTAAAATACTGAAAAGGGAAAACTCGAGAAAATAGTATTTTAATTAAATCCAAACACACACTTGAAACTATTATTTTATTTGGAACGAAATGAACCCCACAAAAAGCGACAACGTCAACAAAGCGGCAACAAAGTCAGATCAAAGTAAACAAAGAACAAAAATCGCGTTTGTGGACAAAAGGAGAGTTGACTGAGATTTTTCTCTGACCGCAAACCAACGCCCACGTGGCTTACTTCAACGACGTTGAAAAAATGGGGATGATTAGGTGTGATTTGGACCTCTACGATTAAATAAAAAGCAGCTAAAACTATTCAGTCTAGAATTTGATTGATAGTTTGCGGGTGGCATGATTCATTTTTCTTTTCTAATACCAAAAATGGGGCATGTAAACTGCGATAATAAATAATGGTTCGCACGTTCCTAATATCTTTAACTAACATATTTTTTAAGTGATTGTTTACATGATGACTCTCATTCAATCGAGAATTACCCCATGTGAATTGTGAGAACACATAATAGCTTGGTCCCTAATATCCTAAACCTGGACTCCCTCTATCCAACCGAGGAACTATCCTGTAAATCGCGAGAATCACAATGGTTTGTGGGTCCCTAATATCCTCAAACTCCTACTTATAAGGAGTAGTTCCTCCAAGTGATTGCTCCATGTTGGACTCCCTCTAACGAGCGCAAGTTCCCACGAGTTTCATCCTTCACACTGCTGCGTGAAACCTCAATATTAATTGTTCAATCATTGTGGTGGCTCGAACACTTGACCTCTCCGAAAAGAGGCCAATAGTTACCTCACTTTAACCAATTGGGTAAACAATTTTTTTTTTTAATTATAGCAATTTTATTTGTTTTTATTTTTTCTGTAGTTTTCTTTTGAACCTCGATAACCAGATGCTTTGTCACATATGTTAAGAGTATTTTTGGTAAGTTTAATATTTTTTTCTCCGTCAATTAGAAAAAAAAAGTGGTTGTAGGGTTATGTTATTTAATTACTTGCAAAGCTCTATTATTTGACATTCCTATTAAGAAACGAAAAAATTGAATTTGCGTATAGTTTAAGTTCTCTCATAGTCCCTCCGTCCTAATTACATAATCCAGTACTTCAATAGGACTTTTCACACAGATTAAGAAAAAGTATTGAAAATTACAAATATACAAAACAATTACTTGATTTACCCATATTTAATGAACAACGTAAATTACAGTGCTTATTAAATAGGGTTCTAATAATAAAAGAATGGGAAAAATAATATTAGATATAGAAATTGGACTATATAATTGGGACATGGCAAAAAAAACAAGTGGACTATATATTTGAGACGGAGAGAGTATTATCTTTCGAAATTTGAACACGAATTTTAATTTCTTTAAAAAAAAAATTATCAGATCCGTGAATACCTTGACGAATTAGTGGTTTTAACTTTTAATATGCGACAAAATACACATTCAATTGTGAACAAGATCGAATAACTTAGGGAGTTGGTATTTGGTAGAATCAAAACAACCCTATTTCACACACAAGAAGTGGATTTTTCTTTCATTCATTCTTCTTCTTCTTTATTTATTTAAAAAAAAATTCTTGAAATGGTACTAACTGCTAAGAGCTTTTTTTTTTTTTATAGGTACGGATAATTATATATGGGTAAATTACATGGATGATTCCTTAATTACATGGACAGTTTGACAAAGAACTTTTAGGGCGCGATTGGATATAATTTCATTTTGAAAATATTCATTTTGCTTGAAAATAGTGGTAAAAAAAATTTAGAAGAAAAAAATGAATTTTGAGAGTGTGATTGGATGTAAGATGAAAAAGTAATAATGATGAAAATTGATTTGATTTAAAAATAGTAAAACAATGATTGAATATGATTTATAGTTAGAAATGTGTGAGTGAATGAATTGTGAAAATATTTGTAGGAGAATATGTTATAATTATTAGTTTTTTGTGAAAAATGTGTAGATATGATTCATGATAAAAAAAAATAAGAAAAAGTGAAAGTGAAGCGAATAATATATTTTTTTAAAATTTTCATAAACAATCGCGTGTTTTTGGTCGAAAAAAATCTCTAATGAAACGAAAATGGAATTCATTTCACACCCAATTGCCACCTTACTATTTACCCTATTTCTGTCATGCTAATTTTTCAAAGTTTAAAGTCATTTCTCTAAATTTCAAGCCCCTTTCCGGCCCACAAATCGGTAGCACTGAATAAATCTTTCATTTAACCACTGCAACTAGAAAAGGTTGCATCGATCATTTTCAACTAATCTGATAAGTTTGGCCCTTAATTCGTCGTTTGGTTCAAACAACAAGGCATTGAAAATTGCTAAGGCCCGCTACCTGTTTAAGGTCGTAGATTTGTACACTTAAGAATTGAAATACATAATTTGAACTTTATGTACGAGCTATCAATCCTAAATCTATCAAAAATTTAAAAAAAAAAAAAAAGTACATAAATTTTATTCAAATATAGCCTAAAACTGACAAAATTATAGTGCGCAACAATTTTTATAAATTCTAGTCGTGGGTACTAGTAACTAGTCACCCTCCTCAATGTGTACAAGATATAAATTAAATCGGATGACAATTTATAAAGATAATCATTTGCAATTTTCTTATTAACTTCCCATGCTTCGTGTCAGGAATTCAAATCGATCAAGTCATTGACTTGAAGTTAATTTTCTATACCTAACCCTTAATTATATTTTAAAAAAGGGCAGCTGCACATCAAATGCAAAGAAAGAGAGTTTCTAACTGAATAAAAATCAATAAAATCTGTGAGAAGAATGGGAGCCTTGATTGGGAAAATATTAAAGAGTGGAGACAATCGCTATCAACACAACCAATCAGTTAATGCGATTTCTGACTTTGTAGTGTCTGAATCAGTGCAACTAACGTTTTTATATGTGCACGAAATTACACGGTATTTGATAAAAAGAGAAGAAATTAAATAAAAGAGTTAATAATTAATTGAGGATATAAAACTATTAATGAAACACCTCTGCGTTTTGAGATTTGTGAATTTGAAGCAATATTCTGTCATTTTTTTCTAATTTGCTTCGCATTTTTATTGAAAATACGAAGAAACATATATATATATATATATATATATATATATATATATTACTTTTTAATTCCTTTATTCGCTTTTATCCAAATCCAACATGGAGATTTACATTTACGTCCTTATTTCGGATCCAAAGTTCAGTGGAAGAAAGCAAACAAAAAAACAACTTATTAGGCAAGACGAAAATAAATTAATTTAAAAACAAATTAATTGCAATGAGATACCACGAAAATACTAAGTATATAAATAAGCCATTCTAGTTGACGTGGTATGATCCATAAGTCCCAATTGATTTAGTGCATGTCTGCATGACCAATCCATAATTCAATAAAGATAGTGGATACAATACTTAATCTAGATCAAGTAACGCATTAGGCCCAAGCCCACAGGCTTGTGGAGCCAAAATGGTCTATGCACCATACCTTACTAGATTACACCCTCCGACATTCTAGTATAAACATCAAAGTCCTCATCATATGAAGTTACATCTAGGGCACATCTCGCAGAACCCTAACCATTTTATTCGTGTTGTGGCAGAGAACCTATTCTCGAGAATTACAACCATGAGAAAGAGTTGACTTGTGAATACGTGGAGTGATGCACATCACTAATAATAAATTTCTATAACAACCACTTTGTTTAGTAATTTTCTTGACAAAAAACATTAATATTTTTATTTTACTTAAATAGTCAAAGTAGAAATATAGCATGATCTTGATCCAAATAAACCATCCAATTTTCTGGTGCCTGTATCAAAATAATATCTCGCATTTGAGGTGTATTGCACAATTACACACATGGTGAAAATCCTTATAACCAATTGCTTGACGCACGCACTGCACCTCGACATTCTCTCGGGAAAGAATATTTCATCATACCGCACTCATATCATTTTATTCCTCTTTTTTTTGTCTCTATTGGGCTAATCATTTTGTGTATATAAGTTTGTGCCCCTTTCCATTGTATCGCACTTCGAGCAATCTATGAAGAGGAATATAAACTTTATTATTCCAATCTTTTAGCTTTCTTCTTTATCTTCAATGGAGTTTTCATTTATGCGCAATTCATCTTCTTCATTTTGTAACATGGTATCGTGAGCGGGTTGGGTAACACCAATCTGCTCTCTATCCATTATTTTTTCTCTTCTTCCTTTTTCCTTCATCCACGGCAGGAGGATCCTACACCTCCACCTCCACCTCCACCTACGACTCAAACTCAGTCATTCAAGTTTCCCAACCGAGATCCAAATCACCCCTTCTATCTTCATCACGGACACCTCCAACACTGTCGTCATTTCACCTCCTCTCACCTGTCCTAATTATATCACCTCGGTGCGAGCTTTCACTTTAGCTCTATCGATCAAAAATAAATTGGGTTTTAATTGACGGCTCTATTCCTACCCCCGGCGCCGCGGATTCTCTATATGCTCCTTGGTTGCGATGCAACAACCCGATTCTATCATGGCTTTTAAACTCTTTTCAAAAGAAATTGCATCGAACATACTCTACATCAATTCGCCAGGATATTTGGGACAAGTTGAAAGTGCGTTTTTCACAACCCGACAATGTTCGCATTTTTCACCTTCAAGTCGTCTAGTACTATCCTTCAAGGACTCTCACAAAGAGTGAATATTTCACCAAATTGAATGCCATCCAGGAAGAATTAAAGAATTTTCGTCCTATTCCTTATTGTTCTTGTGGGCTCTGCTTCTGCAACGCTCTTAGCTCATTTTTGTCAAACGCATCGTGTGACTATGTATTCAAATTCTTGATGGGTCTTAATGAATCGTATGAGGGTATTCGTGGGCCGATTCTTCTCATGAGTCCTACTCCTTCTCTTGACAAAGTGTTTTCTATGATATTGCAAGAAGAAAGGCAACGGAGGCTAGGATTCCACTTCCTTCTCCCATAGATGCTTCTTCTTTTGCTATTACTCACTTTGTTCTTTGACTTTGGGAAGAAGGGTAAACCTGAAGTTGTTTGTGAACATTGTGGAAAAACGGGACACTCACGTGATAAGTGTTACAGCTCATTGGTTTTCCTCCTAATTTCAAGTTCACCAAATCTAAACCAAGATATAATGGGCCTCAACACTCGCTAATATTACTTCATCACAAAGACTCAAGGCTGGGACTCAAAATGTGCATTCTGAGGTTCTTTTCAATCAAAATCAAATTCAAGAATTAATGGCCTTGCTTAACAAAGGTTCAATTCAAATGCCAATCACTACATCTTCACAGCCCAACCGAGAATATTCATCCCCACAGTTCCAACATGGCGGTATATCTTCCTCTTCCCATTCCCTCTCTTCTCGCCACTTCTATTAAGCAAATCCGGATTCGGACACCGGGCAACGGATCATATGGTTTGTTCCCCGATTTCTTTACTTCATCTCCCACCTCTTATTTCTCTTATGTTAATCTTCCAAATGGTGCTCAAGTCCATGTCACTAGTAGAGGCACCGTTCATCTTTCTCGACAATCTCATTCTCACCGATGTGTTTGTGTATCCCATCATTTCACTTCAATCTTATTTCTCATTAGTAAACTAACCCAAAACTCTTCATCTTCCTTTATATTCTTTAATGATGTGTGTTACCTTCAGACCTCTCTCTACCGGATGATGATTGGACTAGCTAGACTTCAACACGGCCTCTATTTCTTCCAGCCTAAACTTGCTCAAGTCACCATCCCTCAACTTCTGCAGCCTCATCAATCTCATACAGTCTCCCGAAATCTCTGGCATCATAGATTAGGTCACCTCTCGAATCAAAGGCTTAGATTAGTTAGACAGATCGATTCTCATGTAAATGATGAAAATTCCACTGATTGTATTGTTTGTCATTTATCTAAGCAAAGAGGACTTCCTTTTCCATCTAGTACATCTGTTGCTTTGTCATCTTTTGATTTACTACATTGTGACATTTGGGGGCCACATTCCACTCCTACTTTAAATGGGCATAAATATTTTTTAACCATAGTTGATGATCACAGTCGTGCTACATGGCTATATCTTATGAAACTGAAATCTGAAACTAAGCAAATCTTACAAGCTCACATTACTCTAATCCGCACTCAGTTTAATTATTCCGTAAAACAAATTCGCACTGACAATGGCCTAGAATTTCACATGCCCGATTTCTATACATCTCATGGGATAATACATCAAAAATCATGTGTTTATACGCCACAACAAAACGGGATTGTGGAGCGCAAGATCAACACATTCTTAATGTTGCTCGCTCCCTAATGTTTCAATCTCATATGCTTTCACATTTTTGGGGAGAGGTGCTTTCTAACTTCAGTCTACTTAATTAACCGAACCCCACTCCCTTTCTTGATAACAAAAGTCCTTATGAGATCATCTTCAATTCACCTCCCACCTATTCTCATTTGAAAGTCTTTGGTTGTTTATGCTACGTTTCCACTCTTCCCCATCACCGAACCAAGTTTGATCCCCCGCCAAACCATGTGTTTTTCTAGGATATCCATTGGTGTTAAGGGATATAAAGTCCTTGATATATCAACTTCCCTCATTTCTATTTCTAGGGATGTCCAATTTTGGAACACATTTTTCCTTTTGCTTCTAATCTTACATCGATCCAACTCCTACCGCGCCTTTCCCTCATTTTCCATTTCACTGCCGATCCTGACCGCCCGCCATGCCCGATGAACCCTCGCTTCCTTATCCCCTCCATCTGCTCCCAACTCCACAAATTCACCTATCTTCATCCCCAACACTCTCCAAAACCTCAAGACTCCTCTAACACATCTACACCATATACCCCCTCCGCCCCATCCTCTCCTATTTCTCCCGAGTCCTCTACATCTCTACCATCCGCCTCTTCTCTACCTTTCCTGATCACGACCTTCTCGCACTAGAAAACCCCCATCATATCCGCAAGATTATCATTGTGCACTTCGCACTCTAATTCACCTTTCTCCTTCTACTTCTCATCCATTGGCTAATCATCTCACATACACAAATCTTTCCCTTCTTTCCAAATCTTTGCCCTTGCCATTTCTACCATCAAAGACCCCCACTTATAATGAGGCAATTGTTTTTGATCACCGAAACAAGCCATTAATCTTGAATTACAGGCTTTGATTGACAATGGGACTTGACCATTACTTTCTCCCACCAGACATCATGCTATTGGTTGCAAGTTTGTTTTCAAAACCAAGTTCAAACCTGATGGTAGTGTTGATAAATACAAGGCCCGCTTTGGTTGCGAAAGGCTACACTCAAAGAGAGGGCTTTGATTATCAAGAAACTTTTAGCCCTTTGTTAAAATCACCACGGTTCGTGTTTTTCTCTCTTTTGTCGCTTTATGCATAATCGGCATTTACACCAATTTGATGTTCATAATGCATTCTTAAACGGTGATCTTCATGAAGATATATATATGAAATTACCACCAGGGCTTGAGCTTAAGGGGAGATCCTTCAACTGAAATATGGTCCGTAAGTTGCATAAATCTCTTTATGGATTGAAGCAAGCTTCCCAAGAATGGAATTCGCTTACTTCTTTCTTGATTGATCTTTGGTTTTGTTCAATCCAAGTCGACTATTCTCTATTTACACGATTGTCCGAGGATGGTTTTTGTTGCTCTTCTTGTTTACGTTGATGACATACTAGTTGGCGATCCCTAATATTGAGCTTATTAACAATGTTAAATCCCTCCTTCAAAGACCACTTTAAAGTTCGGGACTTGGGAATCATGCGATACTTTCTTGGTTTAGAAGTAGCTCGATCTTCTAAGGGTATTCACTTTGCAACAGAAATATACATTGGATATCTTGCAAGATTCGTATGTTGGGTTGCAAGCCCATCAAGACACCCGTTGAGTTGAATCAAAAATTCTCCGATTCTTCTTCGAAAATCTTTTATCCGATCCAACGAGTTACGACGTTTGATTGGGCGACTTATCTATCTCTCTCGTATCTCGGCCCGATATTGCTTATGGAGTTCACCTCTTGAGCGCTTTATGGATAAGCCATCACATGAGCATTTGACACCGCACATCGCATTCTAAGGTATCTCAAAGGTTCTATCGCCGGGTTGTTTTATTCATCCGTACTTTAGATACTCAATTAAAGGCTTATTGTGATTCCGATTGGGCATCTTGTCCGGATACACGACGATCGACCACATGTTTCGTGTTTTCATTGGTAATTCCTTAATTTCTCGGCGTTCTAAGAAACAAGCGATTGTCTCTCGCTTTCTACCGGCCGACGAATATCGCTTTTCGCTCAAACAAGTTGTGAGCTTGTTTGGTTACAATATCCATTACATGATTTTGGTGTTCCCGGTTCCAAGCCCGCCGTTTTTTTCTCGTGACAATCAATCGCCATCCACTTAACCAAAAATCCCATCTTCCACGAAAGAACTAAACATATCGAATTGACTCTACTTTGTTCGGAAAGAGTTCTTTCGTGCATCCTTCAACTTGATTCATATTAGTTCAAAGTTTCAATTGGCCGATCTCCTTACAAAGGCTCTACCTGGCCCAACTTTTCACTTTCTATTGTCCAAGATGGGGATTCTTAACATTTATTCCCATCTTGAGGGGAGTATCAAAATAATATCTGCATTTGAGGTGTATTGCACAATTACACACATGGTGAAAATCCTTATATAACCAATTCTTGTGTGCACTGACCTCGACATTCTCTCGGAAAGAATATTTCATCATACTGCACTGCATTATCATTTTATTCTCTCTTTTTGTCTCTATTGGGCTAATCATTTTGTGTATATAAGTTTGTGCCCCTTTCCATCAGATCGTGCTCGAGCAATCTCTGTAAGATAATATAAACTTTATTATTCCAATCTTTTAGCTTTTCTTCTTTATCTTCAATGGAGTTTTCATTTATGCAATTCATCTTCTTCATTTTGTAACACGGTGTGAAATGACATTTTACAATCCTTTTGTTACTAATGCTTATGGGCGTGGGCATTTGATTCCAAGCCAAAGTCAGTAAGTTGAATTCTTGATTCATGGTAATGGCACGTCCCCGTCAAAGAAAAAACTTCTTATTTCTTACAGGACCAAACATTACTAAAAACAAACAAGATGGAGCACGGATAGATCTTCTATTCCAAACTGTGTTTCATCTTGTATTTCAAGATCTTAAATATACGCCAAGTGTAAATTAATGATGTCATCAATACATTTGTCGTGTAGGGGTGATATTTGGAACACGAAATGATACACAATTTGGAATAGAAAATCTCGAGTGGAGCAAGAGACCTCTGCGTGCTCTAAAAGGCAAAAACATGGAAGATAAATCGTGACTCCGTTTTTTTTTTTTTTTTTTTTTTGGGGAGGGGCGGGGGGGTTTCATTTTAAACATTTTGAGTTCTTCATATGCACGTACAAGACTTAAAATTATACGAGGATTTTATTGAACTACGTGCATTAAAATCCTAATATTGATTCAATTTTCAAATTTAAGATGGGGAAGACCTTGATTGATTTTCATATTCATGTCATATTATCTGATTGGAAGTCCATATTCTCTTCGGATTTTAGCCCATTAAAGTAGTTCTAATATTTTCTGTCAAAACCTTTTATCAAATGGGCTGGCTTGGAGATCTCTCATGACATGAAGGTCGAATTGGTATGGGCCGAGGCCCATTTTGTAGCTTTCTTAATTAATTTGGACTAGGCCTTGTTGAAAGTATAATTTGACAGTTGACAGTTGACACCAATTTTTAGCGATTTCAAAAGAACATGTAATTATTTTTATTGAAAAACCTCTATACGAAATAATACAAAATTATATATCAATAAAGGGATAATTACAAAAATTACCCCTAAAGTTTGACCTAATTAAAAAAATCCAGCTAACTTTTAAAATTACAAAAAGTACCATTGAGATTTGATCCAGTGTTAAAATTAAGGGTAAACTACAATGCTTTTATAAATATGAAGGGGATTTGAAATATATTTTGATTGTAAAGGGATTAAATATTAGACAAAAGAAAACCTCGGGGTGTTTTTATATTTTGAAAGTTAGCTGGGTTTTTTGTAATTAGATCAAACCTCAATGGTACTTTTTGTAATTAACCCTATCAATAAATGTTAAATGTACATAAAATGGCCTCCTCAATATTCTTGGCTTGTATTTCTTATTTTAAATGGATAGATTAATTACCGTATAATTTGGCAATGAACAAATGATTCTCAATCCAAAAATATGAAAGTGAGTTCAATGAATTTAGAGGACACAAATTAGATTACAAAAAAGTGTGAGGACTCAAATTAACAAGTTCAGCATTTTTGGTGAGGCAAACAAAGTAGAGGACCAGCGTCAGATGTTAAGACAGGAACCAAGGATCCTGGAGCAGCTGCAAAGAATTGCGATTTCAAATAATTTGGAGCACAACTTCCCCAACCTGATGGCACAAAATACGCGCCGTTTACAAACACGTCTTTGCTCGATCTCCATTTCCAGCTCTTCCAACCATCTCTAGTCTCCCGTTTCGTAACCTGCGGGGAAAATTCACACTCCTTTTATGTAAAATTTCTTAAGAAGTTCAATTAAATAGGACAAATTACAAAAACAATCCTTGAGGTTTAGCCAAATTATAAAAAAACTCCTATTAACTTTAAACATTACAAATGCAAATAAGTTCAATGGATTTGTTATTATGGATTTGAAATCTGTAGCTTCACGTCCATCGATCCAATAAAGCTTTAAGGTAATACAAACACCCTCGGAGATTTGTATTTATAACTTCACATAATCCACTTCAACAGTGCAATTTGTAAACTAGAAAGAAATGTCAATGGGGCATTTGTAATTTTGATAGATAGCAGACTAAACTGCGACGGTTCTTTTTGCAGTGTTGTAAAAATCAGCCTAAGAGTGCAATTATGTTCAAATCAGTGGAAAAATCACCTTGGCCAAAAATTGGGACTAGACGGCTAAAAATCGGGCCTAGACAACTGAAAATCGGCTAAATGTAGATTTTTTTTTTCAAAATTAGCACATTTTAGGCGTCGGCTACCCTAGGTGCTAGGTCAAATTGCTGCCCGGTTAGTGCCTAGTCATTTCTGCAGCCTTCATTTTTTTGTAATTAACCCGTTTAAATATGTCTGAACGGATTAGGATTTTTGCCATTTTTACTTGTTACAACAATGATTATAAAATTATTATCTTGCAGTTTCATTTGTTGCTAATAGTACCTCTTTAGCATAGCCATCTTTGGAAGCCACAAAATAATTGCCTTCGCTGAGTATGGTTGGATCTGCACTCCCACCAATTGCATACATTTGCCACTCATCATACCTATTGTTGGCCACATGGGCGTACCCAAATCTAACCCTGCACCACATATTTATCCATATTAATTTTATAATTAATCAGCCAATATTCTTAACTATTCGAAAATCAGAATTTGATCAGATAATATTGTCATCACCTTGGCAGTCTTTGAACTAATCCAGGCCCAAAATGGTTATAAACTATCATCACTTTCATGATTACGTCAGACAGTATTGTCATCTCGTGTCCCAAAGAACATCACCCGAAAAATTGGATTATAATGAAATAACTAAGACTAGTACCCGGTTCTTCCGTGTGTATATATAGTATCCGCCGTGCGATGCATTATTATATATTAAGTAAAAGTAATTTAAATATTTTTGTTATTTTAATTAATTAAATCTAATAGATTATTTAATTATAAAATTAAATAACTTTGAATTAAATAATAATGCCACATTACAAAACAAATTGAATGAATATTAAATTAGAAAAGGAGCAACTCATATGAAAAAAAATCATGTCCAAAACTACCCTTGAAGTTCTTCTGTGTGTGTATATATATGTGTGGATGGGTCTTGGTTGACATTTCATGTCCAAAACTACCCTTAAGAGTTTAATTACAAAAAAATGGATATTTGTTAAGCAAATACAAACTTCAAGAGAGTGTTTGTAATATCTCAAGGGGTTATGGTAATTTTGAAAGATAATTGAATTTCTTTTTGTTACGATTATGCGAAACCGCAAGACTAGTTATTGTTAACGGATAAACTTCTTCAATTAAAATTATAGTACACACACGTGATTGCATCTAATGTTTCAAGTCACCAGGTGAGTGTCACGTATTTAAAAATGCTATCAATATTATACACATGACATTTACATGGTATACAAAATAACAAATAAAACTTCATCAAGAATAGGAGATTCGCATGGATGACATACCTTGTCATGTTCAAATGAAGTAATTGTTCGAAAACAGATTACAAAACTCGACGCATGTGTGACATCAACGAGTCCGTCGGTAAGAACGAGCAAGGTAGCAATGATCGATCCACACGCTCGACGCGAAAAAACACTCGCAATGGCATCTCCATCACAACCAAGCCTATGGCCATCGACATGGTCCGGAGTGCTCCCACCAGCCGGCTTCCCGGCTTGCAATCATGAATGCTAATCCCATGGACTATAACATGGCTCACACCTCAATAGTGATGCATGGCCCATTGGATATCTCAACTCTAGCACCTCTACCATCAATAGTCTTATAGCTATTCACTATAAGCTCATTCTCAAGAGTAATAACCATGTCCTTTTGGAAAATGATCCACAGGGGATCATCTTGATCGCACCGCACGAGCGCACTCCCGGTTTTGGGATCAATCGGGTCGTCCGACGGGTCGGGTTACGACGTATGGCGCCATTTTTCCCGCCAATTGCATTGCTTTGCTTAATCCGATCGCACAATCGGCTAACGATTTTCGGTTTAGAGCCCAATTCGGATTCGATCTCCAGCACGAGTCGATTTTGTTCATGAATTTGGTACTTGGCCTAGGATATGTTGGAATGTAATTTGGTAATGTTTTGTTTGGACTTAATTTGTGTGATGGATGTGCCCAAGAACTTGAAATGCAATAGGCCAAAAGCCATGAGAGTATGAAAATAGAAGTTGGTTTTGCCATGGCTGAGGTTTGAGAAGAAACAAATTAAGAGTATAAATATAAATAGGGAAGAAAAATGGTTGTGGTAGCCATGTTTAGGACTGCAAATCATTTTCAGTTTGTTGTTTGGTAGGATTTTGGAGCACTTTATTTAAACGTGTAAGCACGAGCCCACATAGCGGTATAGTGGTGTAATTAATCTCTTCTAATTGTTGTTTAGTTTTGCCCTCAAGTGATTAATTAATTGATAAATTGTATGTTATTAGTCAAATTGCAAGTCGTGGTTCAGACAAAGGGATGCATTTGGCAAGGGTTTTTATCAAGTAAATTGATTAAAACAACCATAAATTTTTCGGTTCCATTTTAGTTGACAAAAACAATAAGTATATATTAATAAAATAAATCATTAGATTTCATGCAATCCGAAATAAAAATATACAGATTTCTAATATACAGAGTTGTTACATTATTATTTATAAAAATAATACAAATTTCTAATATTTCATAAAGTTATCATATACAGATTCATATTATTTTCGGAAATTTGAAATAATATATTAGTTTGATTGGTTTCAAGCTCGAAAGATCTTAGTTCTTGATTTATTATATTTGTCTGATCCATAAACAAAAGTTCAATAACCCAAAATCCTATTATTGCTTTGGGCCCATTTATTGCTGGGCCCTAAGAGCATCACCAATGGGGTTTTGTGCCGTCAAAGGTCGTGAGTGAACCCAAATCTCATTGGGCTTTTCATTTCTTCTCCTTGCCTATATGCAGAATGGAATGATGGTCCAATTCATTTTGGGCTTCCAGTTTACCTTGTAATTTGAATTACTACTCCATTCAATGGAACTAGTCTTTTACCGTATAATGCATGGGGTGTATTGAGTCAAAAGACGCAAATTGCATCCATATAAGAGTTACAATATTAATGAATATAAAAATATACAATACAAACTTCAAAATTATAAATTTTGGAATATTGTTTTGTACACAACACATTATTCGTCCTGTTTGATTTTGTTTTATCGTCAATCACAAACTAATATTTTCATACTCATACGATATTTGACTCGTGAAAAACAATATATAATTGACCATGACGATCAAAATTGGGTTCTTTAAAGGATAACTAATGAGAATAATTAAGGAAAATTAATATTCTCATTATTTACTACGTTTTGTAACATTATTAGATGGTTTACTTTTTGATATTTGCTTTGGAATGTTTTTGTTTCTTGAATAATACGGTGTTGGATGGTGTAGTAATTTTGTATTTTTATGTTATTTTTTTACTTTTAATCAGGATTTCATTATCTATCTTTTATGGTAATTCAATTCGATTTTGAGAAGATTGACGTATTAATATTCATTTGAAAAAAGCATAACATCAACATATATATTAATTTTCCTTATTGTCAATATTTATATGTTATAACTTTGAAAGTTTTGTATATCCAAATACTATAATTACACATCGATGATCCACTTTAATTAAAACATGTCAGTGTTGGATTTACATAATTCTCGGCGAAATTATTCAAATGTTGTTTTATTTTTGTATTAAAATAATTGGATTGCAACCAATCAAATATTCATAGTGTAAAAAAATAGATCATAGATTTGCCATAATAAAATAATTGTTCCAATAGTTGTGATTAAAGATTAATATCTCAACGAAATCACTTTGATCCTGAGTCTATAAGTGTTGGTCCGATTTTTAATCATATATTTCTCAAGATTACTTCACTTATAAGTAATATTTTTAATCATACATATTGCATAAGTTATATTTTTACTATTATATTAGGCGGATAAATTCTTAAGATATTATTCATAAGCGGCTTGCTTATTACACATATATATAGTATGTTTTATATTTGGTGGCATAATTTTAGGAAAAACTAAAATATTTCAAAAAAAAAAAAAAATCATTCTATTTTTATATATACACAAATGTCAAAAAGTATCAAATAGAAAAATGCATATCTACTATAGTCCAAATATACATCTTTGAAAGTTAAAATACCAAAATATGATGGTAAATATAAAAATATTTTCTATTAACATAAAAGTATGTTAATAAGTATTAAAAATAATTTTCTAAATATAAAACACTATTATGAATATAACATTATTTGAAATATAATTTAATTTATTATTATATCAATATATATAATGCTATGTATGAATATATGTAATATATTATACCTGGATATATATTATGATATATATTTTTTAATTAAAATAAGTATCTTTAATTAAATTTAATAACTTAAATATAATTTATATAATTATGAAACTATGGGTTAAACCCAGATAAACAACTATACATATATTACTATACCAAAATACATGTATTTATAAATTGATGTCCAATAGACCAAATATATAATTATTGTAGCTCATTATAAAATAAGATTTTTACTAAATATATCTTATATTTTTTATTTTTTTTATTCTTATTTTTATGTTATATATGCAATATATGTGTCAAATTGATGATCGTAAAAGACGATTTATTGGATATATTATACATCAAAAAATATCAAGAATAAAAAAATATTAAATTTTACAAAAGAAATATAAATAGACAAAAATAATAATTAATGCGCTTCACACACGCTTTTGGAAAGCTTGTGTTGTATAATGTTTTGTTATTATATATACATATAGATTTTTCAAAATTAAAATACTAATTATTACAAAAATTAATGTCATGTTGTAATTATATTTTACTAATTCTAGAAAGGTATTTTGGTGATAAATTTTTTAATTACTATTTATAAGTGAATTGTTATTATATATATACTAACCTTTTCGCACGGGTGTATATACGTATGGCGTCCATTTTGTATTGTACATTTGCATTGTTCTAATAGTTCTACGAATTATATCTCATACATTGTAATGATTTAATATAACATCAAACAATAGGCATGTTTCTTGTTTTATATTGATAAAGTCAAAAACGAAAAAATATCATACCTCAAAATCATAAAAAAATACATTCAACTCTATGTATTTATGTTCGATCTTTAGAAACTGTTTTACGTAAAACCGCATAGGTGTGCCTTCATCATCCATTTTGTTTTAGTCATGTTTAGATTCCTAATAAGTGTGAAACTACGTGTCAAACTTTTTCTCAATGATGTAGTAGTATATTCACATGCAAAATTCTTTTTCCAATATTGTCCGTATGTGTAGAAAAACTAAGTATATTAATTAGGAAATATGAGACAATAAAACAAAGTTTAGGCAATATTATTGATTTTCTTATACTTATTTTTTGGAGATATTTTTACTTTTGCGGATTTTGTCATATATTTTATTTATTCATGTTGTTAAGTCAATTTTTAAATTTTAAAAATTTTATTGTGGTGATTTGTATTGTATTATTTGGAATTTTTAATTATTATGTTCTATTCGGTTTCTCGTATTTGGTATTTTCAAACTCTGTGCGATGCACGAATCAGTATTTTTAATAAAAATATTTTTATTGATTACAATAAGTTTAGAATATCAATAAATTATTAAGCTTTAAATTATGGTTCGAGAATAGGCCAAAAACATACCTATATAAAAATATAAGTATTCATATCACCTTTTTGTATAGTGATCTTCATTGTTTTTTAGAGATGAAAATATAAATATATTTATTTTAAATTATAAAAGTATGAATTATGTGAAAATCGATTCTTCAAGCTAAGAAAATTTTATCTTTTTTAAATTAAGGAGTATAAATGTTGTTGTCAAATTAATTTTACATTAATAATTAGAACTTACCAAATGTTGAGAGTGAATACCCGATTTATTTAAAATAAGAAATTATAGTCAAAATACATGAATATGAAAATCGTTCAATAGTCCGAATTCTTAAATTTTTAAAAACTCACTATAAAATAAAATTTTAAGTAAATATATCTTTTTTATTTTAAATATGTAATGTGGGTATCAAACTGAATGTCGTAAAAAAGTTATTAATTTGATATATTATACATAAAAAACTAATCAAAAATAAAAAAGTTATTAAATTTTACAAGAAAATGAAAAGACAAATATAATAATTAATGCACTATATATCACACATATTTGGAAAATCAATTAATATAGTACACATATTTGGAAGCTAGAAAATTACAAATATTTTTTACCTTTTCTTTTTTTAGACTTTTATTACTTTTTATAGAAATAAAAAATGGGTGGAAAATTTTAAGGTTACTATTTTGAGAATAGTCTCTTTATATATATATATATATATATATATATATATATATATATATATATATGGGAGGATCAAGTGAGACCATATCTCTAGGTGAGACACAATGGACTAATCTCAATCATCCATCACTATTAATCAATGGGTATGATTTAATGGATAAAAAATATATTAAAATATTAATTTAATCAATATAAGGGTAGTAGGGTAAAATAACATAGCAAGTTAGTTACAAAATGGAATCAAATCTCTTTCTCTCATACATCTCATTTTCCCCAATCTCACGTCTCTCTCTCTCTCTCTCTCTCTCTCTCTCTCTCTCTCTCTCTCTTTCTCTCTCTCTCTCTCTCTCATTCCTCCATTAACGCAAATAAAGAAAAAGCGAAGAACTCGAAAATTACAAATCATGAAAATTACAATCATGAACACGAAAAATCGGTGCAATATTACGGAGAAATAACGAACAAAGGAGTTCGAAAACTAAATATGCAACAAAACTCAACTAAATATGCATTATCCGAAAACTATCTATGCAGGCGTAAAAAAAACTAATATGTAGTACAAGATAACCAACTATGCAAGATATCATAAACTATGCAACAAAATCAACTAACTATGTATTATCTAGAAACTATCTATGCATTGTGGAATAACTAAATATGCGAGTACATTATGTAACTTCTCATTTTTATAATTTTCAAAAGAACATCTCATTTTCATAACTAAATATACATTATATTGAACCTATTTATGCGAGTGTAGTATAACTACATATGCGATGTTATATTCAATTATGTCTTGTTTTTAAAAAAAAAGTGCAACAAAATACCTAAATATGCATTATTTGATGTCTAATTATGCAGAAGAACCCTAACTATCTTTGTAAAATAAAAATATTTGGAAAGAAAACAGGTTCCTTAAATTCCGCCACAAAATCCTGAGTGTCTATTTCACCCTTAAAATCACTTGGGACCACTAATTTGAACCATAAAATCACCGGGACCACTAATTTGAATTACAAAATTACAATCTTACCCTTAAAATCAGCAAAAATTAGGAAATAATTAAAAAAACTGAATTAATCACATCCCTTCATTTTTTAAGATCAATGGGTAAGATGAGTCCACACTGTCTCACCTAGGAGGGTGGTCTCATTTGAACCAAATCCTATATATATATATATATATATATATATATATATATAGGGGTTGGTTACGGTGAGACCATTTCTGCATGATGAGACCGTATGGACCGATCGACCGTTATAATAAATCAATAGAAGGTTGACATTAACACATTAAAATAATAGAAAATAGTTTAATAATATCATATCGGGGGCAAAATCGGACATTGATATTAATTAAACAGGTAAATTACGTGTGAATGCTTAAAAATAGGGAAGATATATTTTGCCATAATTAGTTCCTTAATAAACGCCGCAATACATATCCTTATCTCCATATTCCTTTGAGGTTTGAAAATCACATTGCTCGACTTATAATTATATGTGATTTAAACAGTAAAGTGTTTTGTTCGTTCAATAAAGTCCCCGATTTTATTTCGATGTTTTGACGCTAACATTCATTTTTAAACATACATTAGCCTTCATTGGTTCAATGCTAATTTATAACTCAAATTAACTTTTCGATGCTAATTTAGAATAAAATTAATACATATTTTGTGTTCAAGAGATGCATATTCTAGTGAGCTTATGGATAAATTGCATATTCAATATCCATGTGATGCATATTTAGTGTCCATGTGATGCATATGTAGTGTTCGGACTTGTCATTTTGCATTTTTATATAATTTCTATTTTGCAAGCTTATAAAGTGAATAACTAAAATTAAACTATTTTTTTTTCGGGTTCAATGCTATTTTAGAATAGAAGCATTGCTTATTTAGTCTCCAACCAGTGCTTATTTTTAAATTGCATATTCAGTGTCCATGTGATGCATATTTAGTGTCCATGTGATGCATATGTAGTGTTCGGACTTGTCATTTTGCATTTTTAAATAATTTCTATTTTGCAAACTTATAAAGTGAATGATTAAAATTATACTATTTTTTTTTGGGTTCAATGCTATTTTAGAATAGAAGCATTGCTTATTTAGTGTCCAACCAACGCTTATTTTTAAATTGCATATTCAGTGTCCATGTGATGCATATTTAGAGTCCATGTGATGCATATGTAGTGTTCGGACTTGTCATTTTATATTTTTAAATAATTTCTATTTTGCAAGGTTATAAAGTGAATAATTAAAATTAAACTTTTTTTTTTGGGTTCAATGCTATTTTAGAATAGAAGCATTGCTTATTTAGTGTCCAATCAATGCTTATTTTTATATAGTTGGATTGCATATATAATTTACATTTCATGCATATTTATTGTCCACGATAGACATAATTAGTGTTCAATTTTTACTTTGTATTTTTAAGTAATTTCTATTTTGCAAGCATATAAAGTGAACAATTAAAACCGAGTTTTTTTTTCGGGTTCAATGCTATTTTAGTATAGAAGTAGTGCATATTTAATGTACATACGATGCATGAAATAAATTCTAATGAAATTAATACTTTTCAGTTCAATCTAGTGATGATTTTTATTTTTGATGTTTTGACGTTAATATTTATTTTTGAAAATTTTGGTTCAACGCTAATTTATAAATGAAGTTTTTTTCGCGAAGGCCCAAGTAGCAAGCTACTTAGTGGGCCTTCCTAAAAAATTAATTTAATATCGTGTGGGCCATTGGCCCACGTATCGATATTAAACGATAAAACAGATACTACACTTGATCTTAGCCAAAAGGCCGAGAAAGGTATAATTTATAAATGAAGTTAACTTTTCAATGTTAATTTAGAATAAAAGTAGTACAAATTTAGTGTTCAATGGATGCATCATATTCTAGTGAGCTTATAGATGAATTGCATAATTAGTGTATTTGTGATGCATATTAAGTGTCCATGTGATGCATATGTAGAGTTCAAACTTGTTATTTTGCATTTTTAAATAATTTCTATTTTGGCAAGCTTATAGAGTGAGCAATTAAAATTAAACAAAACAATTAAACAGGGTCATTCATCATATAAATCACATTGCTCCGACTTAACTTTTTTTTATCTATATTAATCGGTCCGTTTGGAAATCCCAACACCTTGTCAACATCCGCCTTATCTATGTGAATAAATCTACTCTTTCGCTAAAACCAATTCACAACTAATTGGATTGAAATTGTCAATTATCCAATGAATAAGACGGGAAGGATGCTCTGTAATCCTTAGCAAAAATAACCCACCAAAACCCATTTCTGCGATCGCATTCATCCGATAAATATTAAATGAACCCATCGCATCCACCAATAAACCCGACTTAGATCAAGTCCAGAATCTCCGAAACATGTATTTTTCCCCGTCTTCACAACAAATTTACCATTCTTTAATCGCTCCGACCGAATTTCCCCCAGATGGCCACCATCGTTCCCGATTGAACGTTGTCTCTTCTATTTACTCTTAGCCATCTTCACAGGTTAAAAATCATACTGTCAAACCGAAAAACTATTAAAATGCTTAAAAAAATCTGTCATCGCAAAAAGCAACATAAAGCCGATAAAACATGCGATAATGCCATAATATATTCATTGCTAAAACAAACATGCAACATATATACAATATTCATGCAATATATATACAGTATAATGTAATATCATTAGTATAAAAAATATAATGTAATCTCATCACTATATGAATAAAAATACGAAATAAATTATTACATTACTATGCAACGAGTTCAACCCTTTGTTCATAAATTACTCCAGGCGCTTTTTCTTCTCGATATCTTTGCAAGAATGAGAGTATGAAGAGGTGGGTCTATTGATTGAGAATGTAAATAGATGTGTGATAAAATCAAATCCTAGTCAGACCCTACAATCATGGAAAGAGAATCTACTATTTCTTATACATACCATATAAAATTATACACCTAACCTTAATTAAAAAAATGGCTACAATGAATTTACCGAGTTGACCACTGAAACCGATAAAATCGATTTTTCCTACCATAAATAATGAAACAATCACATCCATTCATCTTGAAAAATAAACGGCCCGGATAAGTCCCTACGGTCTCACCCTGGCATATTGGTCTCATTTGAACCAATACATATATATATATATATATATATATAAATAAAGATAGATATATAGATTAATGTGTTTCAATTTTAGATGTTCCAATATACCTTCCTTACCATAAATTACTACATTTTTAAATGTCTTTTATACCATTTTGTTTAACTTAAACAAGAAATAAAGAAATGGATAATTTCTAGAAAAAAATTCACAAAGTTTCTAGAAAACACCTAAAATTTTTTAAGGAGTTTCCTAGAAATATCTTGGGTAAAATTTAATAATATTATATTTTTAGAGTATGCTAGGAGGAAAGAACTACATAATGACTCTTTATCATTGGATATTTTTTATCTCCACCATCTATTTAAATAGATCACTAATATAAATAGAAGTGGATGCCTCATTTATAATAAACAAACTTGAGAACGAATAAAAACTATTATTTTTGTCTTCATGTACTTACTGCCCATATTCTAATAACTTACATGTCATTCTACTAGTCTACCACCATCTACTATTTATATCAATTCACATACAATATTTCCCGACCTATAAAATTTTCTATTGACACTGATATAAACTAAAGCTACACAACTATCTAAATAACATATTCCATCCATTTCATCTCATTTTTGGAACCATTATCCTCTTTGTCTGCCCGACTCTTCCAAAGAAGACTGTGAATTACATGAAGATAGTATGTTTATATGATACTCGAGACATACTATCGAACAACAACTTTTTTAATGATAAATACTGCAAAATAATATTAAAATCATATTAAAAATATTAGTATCCAAATAAAAACCAAATAACAACTAATAAAATGAAAGAACCGAACAATAAATAGCAAATGAAAGCAGTTACATCACGGTCGACATCCTATTAATAATGTCGTGAACGGCAAAGGGACATTAGGATCTCGCTCATACCATACTTGCAAAATCTCAGCAATATTTATGAAGTTTAGTCTCATCATCCACAACCCGAAACCGAACTCCCCAAAATTTTAATACCTTTTTCTTCATGACTAGATTGTCCATAGTAAATCCTTGATTTGTTTTCATCGTGCAGAAACACAATAAATGTAATTATACTTCTAATACTGTCCTAATCTCTTCGGGAACATAATAATGTGTGACGTATGGAAAGTCATATGGAGTATATGAGTCCATCAATTTATATTTTTTTCAATATAAGGTTGTAGGAAAGAGTCGAATCTTTGATATACCATAGTCTGACCATGTACCTCTTTCGGTCTATCAATCATCAAGCAGTTTAAAAAATTGTCATGAGAAACGGATAAAGAGAAATCATACTGAGAAGAGAAGTTTGTTTTTCGGTTGTCCACTTCCAAATCTCCTTCACCATCGCCATTAAAGTTATATAAGATACTGGCTTCTCTATTCGTCATTATTCCGATGAGATGGTGGCGGTCGGCGGCAGGGGTGGCGCTGATGGGAAAGGGCTGGGAAGAGAAAATATTCTTTTGGTGTGTGTGTTTTTCACGTATTTAATATGCGTCTATCGAACAACCACCTTTGAAACTCCCATTGCAATTATGCAACAAAACTGCTCATTCCAACTCAAGTGAAAATGTGGCGCAATTACAAAACCAAGTAGTAAAGGTTGCTTGATGATGAATCATCCAACAACTCCAATTCCAGTCATTGTCATATACATTGTACAATTGTTAAGCATAATGAATTTTATAGATTGACAGACATCAATCGCAAGCTATTTTATTTTTTATATATACTTGTAACAAAAAAATCTAATTCAGAAAACTCGATTTACATTTGTAACATGTGTAAGAATAAGAATAATGATCAATTACATCGAGACGTAGTGGGGGTCGGCGTGGCTTTTTTAATATAATATAACTTTTTATGTATAATTATTTAATTGTAAAATTTCGCCCCCATAATATGTTAAAAATGCATATTTATCTATTATATTTAGATATCGCACCCCTAGTTTTTACTTTCTCGACTCCATCCATGAGTCACGTAATATTTACAAAAAAATTCACAAATAATGATGCGGATAGAAGCTACGAATAAATGAATAACGAACAAAAGCAACACAAATCTTCACAAAGAAACGTAAATTGCAATGAAAAAGAGATAAATTTCAAAACTTAATAAAATTCAACCTCCCTAAAAATAATAATATAGCAAGTATTTATAGGATGAAAATCCTACCATAATAAAACTCCTAACTTGACTAGGAAACTTACAAGATAAAACTAAAATAGAGTCCTAAAGATATAAATCACTTCCTAAAATATAAAATAATCTAAAATCATAAAAGATAACAAATCGATATCATATCTCCATCATTCTCTCCGAGGTCAAGACGATTCGTCCTCGAATCGGAAGGGATATCGGCACGGAAGAATTGCCAAACCATGGAGAAACACGAGGATGACGAGATGGAAAAACAAGGTGAATGGCAAAATGTATTTGAACTGGATCAAAAACAAAATAATCCTGCTTGAGTTCTATAAAACCATCAACCATTATCTTGTAGGCTCTATTATAGTATGACATTCGACTTCGCGAATTATATTTTCCATTAATATGGACACCAACAAGTTTTTCCTCCAAATATTGTCGATTCACAAATGAGGCAATAATATATTCTTAATGAATAATATTTGATCCCTATGATAAGAGATTAAAATTATTGAAAGGAATGGGACATCAACAATATCTTCGATCTCTGGTAGAAAAAGAATATCCATTTCCCATCAATGAATCAACATCTTCAATTTCGAAAAATTAGGGAATCATCATAACCACCATATTCATCCTCATCGAAAATTGGTGGGGCATCATAGTAATCATTCTCTTCAAAGTACGGTGTAGTTTATAGAATAGGGTAAGCAAGGTCGTATCCACGGAGACTAATAAATTAGTGCGCTAAGTATTGAACTAAGATAGCCTTATTTTTATTTAGACGATCGAAATTATTATTGTGGAAGTAAAGACAAGAATAACCACAAAAACACAAGATGAAAATAAATATGGAATTATCAAGGGAATGTAATGGATTCCCTGGTTACGGTTTCAATTAATATTCCTCTTGTTTTTACGATTTAATGAAAACCAAAGTTATTATCAATACACCTATAAGACGATCACAACGATATTTTATCCTCCCTCTCGAGATGTATATAAAGTGTAGATTGAAATATCTATGCTAGCATCTCTACTCAACATAAGATACACAACTCCCAAATGCACAAAAGATCAAATGTCCTCACAAATATCTACAAACCTCTCCATTCAATGCAAATATTCGTGTCAAGTACTCAAGATCTAATATTGAAACTCATCTCTCGAATTATGAATCAATATATCAAACATGCTAAATCATTGGCCAAATGATAAAACAAGAATAAGCTCAAAGTACTCAAATAATAGGCTTCAAGACAATAACTTCAACTAAGATTAAAACATTCAACAAGAGTTCATTAATCTACTTCCAAAACCCGGAAATCACAAGATGTTTAGCTACTCATTACAAATAAACAACTCATAGACAAATTGTTCATATTCATGACAAGCTAAAATGAAAGATTAAAGCACAAAGAATGAGAAAACTTAGGGAAATTAGATAATCTCTCGATAAATCTTCAATCCTCAAGCTCCGATTCGACCCGATTCTTCCCTTGATTCTTTCTTGATTAAGTTGAGCTATTTCTTGTGTTCTTGGGTCTTTTCCAGCCCTTTCCTCCTTGGTGTGCGCCCCAAAAAGTGGTATTTATACCCTTTTTAGAAGCCTAGTCAATTTGCTTTGTCATTTTTGGAGTTTTTCTGCAAGAACGCATGGGTCGTGCGCCCACGCATGGGCTACCCATGCTCAAATCTGTAGGAAAATCAATTCTCAGCGACCCACGCACGGGTTACCCGTGCTCGGCCGTAGGCATGCTCAAAACTTTCATGTGCCTTCAGTGCGCATGGGTTACCCATGTGTCGACGCACGGCCCGTGCGCCACCCAAACGTCCGAATTTGCTTGCGGGGTCTTCATAAGAGTTGTAGCCCTCTCTCTTAGCTTTCCATAGCCACTTGAATCAGCTCAATATCAATTTTGTAGAGAGTTATGACCAAAATACTAAACCCTGCCAGGTCTTTGGAAATTCCGGCGTATTTGGACGTTTCTTGAGATTAATACCCTCGTTGTTTGCTCATCCATGCTTCTTTTGACACACGACTCATTATTATGACTTTAGACTCAATATAGTTGGCTTCCAATTGGGTGTAATCGCTCGATTCTTGATGATTATAGACCACAATGCTTGTATTTGTTACAAAATCACTCCAAATATCGTTAAATTCCTACAAAACAAGCAAAGTGTAATACCTTTTCCACAAAGAGCGAATATATACCATTTCATATATACCTTTTCCACAAACAAGCAAAGTGTAATACCTTTTCCACAAACTCACACTCAACATGGGGCATCATAGTAATCATTCTCTTCAAATTGCGAGGTTTTTCACAACCAATCTCTCGAAATGGGTTCTTCGCCTTCCTCGTCAAAAATTGGTGATCCATTATATCCACCATCATCCTTGTTTGATGAAATATACGAGGATGGATAAAAACCAAAAACACATCCATCGCGATATTTCCGACCACCGACTCGTCGCTTTGTCTCGCACGCTCGATCTCGGCGGCCGTGAGTTGAAGGCGATGACGGTGTCAAAAATTCCCGTTGTTGGATGCGAACGTGATTATCCATCGTTGTCAACAAATCGATCTATTGACGGATCTCATGCGTGCGATGTCGTTCATGCGTCGTGGATTTGGTCTGACAACATGGTTCGGGAGCGTAAACTAGTTCTCGAATACCAACCGATGCGGACGGAAGCTACGAATAAACGAACAACGAACAAAAGCAACACAAATCTTCACAAAGAAATGTAAATTGCAATGAAAAAAAGATATATCTCAAAACTTAATAAATTTCAACCTCCTTAAAAATAATAAAATAGCAAGTATTTATAGGATTAAAATCCTAACACAATAAAACTCCTAACTTGACTAGGAAACTTAAAAGATAAAACTAAAATAGAATCCTAAAGATATAAATCACTTTCTAAAATATAAAATAATCTAAAATTATAAAAAGATAACAAATCGATACCATATATCCATCATAAACTTGGTAGGTTTTGGGCCAACGAGGTGGAAATAAAACCGTATAATTCCTAAATTCCTAATTAGGTAGAATTTGCTAGATAAAATAATTATAATTAACTATGGCTCATAATAATATTTCAAAGAACGGGATCAACCTTGTGCTCTAGTGGTTGAAACATGTGTTGAAAGAGCAAATAACCCGGGTTTAATCTCATATGAGTGCGTGTGTCCCTCCATTCCCCCAATTGTACTAAAAAAATAATATTTCAAAGAACCAATGAATCAATCCGTATCAATGGAGCGTGTGTATTTGATGCGTGTTGAATTGAATCTGAAAACGTATCATAGGAATGAATGAATGGGATGATGTGGTGTAAAACAATTACGAACAAGTTTCCTTTATGATTCATATTATTATAATCTTTGTGATTTGGTCGGTCTCAGTTTTCCATTTAACTTTGAATCAACTTTGAGCCATTTCAAAACCATTATTACTTCATCTCTCTCTCTCTCTCTCTCTCTCTCTCTCTCTCTCTCTCTCTCTCTCCCCCACATATATTTATGTCTAGTTATCAGTTTTTCTTATGATGTATCTGGGATTTTCATTTTTAATTGGGATATATAACTGCAAAAACCTCCTTTCGATTGGGTTAATTACAAAAATTCTAGAAATTCTGGAAAATTACAAAGAAAAATATCTTGAGGTTTGATTATATTATACATTTTCTCTCTTCATAAACAAAAATCATTTCAAAACCCCTATGATATTTATAGAATATTACAACTATCCCTTCAAATTTAAGGCATAATTTAACTTGATGTGTTTTTTATAACTATGATTTTTTTTTTTAATTAACCCAAACCTCAAGATTTGTTTTAGTTCTTCCTCTTTTTTAAAAAACAAATTCAGCGAAACCACACCAAATCTTCAGTAACATTTTTTCCATCAATCTCAAAATAAATAAATAATTAAATGTATTTGTTCGTACAAAATTAATCACTTTTTATTTGTGTAACATTTTTTGGGTTGACCAATTTATTCTTCAAAAATATATTAGAATCAAGAAGAAAGAACAAACTCATGTTGCTTTATTACAAACTTGGCCAAATACTAAAGTCTATTTATCGAAGTGGTCAGGATATATAATGTACAAGACTGTATATGTTAGGCGTTTCTATTCGAGTCCTATTTAGGTGTAGATACGTATTTATTTTGCAATTAAAATTAGTCAACTATATATAGATATAAATGTATACGCATGATTTTTTAAGAGAAAAAAATGCAACGTAACCTTAGCAAAAATTAAGTACACTTATATTTGCTACTTCGTAGCATCGAATAAAGAATCAAGATTAGTTGGAATATTTAGTTAGGAAAGAGGAAAAAGAAACACTATTTCTTGCTACACCAAATAACTCCTGCCGTCGCTTATTTTCTACCAAAGAATATTGACCAAAACTATTTATATAATGGGACAAATGAAAATTGTAAGTACATTACTGAAATTGGTGCATGAATTTTGCACTAAAACTGCCCGTTTATATTCAAGTCAAATAAAGAGTATCTAACCACGAAATAATTTACATCTTATCTCAATACTCAACAGTTGTTGAATATTCCATTCAAAGAACAAAAAAACAGTGGAATATTTTTTTTTTTTTGAAAATAAGCTTTAAATTCTCAATCAACGGTATTTCAGTAATAATTCAGTGATTCTTGGTAGAGCAACAATAAAAACAGCGGAAAATAATTTTCAGAAATAAGGCAAACCGTTGATTTGTTATTTCTTGACATGTGGCTAATTTATTATATTTCTCATTTTAAGTCAATGAATACCGGAAAAAGAATATTTAAGAACGTCGCTAATAATGCAACGCATCCAAGAATGAATGGAGATGCTTGCCCAGGGAAGTATGATATCAGTGTCACTAAATTAAAATTGAAAAATATAAATTAGCTTACGTGTTAGAAAATAGGTAATTGGCATTTTATTTTATTTCAAGATTCATGAATTCATCTGCCATTGCATATTATTCTTGAACAGATACAATTATATATAACTTTATAGCTCATACTATTAAACAATTGTACATTCTCGAGTACTCTACCAGCAAAATTTATTTCCTGGAAAAAAATTTATATGAAATGAGAGCAATTGATTGCTGTTGAACTTATAATTTTCTGGTCTAGTAGTTTTTTGTTCAAAACAAGGACAGTGTGTTAGAAGGATAAATGCAAGAAAAAACTATTATAGACATAGCCGGTCCCCAGTTGAAATTTGCAAATGAACCAGCCGCCCGTAAGTTCTATTCGAGCTTGATTCGATAAAAGCATTGTTCATTTTTAATGAGGCTCGTTAAAATAAACGAACCAAACTCAAACTTGGAGATATTCGGTTCGTTAGCCCGTGAACAAGCTCGTGAATAGACTCGATAGTAAGCTCGTATAAATTGAACTAATATTTTAATTTTAATTTTAATTTTTCATATTTTTACTTAAGATGATATAAATATATTTCAATAAAATTATTTTTTTGAATAAAATTATAAGTTTTAATAAATACATTATGAATTTTAAATATAAATAATTTTATTTTTTTGTATAAATTGAAGAATATTTTATTTTTTAATTAATATTTACTAAGATCGTTTAAGCTCGATAAGGCTCGAAAAGTTCGTGAGCCATCAACATGTTCGATAAATTCGAGGCTCGAGTTCGACTCGATAATAAACGAGCCAAACTCAAACACTCAAAAGCTCGGCTCGATTCGGTTCGATTGCGGCCCTACCCGTAGTCATGGAGGGGGGGCCGGTGGCCTAGGGATCCCGATTTTGAGGGGTCCACTTTTATATATATGTATAGGGATGACAATGAATAGGGTACCCACTCATTTGAAAGTATCCATACCCGAACCATATAATATTATTATTACCCGTACCCATCCCAAACCCTATTAAAAATTACACCTATTACCCGTACCCGTCTCAAGCTTATTTACTAATACCCGCATACTACCCATACCCGCCCAAAACCCGTTTATTTTATAAACAAATATAAATATTTAACTTTTAAATGGCTATTTAAATACGTATACATTTATTATATAAGACTATTAATCAACTAAATTAAAATAAACATAGATTTAATAGATCAATTACTACATCATTTAATCCATATAATTACATCATCATACATCGAGATCTATCAATCTTGACAAAAAAGAAAGTAACAATCCCATATTTTTTGTCCAAAATGGAAATCTATGATGGATTTCCTCTATTTAAGCTAAATTTTTTTCCTTAATTATTATATATATGTATATATATTTCTTATATGAAAATATTTAATTAGGTGCTTATATGGTCGAGTATCCGGGATATCCATACCCGATTATATAAGCGGGTTCGGGTAGAGGATACCCTAGGAGGTAAATCCATACCCTACCCATTTATATATAGGTATTGATTTTGCATCTCATACTCATCTCAAACCCCAAATAAAATTACCCATACCCGCCCCATTAGGTTTGGGCGGGTGAGTCTCCACGTCTACACATCCCGTTGTCATCCCTATATATGTACACATATTTTATTAAGCTTATCTTATAGGGCATTCAAAAAAATAAATAAATAAATAAATAAATAAATGATCTTTCGCATTCAAAACTTGTACTAAAAAATTAATCTAACTTCTAAAATAAAAATAAAAGAAAATTTATTTTTTCCCTTTAGAATTTATTTCTAATTTTTTTTTTTAAATTGAAAGAGGTAATGCAAGAAATATGATTACTTTTAAGTTCTTAGTATTAAATTATATCCAAAATGTACATTTCTTTTGGTAATAGACCCCAAAAAGTCAAGGCCGCCCCGACTATAGATATTAATCAAGAAGATCTAATAAATAGAGTTCCAGTTGACTTAAGCCTTCTTTCGTTTTTAGAGAGAAACTCCACGATTTAATATTATTTTGGAATGATAAAATTATAAAAAAAAGGTCGTTGACAACTGTTAAATATATAAAAAAATGATAGGGAAAAATAATGTTATTTAAAAACAGTAAACTACAAAACTGATATGCAGGTGATTTATTCTAATTTTTAATTTTATATTCAAGTAGAGAGAGAGGACCGGCGGGAATGTGGGGTCGGCGCCGGCCTTCCACCACCCCCACAAGATTTTATACCTCGTCTCAAGCACCCCATTACATGTTCAACTATTTAATTAATTTTGCAAACCCCATATGACCCTTGAGTGTTGTATATTCAAACCATTTTTTATTCACCTTTATTTTTAGGGATAATTACAAAACTCCCCCTAAAGTTTTGACTAGTTGCAAAATACCCAAAAGTTTTAAAATTAAAAGAATTCACTTGAAATTTGATCATGTCTTAAATTTAAGGGGTTAGCTATAATATTTTTTTAAAAATCTGGGGCTATTGAAAATTATAAAACACCGTTGAGGCCTGATTTTGCCTTAAATTTAAGTAGATAACTGTAATATTTCTAAAAAAACAGGGATTTTCTTGATTTTTTTTGCTAATGAACGGAGTAATATAAGATGGATGAGAAGGTCTCACGTGAGACCATCTCATGGACTTAAGTTCGTGAGACGGATCTTACAATACATAAAAAAACATGGATCATTTACATGGGTTTGGGTTCAAATCTTATTTATATATAGGATTCGTCTCATGAAAAATGCTCATGAGACCGTCTCATACAAGTTTTTGTCAAGATGAAAATTGAAATCAAATCTTAAGAACGTTTATGCAATTTTCAAAAACTTCTAATTTTTTTTGTAATTAGGTCAATTTTGAGTTTTTTTTTTTAAATTACCCTTTACTTTTATTTGTATTGTTTATGCAAAAAGGCTCTCAGAACCTGCAAAAGTCAAAATCTTAAACTAAAATCACAACACCAATAAGATATTTCAGAAACCCAAGAAATAGCAGTTGACTTAACAACCATGATTGCCATTTTTCTTTCTATATAAAGAGCAGCCCATCGATCCTTTTTCCCACACTCTTCATCTTTTATATCCTGAAACACCATTGTCAACCTTAAATAAAAAAAAAAAAGCATCCACAAAAAAATGATTTGTCTGTACGCAGAAACCCATTTATCCACTTTCGCTTTCATCTTCTACGCTTGTATATGGATCCCATTTCTCCACATAACCCAAACAGTTGCCAGATTTTTCACTTTCCTCCTTGACCCGCACCGTCAACCCGAAAACAGCCATTTTGAGGAGAACCCGGAGTGGGAATTGGATCTTCCAGTCTCCCAATTTCAAGATTTGGGATTAATCGAAGAAAACAGGGGAGGAGATAATGATAGTGAAGAAATGTGCTCAATCTGTTTGATGGAATTCCTGAAAGAAGATTTTGTGAACAAATTGCCTAAGTGTGGGCATGTATTTCATATGGGTTGCCTGGAAAAATGGCTGGACAGATGTCAGTTTACTTGTCCTCTGTGTAGGTCTATGGTGTTGCGGGTTCGTTCTTCGCCATGCAAAATGTGGGCTTCTGATCCGTTTTGTGTCAATCTGTCCTCTGTTCATGATTCTTAGCTAGTTGTTTTTTAGATTTGCTTGTTAATCTTGAGCTGTATTTGTAGAGAAGTGTATATATATATATGGTCCACCTAGTTTTGTTGAGAAAATAGATTTGATATTTGACTGTGCAAATTGCAATGAATATTTGTTTTGTTCAATGTAGACTTCAACTCTGTGAAGTTTATTTGATTATGGCCTTTAAATATGAGAAAAGCTATGAAGGTTTCAGCTTTCTAATTTTTGCTATTATTTTTTATTTTTTGTTTATAAACTGTGGCTTCTGACTTGTTGCAGTTTCTCAAGCTGATCAAGTCAGGTCAACTTCTATCATGGGCAAGACTTTAAATCAAGTCCATTTGTCAAAGAAATACCTGGATGTGTTTGTGCACAGACTTAGGTCCTGATTGAATATCTTTTCATTTTGAAGTTTTTTCCAATAGAGAATAGTGATAAAAGAAATTGAAAGATGAATGATGAATTCTTGAGACTGTAATCGAATATGAGATGGAAATGCAACTAAATTGATATGATATAGAAATAATAAAATAATGATTGGGTATAATTTATACTTATAAATATGTGAGTCGGTAAATAATGACTTATTTTGGGAAAATGTGTGATATATTTTTTTCTTTTTTTAAAAGTATGTAAATGTGATTGGTGAAAAAAAACGTAAGAGCGAGTGAATAATTATTTTCTGAAAATTTTCAACAATCACATGTTTGGACGAGAAAAAAATTTGGAATGAAAACTGAAAATTTTGGTATCCAATCGCATGATGAGCTAGCCCAAGTAATGCTCCAGGGATAATCTATGTGTGATAGTTTACATTTTTATTCTCCCAACTAATTGACGACTATACAGGAGTAACAGGATGTATACAGTATACCGCTTGGATAGATGTGGTATCGTATATAAGAGAACAGCCGTAGGAATTGAATTTCCAATCATTTTCATGTTCACGGCAGACTGAAATTTTGTTTCAAGATATGAACCAGTATTGTTTCAGCATAAACTAGAAACAAAGATTTGCAGGTAGCTTTGACCCTGTTTTACAAATCAGCTGGAAAATTCGTCATAAATAAAGATAATGTCAACTATGAAAACCATTAGTTCTCAAAATTATACCAATTTCATTTTATAATAAGGCATTAGGAATAATTACAAAAACACCCCTGAGGTTTGGGTTAATTACAAAAAAATTCAGACATGTTTCAAAATTACAAAAAAATCCTCCAGGTTTCTTTTTGTCTTAATTTTAAGGAGGTTACTGTAATATTCTTGTAAATGTCAGGGGAGTTTTTGAAATTTTTCAAAATTCATGGGAAAAATGTATGACAGAATCAAACCTCAAGGAGTTTTGTAATTTTCAAAGAACTCTTACCCCAAACTTTAGGGGTATTTGTGTAATTATCCCTAAGCATTATTTTGGTTGGAACAGGACCTCAAGGAATCAATTCCAACAATGAAGTTTCTTATTTTGTGCTGTAGGATAACAAAAAATCTGATTTACACTGTATTTGACATTATTCATCATACCTATTAAATACTCATTTTTGCCTTTGGCACTATACGTGATCCAAATATCAGATGCAATTGTTGGACATGGGACAGGCACTATATGTGATCCAAACACATATTTACATCAACTTCAAATGGAAAATTTGGTTGTATGATATATATTTTAATCAAAATTGCAAACGGAAAATTTACATCAACTTCAACTTTGGAAAGAAAAGCTGGCTAACAGGACGTTGTAATAAGCTAGCACAAGCTCAAGCCAAAACTAATTCTAATATGAAAACTCCTATCTTTTTTTGTTAGCCTTTTGCCTGAACTAATTATATATATTCATGTGATGAACACTGATATTTACAGAAAATGTATCAACATGCTTTATACGCAGTACAGCTCAAAGGGCCGGCATCAGACGTTAGAGCAGGTACCATGGATCCATCGGCCACCGGAAAAGACTGAGTTTTAGTGTAACCAGGGGCACAGCTTCCATATCCAGATGGAATAAAATACGCTCCGTTGAAAAATTTGTCCCTGGATGACCTCCATTTCCAGTTTTTCCACCCACTTTTAACTTCTCTTTTTGTAACCTGTTCAGATTTTTGCACAATTAGCTTATGAGTATTATGAATGTAATTAAAATCTAGTCAATTTTTTGGTAAAATTGCAAAATTGGTCCTGAGGTGTCAAAATTGGTCATGTTCGTATCAGAATCGTTAATTTGGTTCTGTAAGTTTAAAATTGTTCAATTTTAGTCAATTGTTGCTGGAATGTTACGGAAATTGACACGTGATCCCTTTTGGTCCTGGGACATGTTGAAGGTGTAATACATGTAGTATTTAAGAAATGAACCCAATTTAAAGACTAGACGGGACAAGGGGGCCTAGCGCCTAGACGAGGATTAATCGGGACTAGACGGGAATTTTTACAACATAGTCCATAACTAAAGACTATATTTGACTGACTTGTTTTATATCAGGAGTATTAGGCGCCATGAAGTAGTTTCCTTCACTGAATATGGTTGGATTAGCACTTCCACCAATAGCATACATCTCCCACTGGTCGTATCGGTTGTTTGCCACGTGTGCGTAACCCAGCCTAACCCTGCTCGTGATAATTATTTAATATTTAAATTTGAACTAAATACATAAATTTAAGAACTAATTACAAAAAGTAAATTACAAAAATCCAGCTATGTTTTAAAATTTATAAAAAGTATCCTGAGATTTATTCTGCAATATTTTACCTCAACTCATTAGTTGACCTAACATAATTTGCTGATATCATATAAAAAAATTGTTCGTCCACTTCTTTTTTTTTCCCTTCACTTTTATTTCCTTGGATTCCGTCAAGGGTTTACACAAATTCTGTTAGTTTTTTTGCAGTCCATCAATCCTCAGGGAATTTTTATAATTTAGAAATTTAGCTGGGTCTTATTGTAATTGCCCTGAACTTCAGGGTATTTTTGTAATTTTGAAATTTAGCTTGGTCTTTTTATAATTACCCCAAACTTCAGGGTTACTTTTTTTAATTAAACCTAAATTTAAATGAGGATAAAACATATGCTTCCGGAAAGATTTATGAAACAAACATACCTTGGCATTCTCTGAACTAAACCAGGGCCAAAATGGTTAAAAACTACTGTGACTTTGATGTTTTTGTCCACTAGATTATTATCATCATGGCCAAACAACATAACCTGCCAAATAAATTATGTTATAAGTCAGAAAGAAACACATTACATATTCACACACTCAAAATTAGTTACTCTAATCAACAATTTTATTACCATAAAAAAATGTATCGTTACTTACTTTATCATGTTGCGAGAAGAAATTGTTCGAAATAGTAATAGCAGTCGAAGCATGAATCACATCAATAAGCCCATCCGTGCACCGCGCAAGATAGCAATGGTCAATCCACACATCAGTCGAAGCAAATATATCAATAAGCGTCACCGTCGGAGCCCCGACGATGGCCTATATGGGTCAGGCTGTCCCGAACCATACCCGAATTTCCAGGCTTGCAATCGTGAATGCTTATCCCATGTATAATCACGTGGCTAACATGTTGTATAGTTATGCACGGCCCGTATGCAATTTCCACTTTTGCCCCTCGCCCATCTATGGTCTTGTAACTATTTACCATAAGCTCATTCTTAAGTGTGATAACCATACTTTTAGCGAAAATAATCCATAGTGGCCGTGATTGGATCACACCGTATCGGAGCGTACCCGGTTTGGGCTTTTCCGGGTCGTCGGATGAATCCGTTACCACGTAAGTTGCTCCGTTTTTACCCCCAATGGCGTTTTTACCGAACCCGACAGCACAATCGGCTAAAGCGCGGCGATTAGCGGCCCAGTTAGAGTTGGGCCTCCAACATGAGTCTATTGGGTTCATGATTTTCTTTTTAATTTGGTAGACATTGGGGTTTTGGCAGAATTAACTAGTAATGTGGATAAAGTGAGAGCTAGAAATAGTGTTAGTGTTTGTGGGAGGCCATGGCTGGTACAGTACTTAAGTTTGTGGTGCGAAATTTAACAAAGGGATGTTTGCAATTTATATGAAAATTTAGGTGATGTTTAAATCAAAAGTGGCTTCCACGTTTTTATTAGGAATGTTTATTTGGTTTTTGGCTAAGATGATATATAAGACGTGATTGCACGAGGTGATGGATTATTGACTTTTGCGTATCTGATCCTGAATGTTGACCTTAAATATTTTAATGTAAATAATTTTTGAGTTGGATGAATGTTCTTATTCTATAGAATGTATATACGAATAAAGACGTGTCAGGATTAAGAGATTAAGTGGCAGATTAATTAGGTTTACATGCTGAACTTGAAGTGTCCTAAAATAACCAGGAAAGAACAAAAATAAGCCACAAAATATTGTTACTAAGAGGACATATCACATATGATATTACCATATACTATATATTGGACACAAATGGAAACTGAATGTGTCATTGCATTTCTATTTATAAGGAATTCCATTTACTTGACATACTCATCAGGCAGGCAAAGCTTGTGAGACAGTGAAATTTGGGTATGTCAGCTCGGGAATATTGCAAGACATTAGGGGCATGTATGGATGTGTTTTCAATTTTTACTTCTTTTGTGGAAAGATTCTTTTGAAAAAACACAACCAAACAAATTTTCACCACAATCACGCAAATCTATATGAAAAATACATTACAATTACGCAAATTTTATGCCAAGAATACATTCAAAAAACTATAATCAAACATATTTTCATTTCCAAGCAGAAATTCAGACAACAAAACAAACATATTCTCAATTTTCACAAAAAACCAATAAAGTTTGAAAATTCATTTTCCAAAGACTTAAACGAAAATTGGACTTAGAAACACATTCATACATCTCCTAGGATTTTCAAACTCTAGTTGTCGAGAGTGGAGTCATCACACGAAAGTGGGTGAACTGAGTTTAAAATTCAAAAAATCATATGAGTTTTAACTTAATCTTTTATTTCTTATCACTGCTTGGATCGGAGTTCAATATACCCCCATCTCCGCATTTGTTGGCTGCCCATATTACGGAACAAGAACTACCCAGACATGGATGACACTAGCATGAAATAGGTGTAAATAAACTTTTTTTTAGGGCTAAAAATTAGTTTGTGTCCAAAAATCAAATTGTCAAATTCTTCAGTCTTAATCAAGACTGCATAATTTTTCATTATTTGACCAGAGTTAAAATTTAGCTTGTTGAACGACACATGATTTGGGTCTTAGATCACACTTTAATAGAAGGCAATATAATAAATGGTGGCCGTTTTTTAAATTATGTTAGAGCTAGTAAAATTGGCCTAGCCCGACGGGCTTGCCCAACCAATCACCCACATGTAGGGATGGATGAACTCTAGTTTTAGAGGCGTGAAATGGACAAGTCTACTTTGGCCCAAGCCCGATCAATATTACGTGATGGGTTGAGTTGAAAGCGCCACAAGAAACGCAGACCGATGAAATTTTGACCCGACCCATTTTTACCGTTTGGCCAACTTGGGTTTGGGGCGTGATGAGTTTAGATGAGTTACAAACCGATGAAATTTTAACCCGATCCGATTTAGCAACTTGGTGCACTGGGCTTTGGTTGGGCGGCCCGACCAACCCATTGTCACTCCTTAAGTGCAATTCAAATATAATTTAGGCTTCAAAAATTTTATCATTAACACTGTCTAATTTAGAGATTTTGTGCAGCTCAAGGTGGTGAATTTTGGAATTACAATTGATAGTTAAGGATGTTCACTCATAAATAAATTTTTTTATTTTCTTAGTTTGCTTTTTTGACATCTCATTTTTTTGAAAATCTTCTTTTTTTTTGACATCTCATAAATAATAGTTAAAGGGGCCAAAACCTAATTTACGGAAAATCTCAGAAATTACAGTTTTTTTTTTTTGATCGGTATCTCAGAAATTATACTTACCTACACTGAAAGGCGGAAAATATTGAAATAGAACAAAAATGAACAATCCAGAATCAGAGGAAGGAGAGAGAACAGAGCTGAGACAGGATTTGCCTTCATCTACATCAGCCGAGCGATCGTCATCCTCATCTCCAGGATTAATACTGGCCGCTTCCGCCACAGACGGCATGGCTGCGGCGGCTCTGCGCTCGGTGCTCCAGCGGGTTAACCAAGCAGCCGAGCGGTCGGGCCGTGGGTTGGACCGGATCCGAGTTGTGGCTGTGAGCAAGACTAAGCCGGTCCCCCTCCTCCGCGAAGTGTACGACGCCGGCCACCGCTGTTTTGGTGAGAATTACGTCCAAGAGATCGTCGAGAAAGCCCCCCAGGTCTCACATCTCTGTCTTTCTCTGTCTATGTGTCTGTAGACTGTAGTTGGATGTTCTGTTTGTAAGCTGATCAATTTTAGGGTGGGGCAAAAAGATTGTTTTTTGGTTGTAAGGGTGGTTCTCAATTTCTTTCTGCATTTGATTTTAGTTTGTTTTCAAATTGATGACTAATAATTGATTGAGGTTAAATAGATATTTGCGTAATCGCGCGCACGATCACTATCTTTCATTCGTGTGCTTGATTTCAGCTGCCGGAAGACATAGAATGGCATTTCATTGGGAATTTGCAGAGCAATAAAGTGAAGCCACTTCTATGTATGTTTTAATCCTCTACCTTTGTAATCACGTTCATTGTCTCACTCGTCACCCACATGAGCGTGCACATTGCTTATTTGTTTGATTCACGGTGTAATGTTTTGAGGGTTTCAGTAACCATCTAATTATTTGAACAGTGTGGCTGCAAAAAAAAAAAAACCTAAGTTCGTGCGTGAAAGTTAAAGACCTATAGATAATGAAGGGTATTGAATGTGTCTGATGTGCCCTATGTGTACAAATGTTGGAACTTGTTAAAACTCAGAAGCTTCAGCGGCGACTTTATGCATCAGATGATGTCATTTGAATGCTTTGATTTGTTGTTTTTGTTGTTGTTGTTTATATATATGTACAATATGTATTGTGGACCTAAACATGTCTGGCTATTAAGCTCAGTTGAAGGAACTAATTACTTGTTAAAAGGACTTATGTTTTAAATAAAACTTGTATGCATAGAAGTGTGGAAGGATTGACTGGATTGTGGAGTATTGTGAAGAAGCATAATGAGCCTGCTGTTACGTCGTTGAAAGTCTTGAAGAAAAAATTTGTGCAATGTCACTGTACTGGATTTCACATTCAAATCCGTGAGATTTTTGTTTCTCTGTTTTGCAGCTGGTGTACCAAATCTTGCCATGGTGCATACTGTTGATGATGAAAAGGTATACAAATATATATCTATACCACTTGGGCTCATGTATTTAGTTCTAGATTGTGTATAGCTTTGTTCTGAATGTTTCCGCAGAAGCCAAAAATTTGATCCGCATACACCTCCTAGAACACATTTATATGCACTTTGATGATAATTTTCCTCGTGAATGATAGTTATCTAATTGCAGCTGCTTTTGGATATTCTCTGGCTTTTCTTTTTTTTTTTTTTTTTTTTGTGAACAGAGTTCAGTTTTGTTTAACTCCATTCACTAGTTGGATGGTAGAAGTTGTAAAGATCAATAATGCACTTGATTAGTAGGAATTGAAGCTATAGTAATGCACTTTTGCTTGAGAGATCCAAAGTGACCAAGAAAACAATTGCATAGAAGATAAACACATATGTGATGTAATATATCATCTCGAATAAAAAACTGTATCTTGATACTATTATCCATTACCTTTATTGTGGTTCCATTACTTAATAGATAGGAGCTTCAAATAAATAACTTTTTCTTAGTATCTTAAGTTCTTAACAAATCAAATTGAAAAATCTAAACCAGAGTTTGCAAATGGATATGCTTGCCAGCCAAATGCAACTTTCAAATCCTTGTTTGATGACATTAACTGATTATAGTTCAATTTTATTTATATTGGTTGATGTTCCAATTTTTGTTTTCCTTCAGTTTCTTACTAATAGCTCAAATTCTTCTTGTTTTTGTAGATTGCAAATCATCTTAACCGTGCAATCGGAAACATCGGAAGAAAACCTTTGAAAGTAATGGTCCAAGTAAATACGAGTGGTGAAGAATGTGGGTAACTTGAGTATGTTTTAATTGATGGGATTTTTATTTTCTTTTTGATAATAAAACTCATTGAAGCGAATATTGACATATCCCATGAATATTGCCTTTTTTGTGTAGCCAAATATGGTGTTGAACCTGGTGGTTGTGTGGAGCTTGCTAAACATGTTAGTATGAACTGCCCTAACCTTGAATTCTGTGGCCTGATGACAATAGGAATGCCAGATTACACTTCTACCCCAGAGAATTTCAAGGTACTTTATTATTGGTGATGTATCGTACTTTTTCCGATATTTATATTGAAATTGCTTGATCTCACTAGTCATTGGTTGTCAGACATTAGCAAACTGTAGAACCGAGGTATGTAAGGCACTTGGGATATCAGAAGAGCAATGTGAGCTATCGATGGGCATGTCTGGCGACTTTGAGCTTGCTGTGAGTGTTATGCTACTTTTGAATTTGTTTCGATGGTATTAACAGTGAATGCTTAACATAATTTGACATGTAAAAGCAAATTAGTCTCTGCACCCTATCTTAAAATTCCACTCAATAAACCCATTCAGTTTCAATTGTATAATGTGGATAAATAGCTGAGATATAAAGAAGCTGTAGCAAAATGAACAGTACAATCGGTTGATTATTTTGTCACCGTTGCAGATTGAGATGGGCAGTACGAATGTTAGAATTGGATCTACCATATTTGGAGCACGAGTATCCAAAGAAACAGACGAACTAGCTTTGCAAGCTTGTATTTAGAGAACTACGGCCATCATATTTGTTATCCTCCGCAGACATCATGATACGATATTGCCACACTTGATTTCTGCTGTTTGGAGCTAGCATTTTGCCATACATTTCCAAATTTAGCATTATTACTGGATTTGATTTCAAACTCGTGTATGAGCTATTTTAATGAGTTAAAATATCTTGCAATAACGATCATGTTGTTTGGATAAGTTGCATCACCAGTTATATACTTATTCCGTTATTCGTTTTGCTCTCTGGCCCATATGTTTATTTTCAAAATGTTGATATGCCGTGAAAGATCAATAAGAAAAGCTTGATGATGCCCATCAATAATGAGACTGTATCATGCTATTGATTTTTTTGGTTATGGACAATTCGAGCTATATAATTACAAAATACAATTACCATCCAAAATACAATGTTCATTCAAATTTGGCGAGCCCCATCTCAAGCGACTAATTAAATTGGAACATAAGTTAATATCAAATTGGAATATAATTTTACGACAACTTTTTAAGATAGTTTAGTATGTTTTTGTTTATCTAAAAAATTCAATAGATTTAAATTATCAATTGGATTTAAAGTCAACATATTTATTAATTACCAATTTAAATTCTTAACAACAAAGTGTGACCTACTGTTGAATGGTAAGCGACTAGTGGCTCTGCAAATAGGCTAACTAAAGTTTACCATGATCCATGAACAAGCTCAAACTCAACCACTTCCACCCTCCGAAGCCCCCACCGCCACCAGTAGGCACCGCCGCGACCCCCACTACAAAATCTATCAATGCCGCCATCAGCCGCCTCTCCGTCCAAGGCTCCCACCGCGAAGTCTTCCTCAGCTTCACCTCCATGCTCAAATCCCCAACCACTACACCGGACGCCTTCACATACCCTTCCCTCCTCAAGGCCTGCACTTCGCTTAACCTCTTTTCTCTCGGCCTCTCGCTCCACCAACAGACTATCGTTAATGGGTTCTCCTCCGACCCATATATTTCCTCTTCATTGATTAATTTATATGCAAAATCCAATGACATTGAAAATGCACGGACTGTGTTTGACATGATGCCTCACAGAAATATCGTCCCATGGACGGCCATTATTTGGTGTTATTCGCATGCTGGTGATATGAAGAACGCGTTCTTTATGTATAACGCTATGCAATATGAAGGTATCCTACCTAGTCCAGTTACCATATTGAATATGCTTTCTGGGGTTTCAGAGAGAGGGCATGTCGATGTTTTGCATGCTTGTGTAATTAAAAGAGGTTATATTTGTGAGGTGGTTCTGATGAATTGTTTATTGACTGTATATGCCAAGTGTGGAAGAGTAGAAGATGCTAGGGAATTGTTTGAATTGTTGGATGAGAAAGATATTGTTTCTTGGAATAGTTTGATTAACGCCTATTCTTTAGAAGGAAATCTTGCTGAAGTTATGAAGCTTTTCTCCAGAATGAGGGTTGAAAATATAGAACCTGATCAGCAGACTTTTGGGTCATTGGCATCTTCTGTTGCAAGAGTGGGTAGTGTTGAAGTGGGACGAGTCGCACACGGCCAGATAGTGACTTCTGGATTTGAATTAGATAAACATGTTGGAACATCACTTGTAGCTTTGTATTCAAGATGCAGGAAGGTGGACGATGCGTTACAAACATTTGAGCGGGTTGGTGACAAAGATGTAATATCGTGGACATCCATGATTTCCGGGCTTGTACAGAACGATTCTGCAGACAAGGCATTGAGAGTGTTTCGTAAAATGTTGGCTTCAAGAGTGTGGCCATCTGCTGCAACCATGGCTTGTGTTCTTGCAGCTTGTGCACAACTCGGTTCTATTAAACTTGGAATGTCAATACACTGCTACATGTTAAGGCAACAAATAGCTGTTGATATTCCTTCACAAAATTCTCTTGTTACTATGTATGCAAAATGCGGCCTCTTGGAGCAGAGTTTTACCGTTTTTAGCATGATGGAGAAAAGAGACGTTGTCTCCTGGAATGCAATTGTTGCTGCTTATGCACAGAATGGATATTTAAATAAGGCCTTGTATTTATTTCATGAGATGAGGGTAGCTCACCAAAAACCTGATTCAATAACTGTAGTCTCCCTTCTCCAAGCGTGTGCGTCCATCGGGGCGTACCATCAAGGGAAATGGATTCATAACTATGTTTTCAGAAGCTGTTTAGGACCATGTATCAAGATAGGCACGGCCTTGGTTGATATGTATGCTAAATGTGGTGATCTAAATTCTGCTAGAAAGTGCTTTGACAGAATGCCACAGCACGACACTGTTTCTTGGAGCACAATTATTGCAGGATATGGCAGCCATGGGAAAGGGGAGACTGCTTTAGAAATGTACTCGGAGTTTCTGCAGAAAGGGTTTGCACCTAATGATGTAATTTTCTTATCCATCCTCTACGCCTGCAGTCATAATGGGCTTGTCGATAAAGGTATGAACTTGTTTGAGTCCATGAAAAATGATCATAATATTGAACCAAAGATCGAACACCTTGCATGCATTGTTGATCTCCTCTGCCGAGCTGGCAGGGTTCGAGATGCGTATGATTTCTACATGAAGATGTTCTCAGAACCAATGATCGATGTTCTAGGCATACTACTTGATGCTTGCCGAAATACTGGGCATGAAGAGCTTGGGGGCATTATTGCTAAGGAAATTTCTGAATTCGAACCGGTAGATGCTGGTAAGTATGTGCAACTGGCTCACAGTTTTGCTTCGATGGCGAGATGGGATGGTGTAGGAGAGGCTTGGCTTCAAATGAGATCTCTTGGACTAAGGAAACTTCCGGGTTGGAGTTTTATTGAAATGCATGGCACGATCACCCCATTTTTCACGCGTCACAATTCGCATCCTCAATATGCGGACATAGTCTCCATATTGAGAAATCTAACGGACGATTCTAAGGGAGTATTGTTGATTTCGGAACATGAAGGTCTATCCTTTGATTATGATGTGCTATGAATATGTGATACAATTTCTCCCTTTAAATCTATCGGCTATTTGAGGTTTCAACATGGCTGCCACGATGAAAGGCTCGCAAGTTGCTTGCCCTATGGGAGAATCTGGTAGATACCAAGTTAACCTTTTTCACCATGTGGAGAAGTATCTCAGTGAAGATCAATCTGAAAACTGAAACCTGGTTTCAAAAGAATTTCCTCTTGAAATGCAGCTAGGGTTCAGCAAGAAAACAAGTTTAAATGGCCAAAAATTGAATTCAAGAATCAGCAGTTATTTTGCTTCTGCTTGTCAGGGCCGAGCATGGAGGCATTCGATTGGGAATGTTACACTGTCAACTACCTCCCACCGCAACCAAGGTTTGAAGCATTCATGGGAATATATTATATGCTAGAGTATCATTTCTTGCTGTTTGAATTGGTCAATTTTATTGGAAAAAGAAATTACAGTTTCAATTGGTTGATATACGGATACATAGAGTAACATTGTTTTTTTCATGAAATGCAATAGCATTTCATTTTTGTTATGGTTTCAATTGGTCGTTATACGGATATATAGTTCGATACTTTGTTTCCAACAAATGCTCTTGAATTTCATTTTTTGTGAAGGTGTTACTCGTACAATTAAATGCATAGGCACCAGGAATGAATTTAGAACACCAAATCAGTGAGCACTTTTATAGCAACATTGAAAGAGAAGCATAAGGCTCTAAAGATTCTATTTCCTGTCACTAAACAACCGCGTGTAGTTAAGAGTAAAAACTTCATCTATGGAAAAGCTGCTACTTATGACTCTACCCCACTAACGATGGAAAAACGCAGGTCCCTCTTTACCTTGTCTTTCCCCTGGTCCTCGTATCTAACACGAAAATTTAGCTAATTTTTCGTATTGTTTAATTTACAAAACTACTACACTGAGTGTGGGCAGTCCTAACGAGTATAAACAAGGGACTGTTGTCTCATGGTTAAGACTTCAAATTTTCAGAAACAGCATCGGGCAGTGATGGCGAGGATGCACCACTTACTTTGCTGGGAAGAGGCGTGTTTCTCTTAGAGTGCCGTTTGGTAGGTACTAGCACACTCTCCTCTAATTTTGCATTAATATCGTCATCGTCTTCATCCTCGTCCTCATTTTTGAAAACGGGATGGATATAAGCGTATTGGAGATAGCTTTTCAAGTTCAGGTTTGGTTCTCTTGCGCGTTCTAGAGTATCTTTCATCATTGCTTCCTGGAATGAGTAAAAAGATTTGAATTTAGAAGGAAAAAACGTCGTAATTAGCAGAATTTTATTGAAGATGTGGGGTTTTTCTAAGAACCTGTAGAGGGTATTTAACGAATGCAGATTCATAACGGCCTTTGCAGAAAGTATGGAACCAAATGGTCAGAACTGGAAGCGCGATGAGAAATGGCGTCGACTGAGCAGCGCCTTTGGTGCTCATTAATCCCATTAAAATAAGCTGTGAGAAGACGAGTGCAGAAATTATACGTCCATGGACGTCGGGCCAGAACAGCTGCAGCGCTTTCGTATTCTTGGTTATACACATTTATGATCTACATGAAGAAAAGAAGAAAACACATAAGTCAGTGGTGTTAAGGTGTTTGGAAGTACAATTAAAAGTAGGGTCGTTTACAACAACTGCATCTCAAGTGTAGTCTAATTATAGAAAAGTTCAGTTATCTTTCATAATTGAAAATGCCCCCTTATTGTTCTACAAACACCCCCTTTAGATTCCTCAAAAAAAAAAAAAAAACCCCCTTTAAGCTTGTATTTACTTAATAAATACTACCTCAAAAGGTGTAATTTGTAAAATAGATACACAAATCGAGGGGATATTTGTAATTTTTGAAAGATAGCTGAGCTTTTTGCGATTAAATTAAAGGGAGTGTTTGCAATCACTAGAAATAGTGCTTCTCACTTTTGGTTTAAAAAATCACTTTTTAGTGTTTGCAAATGTCAACTTCTGCTTCTAATTCTCGCTTAATTTAATTAGAATCTAAAAGCGAGTGGGATGAGTGTTCTAGACTTATGATTTTGCTTTTGGATTGACTTTTCAAAAAAATAAGCATTTTTACAACTTTTTTTTATCAAATACTCCTAAAGCGAAAGATCTCACCTTCGATTCTCGACTTCTAATTCTATTTGCAAACATAACCAACTTATGATTCTCAACTACTTTTACATATGATATAATAAATCAGTAAATCACTTCCTCTAAAACCGCACGTAAGCAAGCACTCTCGAAACCTCAAGGTAGTTTTTGTATTGAACCCTTAAACATGTAATAATGAATTTAAGTTATGATTCTTTGATTTCAAATATGTTTAGGCTCCATTTGGATGGAAGTATTTGAGCTATGGATTTCAAATCCATAATAACAAATCCATTGAGGTTGTTTGGATGGAGTCATTCAATGATGAATTTCAAATCGTTAGAAGTTATTTTTGAATTCATTTTGGAGGATTTGAAATCCTTCCTATTTGGAGTCATTTGAAATCCTTCCCTAAATCATCTCTCCAAATCCTCCTATCCAAACGCAACCTTAAGGTTCACCTGATAAGAGACAAAAAAGATAGAGAAAGAATTGAGTAAAATTGTACCTGATGACGGAATACCACATAAGCCAGGGCAAAGAAGACCAATATAAAAGGAATGAAAACTGGTGTGACCACAGCATAGACGAGGCCGAGAAGGAAATACAGTTGTATTTGAGGTTCACCCGTGTTAAAACCAATGCTTCCTGGATCCATTGCCTCTTCTCTATCCTTTTCAGTCTTCACCAGGAAGAAATTTTTCAGATGAAAAAATATCAATGGTTTCAGTCTTAAGATCTCCCCGGCAACACCGGCCCATCCGTCCACCATTACGTATGTAATGAAGAAAGTTGCTTTCATAGGGATTGCCACACCTATTGTTTTAGGAATTCTGCAGTTGGATAAAATGAGGAAACACATATTCTTCTTTCACTGTATAAACTACGGGATAATTACAAATGCTACCCCTAAAGTTTAGCTTTATTACACAAAAAAATTCAGTTATCTATTAAAACTATAAAAACCCTCCTTATGTAAAAAAGAGTTTAGATCTTGTGTTCCCACTTTTTTATTTCACTTTTTATTCCACTATATTAGAATGAATGACACGTGTACAAGATGCCATAATTGTACACATCATTCATCCAATCAAGTCTAATAAAAAAGTGGAACGGGAAATCTCAATTCACCCGTTGTACAAATTACCGCTCACTCACGGTGCAATTTGCAAAATAGAAACAAATGTGAATGAAATATTTGTAATTGAGTTCTTTTGTAATTAAGCTAAACCTCAATGTAGTATTTGTAATTAGGGTTATTGTTTTTTTAGTATCCGAACTAGTCGCACTTTGCTGGTTTGGTAACATTTGCGATTGACTAATTCAGTACCCAGACCTTCTTGGATTTGATAAGTCGGTGCCTATTTCAACTTGAAATGATAAAAAAGCACTCAAGGAATTGGTACCAACTTCTCGGGGCTTTTTCATCCTTTCCACTTGAAATAGGTACCAATTTATCAAATCCAAGAAGTCTAAGTACTGAACCGCAAAGTGCTTATAATTCAGATACTAAAAATCAATAACCCTTGCAATTATCCATTGAAACTTCTAAAGAAAAGGAGCATAGTTTAGGGTCAAGCAACGCACTCGTTTGCAGACTGATGAAGAAAACTATCGAGTTGTTGAAATGCAGTTCCTGCAATTACACTCACTAGGAAAACATTGACAAAGTTGAAGATGTAATATCTCATTGCAGCTCTTCTCTCCAGAGATGATATGGACAAAAAGCCCTCAAATTTGGCCAGCATCATCAGTATTGTTGGTAGCACTATGAGAAAAATCTTCAAAGCAATCCCAGGTAAGAAACCTTGGATTACAGACTTGATAAAGGGTCTGCATTATGAATAGTTTGTCAATCATAAAGCTATTTGGCAACAATGAACAAACAAAAAATAGTGCAAAACAAATCTTTGCACATAAAACATAGGCAAGCAAGAGGGTTGTTTGGCTCAGAGCATAAGGATCATGGAAAACTCAAAATTGCATACTCAGAAAAATAAGCACTTTTATAACTTCTTCACTAAACACTCTTAACTTTTAATTCCCAACTTCTGATTATCGACTACTTTTACTTCTGCTACAATAAACTACTTTTTCTAAAAACAGAAGTTTTTGCAAACACTCCCATTATACATCGTAATTATATAATGGCATAAAAAGAAGTCACACTCACATTTCAATTATCGGCTTCAAAAACGGTGCCCTTTTCTCAATACCCTCAATATTTGCAAGAGATTGCACAATAGTGACGGGGATCATGAAGAAGAATGTGAGGAAGAAGAAAGCAACAGCAATAACAAGCCTCCTAATAGACAGTGAAACATAGGGGATCGCGAGGTTATCCCAATAGACATCACGTGGCTCTGATGCCCACTCTGTTAACCACAACGTGGGGTTTCTGGATTGTTGTGTTTGCGCACAGACAGCAGCACCCCACCTCGTTCTAAAAGAAACAAATGCCGCTGGCATGATACACTTAGGATCTGTTTTCATCCTCTCCCTCTCTTCAGCTATCTACATTCGAGTATGATGCTTAGATTAGGCAAAGAAGTTCCGAAGGGTGTTTGGCTGAATACACCCTTTTTGGCAATTTAAATAAATATATCATATAACTAGTTTTCTACTATACAAGATTTGAATATTTTACTTACCTCTTTCGATAGTCTCTCAATCTCAGCGGTCTGATAATCAATTGCATCCACTGTTTCTCCCCAAAGGCCAAGAAAACCAGTCTGCAATTCAGAAAATAAGTAAACGGCATCAGGAATTAACTTTCGAACGTGCTACTGAAAAACCAGTTCGAGAAAAAAACACTTAATAACTGATAAAAGGAATAAAACAATTATATGCATACATAGAAGTACCTTTGTCACAGGCCTCTGTGATTGATTTCTTGAATATTTTATTTGGTAATAATCAAGCCAATTTTGCTTACTTTTCTTCTCCTTTACCAGTTTTGCAAGTTTATTGGCATTGATAACGACCTGCAAAAATCCTCTGATGTAAGAACGAAGATGCATATAGCAAAGGGTTACGGTAAAGCCTAATTCATAATGGATACCGTTTGCTCCGAAATGTATGTTTCTAAAGTAGCTTATAATTAACGTAAGGGAGTGTTTGCAATCACTAAAAAAAGTGCTCCCGCTTTTGGCTGAAGAAAATCAATTTATGGTGTTTACGAATGTCAATTTCTGCATTTGCTTCATTTAATCAGAATCAAAAGTAAGGAGATGAGTGCTACAGATTTCTGATTCTGCTTCTGGTTTGACTTATACAAACAAATAATAAGCACTTTTACAGCTCTACCGAACACTCTCAATTTCTGATTCTGTTTGCAAACACTATTAGCTCTGACACTCAACTACTTTTACTTCTGCTACGATAAATCACTTTTTCTAAAAGCAGAAGTGCTTACAAACACTCCCTAAGAAGCGTCTGCACAGATGCATGACACAGACATAAACCTGGTAATGAGACAAACTACTTCTTAAAAAAGGACACAATACCAAAAGATGAAGTCAAGCAATAACACTATCTTTATTATTCATTTGGATTTTGACTTAATAAAGATTCGAGTAAATGATCCAAAAGTCGAAACACAATAGCAATGGCAGATAAGAAGACAACAAACCCTGGTTTACTTGATTTTATGGTGGAATAAGAAGAACATATAGAATAATGAATGATAAATCATAAAGCATCAGATGTCCGGCTAATGGTGGATGTATCGAAGGTGTCATAAGTCTAAGATCGATCACTTTCTTGAAATGTTGGTCTTAAAACACATTTATTATCGTCATATTACCCTTTCTTTGGTTTCAAAGTCACTATTGGATTCCCAATACATAACATGTCACATTCTAAAGTCCTTACTTCACACTAATGCATTCTAACACATCATGGAATAGCAAAATGATAAAACAACTGAATGATAAAATCTAAAACATTAGAGTGTCAAAAAAAAAAAAAAAAAAACCGTAATTCCTACTGTCGTTTAAGTATTTAAAACCGAAAAACTACCAAATGCAGGAAAATTTTAGCACGAAGAAAACCTGATGAGTAAGATAGTGCTCTGGATGGTTGACCAAGAAAAATGCTCCACTAATTCACTCACTGATTCATCCGGGTCTGGTGGCACATTTCTAACAAGAACCTGTGAAAATCACTTTTTCAGCAATCTTGGTAAATTACAAAGACACGACAAATTGAGGTTGCCTACGGCTGACATTCATTAAGAACAAAAAATAATAATAAAATTATCAAGTCAATTATTTTCCTAGTGTTACATTATATCTATATACTCTTCTTAGTGAAAAACCTTTTACTAATTACTTACCCAAGCTCACTTTCAGCATGAAATTGCATCTTACCGTGAACTGGTCAGGACGACGTCTTTCAGAAGCAAGAAAGTGTAACCGCATTGTTGCGACTGTTGCATACTCTTTTCGCAAAGTATAGCAAGTCCAGAAAGTAAAAGCATAGGCCATCACAATATGAGTCCAAAACCTGTAAATTTAACGCAAAAGTATCAACATTGAAACAATAATTATCAACATTGCAGAAAATGCAAAAAAATTCAAGAATTCACTGGAATTAAAAACCAACCTTAGTGATCCGTATGGTACGTTTGAGATAGATAGTTTGTCTATGTCACTGTATTGTACCTTATCAGTTGCTAGAGATTTTTCCAAGGTGTTGTTTGTCCAGTTGACGGGCACCAGGATAGCCCATGAAAGTAATGCTACAGGAACAAAAATCTTAAGTCTGCATATTCAATGCGCAGAATCAGGAAATAGTAAAGAATTGAACCTGAAAAAACCAATTCTTCTATCCAACAACCGAAACACGGATATAAGCAGTGTATAGTGAACGCAATCATATTCCTGTTTGCATTTTTGCTAGCAAAGATAGACGAGCATACCCAAGCAAGTAAATTCGCAAATAGACGGCCGAATCAAGCCCTGCATGATCAATGAGCTCCGGTTCTGGCATTCTTAGTGCATCTGGCACCCAATTCAAGAACCTAACATACAATCTCCAGTCCAAATTTACAAACTTGCTTACAAACGAGCCTGTATGCGTAGGGCTGCTTCTCAAACCCTTGAGGTACCATTTTGGGAAATATACCCTGTCATTAATTGGCTGAAGGCGTAAAATAGCAAATGCCACTAGGAAAGCAACTGCAAAGAGTATGTTTATTCCTGCAGCAACCCCTATATCCCCAAACGTAGCCATCTTAGCAAACTAACTGAACTTCCTGCTCAGAAACGGGAAATTGTAAAGAACATACGCGGTGGAGCTAATCGTAGATTCTACAACATGAAATGTGAACTTCAAGGAATGTACACAATCTTGACATCGAACGTCCTTAGACATGTGAATATAAAATAATTCGATAAAATTGCTAGGCTTTGCCATCTAATTTATTCAAGGATAATAAATAATCACCCTGAACTATTAGTTTTTTTCTTCTTCTTAAAATTGAAAGACTCGGGATTTGAACCCGATCAAAACTCTTACAAATGTGAGCGATACCACTTGAGCTACAAGCTCGTGGTCCGAACTATTAGTTATATACGCTAGTACTAGAAAATCCATCTGCAGAAACAGATAAAATAAAGATCATGTCTTTCATAAGGGCACAAAACAAAGATCTTGTTTTTATATTGTCATGCTTCTAACCAATTACCACCTCTAAAGTATTAGTAAGTATAAATTGTAGAAAATAATTTTCTTAACAAGCAGAAATTGATTGCCACTGCAATTTCTTTAATTATGTTCAAAAACCCTCAATACATAATCAACACCTCCAATCTGAAAACAACAAAATCTTGACCCGACTTAACACACAAAAGTTATTTTACCTAAATTTTACCACTAGCAACAGTTATTTTATCGTAATTTCACAAACAAAAGAAACAATTTTTATCACAATTCCACAAACAATGCAACAACAAATACAGTATTAGGAAGCTGAAAATTAGTAAAGCAATACATACCGTCAAGATAATTGATCAAAAGTAGCTCAGAAATGAAAAAAACAAAAAGAAAAGCAAAATAATTACTCGAAAATGCAAAAAGAAACATAAGACATTGGAGAGTGAATCTAAATAGAATAGCTTCAAGAGTCAAACCACAGCAAAGAACACTCTCACTATCTCCTTCATAAAATTTAGATTAGATCACAAGCCAGCTAAAAACAAAACGAAAAAAAGAGAGAGGGATCTTTCACATGGGACTAGATAAAGGAAATGAAATACCAGCAAAAGTGAGATTTTTAAGATTCTTGTCTGTCTCTGGTAGTGAAGCAAATTTGGCAACTTTTTTTTTTTTCCCACTCTTCACTAAATTTCCTGTGTTTTTCTCTGTGTTAAGAATTGTATAACGTTTTTGCGTAATTATGATAATTAAGTCGTGTGGAAAACGAAGGAAATTTTTAAGAGTCCTTTTTAATTGTGCAATTAATATTTATCTATCTTTATTACAAGGTGACCTGTCCCGCTGACTGTCGTAGGGGCCCACGTGTCGTTTAAATATTATAACGGCTACTTTTTTTTCTTCTTGCCACCCTTGAGGACGCCATTCACGCGCTCTTTTGGTGCGTGGTTGTAATATATTCAACCATTTTCCCTCCACATTTTTTGATATTGCTGTTATTTTGATTTTATTTTTATAATAACCTATAAATCTGTAATTGGTTTGTATTATTGGAGTTTGATTATGTTAACTCAATTTCATTAAACCAAGCATGGATTACCACGATTTTAACTAAATTGCAATCCATCAAGTTTACACTATGTCAATATTGTTGATTTACAAAATATTGATATTGTGTTACACAATTCAGATATAATTTCAGTCTAGGTTACAAACATCTTTATTAATTGAGCGATATCTAACTAACATTTTTGAAACTTAACACATCGATATTTTTATATAAAAAAGCACATCAATTTTTTTAGCTCAATGTATGTATAAATATTTTTTCCATAGGTGTCTCTGAAACTATAACTTATTTTAAATTTCAATATAAAAGGATTCAAATAAGCTCAAGATCGAACAACAAAGCTTCAAAATAAAATCATATACCACATATTTAGTATATATCAATACGGATTCAATAAGATAGCGCATGATTGTCTCATTTTAAAATTTTTAATGCTTATATATAACACGTTTAACATATCCATGTAAGATGAGATAATTATTTTTCTAAAATTGGTATGTAGAATATCTTCATGATGGTTTGAGTGAGGTTTGAACTTAGGATTTTGGTGTACTACCATATTGAACCGTCACTTTATCTAACAAATAACAATTTTAGTTAGTATTATTTATTATATGATCATCTCATTAAAAAAATTATTTTTTCTATAGTAAAAATATTAATATTTGGTATGTCTAACAAAATTGAATAGAATTTTTATATATACATCCATTTATGTGGAAATGTCCTTTTTCCAAACTCTGGAATTTGAGATTTGAACATGGAAAGTGGCGTTTGATGTTTTTGTTTTTGTTTTTGTTTACATTTTTCTTTTTTTTTGTTGGGTGCCTAATGGCCAAGGGGCCTGTATTGCCTTTTTCCCAATTACTTGTTTACTTTGTGTTTGCTGACCATTTTGGATATGTCGATTGTCGACCCTTAAGAATTCATAAACACGATTTATTTGTGTTTTATTTCCACGGAGTCGGCAATACGACAATGATTTTAAGATAATAATATGATGATGGCATTTCCCATTTTCTGGTGCGACATGTGGAATTATAGTACCTACTACAAAGTCAGCAAATTTAATTTACAACTTTGTCTTTTTCGTAGTCAAGTGAATTGATTGGATTTGGATTGAAATAATTATTCGTTGAATTGATAGTTACATGAGATCAACTTTACTCATTTGGTTCACATGAGAGTATAAGACTCATCCAATCAAGAAATACTAAAATTAGTTTATTCACTATAACTATTTAATTCAATTATGTTTATCACTTTAACCCCTCCCCTTAAGGCTATGTTTGGCTGGGGTTTGTGGTTGTGATATCATATCATATCACACCCTTTTAGAATATTTCATTCCTCTATTAATGTATGGCAATACCCTGAAAAATTGGGTGGTGCGGTTTCTTATTACATTTCCAATGTGATAATATATCCCGCCTTGAGGGTGAGATCCGATTTCCAGCCAATTATTAGCAAACTTACACATATTCAACAACTCAATCTTTCAAATGAACAAATTGTTAGGTCTTACTGTATTCATTGGATAAAGCTAAATAATAACTTGAAATTAATCAAACTCAGTCTCAAACTTGAACCAAACAAAGCCTTATATGAACTCAAAGTAAAACCTTTCCAAGTCCATTAGAGATTTTGTGGCCCAAATCCTTTTAGGAGCTAGCTACATCAAATTAGGCCTAATCAACATTTATAGTATTTTTATATTTTATAATATAGTCTATAGGTATATGTTAAGAGTATAGAACATACTTTTAATTTACATTTAATAATCTACGAAAATAAATACAAAATAAATCATAAGAGAAAATAAAAAAATAAAATGAATTTGATGGGAGGGGCGCCGGCCACGAGCAGGAAAGTGAGCATAGGTTAGCATTAATTCATAGCCATAATAAGATTTGCAGAGTGTGAAATAGACAAGGACCCTACCTATTACTTAAGTCTTTTTACCCGTTAATTGAAAGTGATTTACAACTGGTACCGAACGCAATACTTTTGCTGACCTTTGATTACGCTGAGTTTTGTTTGTTCGATTAGCAATTATTGACCTTCTAATATTAATTAATCACGTCATTAGCGAAAAAAACTGGACAAGTGTTCACATGGCGATTGGTACCAAGTTAATATATGCACCCATGAAAATGATATGCATTATGCCACGTACTTTCACATGTAATTTGATGCAGGACAAGACCTCGATAATTATTTGTGTAATTATTTGGATGCAAAAGAAAATTAATTTATTTCTAATATTCAATAGAAGTGATGAGTTGCATTACATATGCACATGAAAGGTTTTTGGGAGCTTTAGAACGTGCTCAACAATTAAAAATTTGAAATATTTTGAGTCGGAACATAGTCGTTTGTCATTTTTTCCACTATTCTTCTATTTATTTTATTGATGAATTTTATTTTTAGCAAATCCTAGTGTTAGAATTAGAAGAGCTCTAGTCCATTTTTGCCACTATTCTTTTATTAATTTTGTGATGAATTTGAATTTATTATTATTTTCTCTCAAAACGTATGGTTGGAAGATTAGAAGAGCTCTAGTTTATCTTGAATATTGATATGTGACACGGGGTGATAGCTAGAGCTATGAATATTTCAAGCCCAACCACCGACCCTTGAGGTGATAGAGTCGGGTTGGGTTACATTTATATAGACCTAAAATGGACAGAGTGGCCCAAAGCACAACTTGATCCAACTAGTCCGATATAACTTAGTTATAAATATGGAGTTCGGGTTGAGTTGGGCCAAGAAATTAGTGGCTCGATTGAATTTTGTATCGGCCCTATTCGGCCTGGCTTTATGCATTGGCCCAACCCACCCCGAACCGACAATTTGACAGGAGAATCCGTTCAAGAGGTATTGCACGCTTTAGTGACCTCACGGTTTTCCCCCGAAAAAAACATATCTTTAAAAAAAAAAGGGCCAAAAGCAAGAGGACAGGGGTTACAAAAAATGAGTTTTTTCCCATTAAATTTTCTGAATGACTTCCCAAAAACTGATTAAGTACAGGAGAATAGTGAATCTAGCACAATCAAAGGCCTAGAAGGAAATCTAGCTGGCACCCCTTTTCCATCCATTGTCAATAAACATATATGGATAAAAAAATTACAAATACTAATAATCAGAAAAGAAAAAAAAAAAAGGAAGCAAAGCTACCGCCCAGACATTAGGCGAACCAAACCCTGGTTTTCATACAAGGATCCAATGTCCCAATCCTCAGTTGAAGATGATAATGTCATAAGCGCCACTACAATTGATCTCATGCTTGGCCTCAGTTGTGGATTTTCATTTGTGCAAGCTTTGGCAAGATGGGCGACCTAAAAACATCATTCACAACTTTTTTCTTATTACCACAAGTGAGAAATGGGAGAAAGTAACAACTCTGAAAGAAGGAAACTTTTTTTCTAACATGTGAGATAAAAATACTATTTTCTACCATTTTGGCCTGGTCTTCTATTGAACTATGGTTGTGTTTTTTTATTCATTTTAAACACTACAAATAATAAATCTTCTCTATTTTCTCTCGTTTTCTCACCGTCAAAAATAATTGGAAGATAGCCACAATAGGAAACCATGATATAAATGCAAGATAATTGGAAGATGATATACACGACATAAATTTATATCATGGAGCATGTTGCCACATGACATCATTTATATCGTGCATTTTTATCGTCGCCAACACATATCATGGCTTGTGGAAGCCACGATATGTCATGGAAACCAATACATATTAAAGTGGATTTTAATTGGTTAAAATAAAAATTCTTTATTGAAGGGTGTTTTGATAATTTCAGGGATAAAAGAGTTATGTCTATAGGACTGAGCAAAAAATAAGTGACCGTATCCAAAACGGGCACTTTATAAATCCTCATTTTCTTCACTGCTAGTTCATTAACGCCAAATGAGATCTAGCTCTTACCTTTAGTACTGAATCAAGTGGATAATCGTCGCCAAGCCTCGGATCGATTAGTTTTCGTAGACCTTTGGTTTGATCAGGCTGGTTAAAAGCATCCTCAAACTGTAAACCATCAAAGCCAGGAAATCTTTATTATGCTATGTATATAAGGTTTTACAAGGGAACAATGGCAGAGCTAGGGGCTATACTCCCCCCCTCCCCCCCCATTTTTTATTAAGGTATACTTTATATGTTTTTTTTTAAGTTTTCCATCCGGCTCACCCCATTTTTGTGTGTTGGCACACCTTATTTTCGTGGTCTGGCTACGCATTGTAAGGGGATGTGTAACTGGTCAAAATAAGGACATTATAATTTATACGTACGTACCAGAGCAACAAGGCCTTTTGAGTCTGTTATGACTTCACTTAATTTCACAATTGCTGCTTTTGCAGATATTAATTCGTAAAGAACAACACCAAAAGCATACACATCTATCTTACAGGAAACTTCTCCATACTGTGCGTACCTATATGCAGGGGAACCGTTGTAAGAAACATGTCACCTTAATTGGAAAGCAAAATCGATATCGAGGAGTATGCACTTGAAGAATGATATAAATGATGTAAACACTGTCATTGAGAAAATAATGGGCTTGTATGGTTATGTTTCCATGGACAATTTCTAGTTTCTAGTGTTGGAAAATAAATTTTGAGAATTTATTGGTTTTCGTGTGAAAACTGGAATTATGTTTGGATGAGTGAATGAAAATGAGTTTTATGTAGGTTTGGAAATGAGATTATGTTTGGTTGAGTGGTTTTGAATTAGTATTTTATACAATGTTGTAAAAAGAACTAGGCGCTAGCTAGCGGGGGTTAGGCGGGCCTAATCGGAAAAAAAATCGTAGGCGGACAAGGGGGGCCTAGCGCCTAGGCGGAGATTAATCGGGGTTAGGCGGAGATTTTTACAACAAAGATTTTATATATATAATAATTTGAAAAGTTGATAGTGATTGAATATTTTAATTGAATGTACAATATTATATTTGTAAGATTGTAGGCTAGTGGGTCCCATTAGATATATATATATATATATATATATATATATGGTAATATTTTAAGTATATAAAGTTGATAATGGAGGGTCCCACATATATATTTGGATAAAAAAAATGAGAATAGTGATTGATGAGTGATGTAAGATAGTGTATAGAGTTGGAAATTGAAATTATAAGTTTGAGATGTTGTTTTGTGTAAAAAATGGAAAGTGAAAATGATGTTTTCTATTGGAAAAATTTATAAACAAACATGATTTCATTTATATGAATAGTTGGAAACTGGAAACAGGGGCTTGGAAACATAAACATACAAGACCAATATTTGTTCAGAAATTCTCAAGGAAATTGCCGTGAACACAAAAAAAGGAAAAATTGGATTTTTAAATTTTCGGGTGAAAAGAAAAACCTAATTGATATCCGGAGATTTGAAATTCCTAATTGTTTCGTGCTCACATGAAACTTAAATGAGATTTTCCGAGCAACTTGAATATTTCGGGCGAATTCAACACTAAATCCGAGAGTTTTTCATAGATACGGGGTGATTTTGCTAAATAGAATTTAAAATGGACCAATTTTCTCGTACCTCTATTGTTACATGACTAAAATTGCAATTTACCCAATTGTAACTTACTCCGGAGCCATGTATCCAAAAGTTCCCGCAATGCGCGATGGCAAAGTATTCCCCACTCCAATCAGTTTGGTAAGACCAAAATCGGCAACCTAAAAAACATGGGTTTTAGCTTAAATGCCTCCACCACAAGCCTTCAATAGTTCAAGCAATTTATGGTTTATGTTCAAGAAGTTATATTAATTACCTTGGCACGAAAGTTCTTGTCGATCAAAATATTAGCAGATTTGATATCGCGATGAATATAGACCGGAACTGTATGCTCGTGTATGTATTCAAGTCCTCTAGCCGAATCAAGCGCAATTTGCACCCTAGTGGACCATGGTAATGGTTCTGTTTCTGAAAATCAAATTCGAAAAATTTGATCGCCATCAGATTAAATTCAATCAATAGAACATTATTGCAGTTTTGGCAGTTTATATAAGTATTGTTTTTACCTTTACCGCGCAAATGTTGACTAAGGTTACCGTTGTCAATGTACTCATAAACTAGAAACAAGGAACCTTCGACACAGTATCCTATTAAACGCACCTGCATTTGGCAAAAACACAACAAGTTTAGTAAAAAATCAGATTATAAATCTTAACTAAATCAAAATTTTATGTAATTTGGATCAGAGTAAGTATTAATTACCAAGTTCACATGATGAACATGTGTTAAAACTTTCAATTCAGCCAGGAACTCCTTGGATGCTTGCATGTCCATCTTTTTTACAGCAGCTTTCTGAATTTAAACCAGACACAAATAAATAATGAGGAGCAAAAATAAATTCCTGACATAAAACATGTTATATGTTTGAAAATTGATTAAGTTAAGAGAGGTTGTTTGGTAGATAAGCTGTAAAAGCACCTTTGTGTTTATAAACGTCAAACTAGAAGCAAAATCAGAAATCTAAAACACATCCCTCTACTTTTAGAGTCTGATTAAATGGAGCAGAATAAGAAGTTAAAGCTCAATACATTCACAACTACTAAAAATTAATTTATTTTTCAGCTAATTAAACCATCATTATGCAGTATAGAGCATAAGCACAAACCTCGCCTCTTAGCTCTGCATAGTAAACAGCTCCGAAACCACCTTGCCCGATTTTATAAGACGTGTTGAAATCGTTTGTAGCAAAAGCTAGTTCGTCATATGTGAACTCCACTGATTTATCCACGGTGATACCCTTGAGTGGCGAGACACTAGCAACAAGCCGACCTGATTCTGAAGCTTTTTCCATTATATCAAGACCTACATCCACAAAACATCGAGATATTTAATTATTGTTTCGTTGTTTATTGAACGACCGTCTCATCTAAAAGTTTAAGCTTTTAAGCCATATAATATTCAATTGCTCTAACACGTACCCTCACATGCAAACAGTTCAATTAAGCACAAATTTAATTTGGCACCAATGAACACAAACCAATTGGATAAATTACTAAATCTAATAATTTTCCTTTAAAAACAGAATCAGTGTTAAAAAATAGTTAACAGCATAAATTGAAATGTTCAAAAAAAGAAAAATATTACCATTTGCATTATCAATATTTTGGTCTTTGTGGATAAATAATTCTTCTGTCCCCTTTTTTCTTCTGTAGAAAACAAAATAGAAGCACAATGCCAAACAAATTGCAACAGCTGCAACTGATATGCCAGCAATGGCTCCACCAGATATTCCTGCTACACAACACTCTAATTATATTAGAGAGTGACATAATTTTAGACAACTGATTTTATGAAACATTTTTGGACCATGGGAAAGAGAAATCGAACCTGGACCCCTTGGACTGCACAAAGAAAAAGCGTACTATTAGACACAAATGCTAAAAATTTGAAAAGTGACTAAATAAGATTTATGGATAATTACAAAAGACCCCCTAAGGTTTGGGCTAATTACAAAAAAAATCCAAAGATGATAAAAATCACAAAAGTCCTATCAGGTTTGATTCTGTCTCAAATTTAAGGGGGTAACTGTTATATTTCTAGACAAATCAGGGGTCCTTTTGACATGTTTTTTTTTTTTTGTTTTGAAGGGAGAAATTTAAGACGGAATCAAAACATTATTAAGAATTTTTTTGCAATTTTCAAAAATTTCTGGTCTTTTTTAAGTAGCCCGAACCTGAGAGAGGTTTTTGTAGTTATTCGTAAGATTTAAGAATCTAGTTATAAGTATCATCTACCTTGAATTCGGTGGGGGATACGTTCCATTTCGATCTGCATTGAATTAGAAACAACACATCAAATGCATTTACTTACATATATAAATCTTACTAACAACTACTCAAGTAATGATATTGTTAGGTATCGACCCCGCCGTATGCCGAAATAGCCGCCATTAATGACTATTTTACAAGCCTAACAAATAGACTATTACAATAAATCGCCTACGGATAGGGATTACGGGATTACATCCGTTTCTAATAAAACTATAAATTACAAGTTGAAAATGGAAATATAAGGAAAGAAGAAATATCACCAAAATACCGAATAGAGCTCCGGTCACGAAGACCGTTGAGGCTGAGGCTCGGGGCCCGATTCGGCCTCGAACTAGCTCGGCTCGGGAATGCCGATTTCGGCCTCTCACGGTCGAGCAATCAAGGTGTTGGCCCGAAGGTAGCCTCTCACAATCCGGGACCCAAAAATACACGATTGCCCTTGAACACCGATTTCCAACCGGATCGACCGAAAATGACCGGATCGACCGAAACCAACCGGATCGACCGAGCCGACGTGCACCTACGAAAAGTGCCGACTGCGTATCCTCCCACAAGATTCCGAAAGACCTCACAAAGAGAAGAATCAAATACAACTCAAAAGGGCTCAAGTTTCACTTAGAAACTTCAGAGAAAGAACAAAACAAATTTGTTGGGAATAGCAAGAGAGTCGAGACGAGAGTCGAGAATAAGGAATGTTTTTCCTTGGCTCTATTCGGTGATTGGGGAGTGAGAGTATAAATACATGAATTGATGGATGAGATCATTTCCAAAAAATGGATGGACAAGATCGATCAAGGGCACTACATATATGGGCATGGATTGTTGGGGTGAGGAGAATAAGTAATGGGCCAACAATTACCAACATTCTCCACCTTTGGCCCAATACTTAGTTCACAAGACGTGAGAGTCACCACAGGATTCATCATCGCCTAAACCTTCCTCACTATACACAAAGTACAAGGAATCAAGTTATAGCAAGACGAAGCAAGCTATAACAAAATAGTGTAAAGATCTGTTCATCCCACCGTATCACGTTCAAAATCTTCAAACATGAAAGAAATTTACTCACCGGTAAACATTTCGTACCCATATCGCCAGGATTGAACTCGAAGGAATCTTTTCAAGGTTAACTAAGCCTTTAACAACAATATCACGAATGTAATGAAATCTTACATCTATATGCTTAGTTCTATCATGAAACACGGGATTCTTGCAAAGTTGGATACCGTTGACTATCGAAAAATACAACAACTTCACCTTTAAGAAAGCCATTTGAAATTAAACCTTTCAACCACACGAAACTTTCTTTATAATTAGAAAACAAATTTCTAAAAGGTGTCATGTGAAAAATACAAAGCGAATCAATCAACCATTGACATGCGATTTAGGTGAAACAAAATTCACGAATCACATAGATCATAAACTATAAACACATCACCCGTCTTCCACTACTTGAAGCCATATTAGCTTTGATCATTGGATTGACGATGTCCCCACAAACCAACACGAGTCTTTTCTAGCGCTTTGTCCTCACTCACGCCGCACCGAAAACTTCCCGGGGTCACCCATCCCATGTCTACTCCGGCCAAGCACGCTTAACCTCGGAGTTTCTATGTAATGAGCACCGAGAAAAGAAGATGCATCTGTTGGTATAGGTAGTCCAAATCATATCCTTTAAGCTATCCTTTAACTATGCAATCCAAATACTCACGAGTTCGAATCGCGGGCCGCGCCTCGCGCCTCTTTTAAAGCCCATTGCGGGCGGGGATCTTGGACCAAATCCCAACAATCCCCCCCCCAAAGACTGCCATCTTCTCGCTCAGTCCGAGCTTGGCAACTTCCGCTGTCCGCCAAACTTCCTCGCCAACACGGTCTAACGCCAACTTCTTCGCCAAGTTCAAGCGTCGCGTCATGCCACCTCTCTCAATTCCGGCCACCCAAAGAACCTACACCTTCGATTCGATCTGTTTACCTCGATTCCGCCACGACAACTTACCCTTCGATTCCGGTCCACCCAAGAACCTACACCTTGATTCGATCTGTTTTACCCGAGTTTCGGACATCCGCAACCTACCCTTCGATTCGTCCACCCGGAACCTACACCTTCAGATCCATTTTTACCTCGATTACGGCCACACCGGCAACCTACCCTTCATTCACGTCCGTTTACCTCACAAGCGCCAAAGATCTCGCCCCACCGCTCCCGGCAACCTCCATGCAGCAGCGTCTTCCAAGGAAATTCGAACTCATGACCTGCTCGATACCACTGTTAGTATCGACCCGCCGTATGCCGAAATAGCCACGCCATTAATGACTATTTTACAAGCCTAACAAATAGACTATTACAATAAATCGCCTACGGGATAGGGATTACGGGATTACTGATCCGTTTCTAATAAAACTATAAATTACAAGTTCTAAAAATCGGAAATATAAGGAAAGAAGAAATATCACCAAAATACCGAATAGAGCTCCCGGTCACACGAAGACGTTGAGGCTCGGGATCGATTTCGGCCTCGAACTAGCTCGGCTCGAATGCCGATTCGGCCTCTCACAATCGAGCAATCCAAGGTGTTGGCCCGAAAGGTAGCCTCTCACAATCCGGACCCAAAAATACACGATTGCCGCCGAACACCGATTTCCAACCGGATCGACCGAAAATGACCGGATCGACCGAAACCAACCGGATCGACCGCCGACGTGCACCTACGAAAGTGCCGACTGCGTATTCTCCCACAAGATTCCGAAAGACCTCACAAAGAGAAGAATCAAATACAACTCAAAAAAGGGCTCCAAGTTTCACTTAGAAACTTCAAGAGAAAGAACAAAACAAATTTGTTGGGAATAGCAGTAGAGGTCGAGACTGAGAGTCAGAGAATAAGGAATGTTTTTCCTTGGCTCTATTCGGCTGATTGGGGAGTGAGTATAAATACATGAATTGATGGATGAGATCATTTCCCTAAAATGGATGGACAAGATCAGTCAAGGGCACTACATATATGGGCCTGGATTGTTGGGCTGAGGAGAATAAGTAATGGGCCAACAATTACCAACAGATATTTCTAACGTATTGATGAAACCTTGTGAATAATCATTACCGTATCCATCGGAGGTTTTAGAGGGGCCCTAAACAATAAAAAAGGAGAGCTCTTATATTAACATAAAAATTAAAAATAACCAAATCAATGTTACGAATATTATTTCATTAATTTAACATATTAAATAAGATATGTAATAATAAATCATACTTCAATTTTCACATTTTGGTCTAATCAAAATAAATTACGAAAAAGACCATTCAATATAATTTATCAAAGAGAAAAACAAAATAAGGAGGTACTAATAAATTAACTATGAAAAAATGATCTTCTTAATTGCCTTTTTTAATTCTTCAATTATTTTTTTGGTTTTGCAAAAAAAAAAGGCAAATATGGATGACAGAATGAGAACGTAAAAAAGTGGCTCTATAAACTCTTCAATTATATTGTTAAGTTTGACAAAAAGGGAAAAAAATATTTAAATAGGGAGGATTTTTTGCGAAAATAAAAAAAACAAAGAAAAGTTACTGAAAAACAAAGAAAATAATTTTGTTAAGATGGAGAGGGCATAAAAAAACACACACACGCTCTAGCAAATAATTATTACCAGATCCAGTCGGAGGTTTCGAGGGGCCTAGAGCAGAAAAGGAATTGAGGAGAGCCCTTATATTAACATAAAAAAATAAAAATAACAAAATCAATGTTACGAATATTATTTCATTAATTTAACATATTAAATATGTAATAATAAATCATACTCCAACTTTCACATTTTGGTCTAATCAAAATAAATTACGAAAAAATACCATTCAATATAATTTATCAAAGAGAAAAACAAAATAAGGAAAGTACTAATAAATTAACTATGAAAAAATGATCTTCTTAATTGCTTTTTTAATTCTTCAATTATTTTTTTGGTTTTGCAAAAAGGGAAAAAAAAAAGGCAAATATGGATGACAGAATGAGAACTTAAAGAAGTAACTCTTTAAACTCTTCAATTATATTGTTAGGTTTTACAAAAAGGAAAACAAAAAAAATTATTTAAATAGAGAGGATTTTTTTCGAAAAGAAAAAAAACAAAGAAAAGTTAGTGAAAAACAAAGAAAATAATTTTGTTAAGATGGAGAGGGCATAAAAAACACGCACACGCTCTTGCAAATAATCATTACCAGATCCAGACGGAGGTTTCAAGGGGCCTGAAGCAAAAAAAGAAAGAAGAGCCCTTATATTAACATAAAAAAATTAAAAATAACAAAATCAATGTTACGAATATTATTTCATTAATTTAACATATTAAATAAGATATGTAATAATAAATCATGCATAATCCAACTTTCACATTTTGGTCTAATCAAAATAAATTACGAAAAAAAGACCGTTCAATATAATTTATCAAAGAGAAAAACAAAATAAGGAAAGTACTAAATAAATTAACTATGAAAAAATGATCTTCTTAATTGCCTTTTTTAATTCTTCAATTATTTTTTTGGTTTTGCAAAAAGATAAAAAAAAAAAGGCAAATATGGATGACAGAATGAGAACCTAAAGAAGTAGCTCTTTAAACTCTTCAATTATATTGTTAGGTTTTACAAAAGGAAAACAAAAAAATTATTTAAATAGAGAGGATTTTTTGCGAAAAGAAAAAAAACAAAGAAAAGTTAGTGAAAAACAAAGAAAATAATTTTGTTAAGATGGAGAGGGCAAACAAAACACGCACACGCTCTTGCAAATAATCATTACCAGATTCAGTTGGAGGTTTCGAGGGACTTGGAGCAAAAAAAAAAAGGAGAGCCCTTATATTAACATAAAAAAATTAAAAATAACAAAATCAATGTTACGAATATTATTTCATTAATTTAACATATTAAAAAAGATATGTAATAATAAACCATACTCCAACTTTCACATTTTGGTCTAATCAATATAAATTAGGAAAAAAGACCCCGTTCAATATAATTTATCAAAGAGAAAAACAAAATAAGGAAAGTACTAATAAATTAACTATGAAAAATGATCTTTTAATTTCGTTTTTTAATTCTTCAACTATTTGTTTGGTTTTGCAAAAAGAAAAAAAAAAGGCAAATATGGATGACAGAATGAGAACTTAAAGAAGTGGCTCTTTAAACTCTTCAATTATATTGTTAGGTTTTACAAAAAGAAAAAAATATTTGTGAAAGATAAAAAAAAAGAAAAATTAGTGAAAAACAAAGAAAATAATTTAGTTAAGATGGAGTAGGGCATAAAAACCGGGTTAGGCCAAGTGAGATTTTGGTCGCTATATTTTAGGCCCAAGCCCGGGCCTGCCTATAAAAGTACACATGACATGACCGGGTCGGCCTAAATTTTCGGACTTACAAAATCTTAGTCCTGCCCCGCCCAACCCTATGATCGGGTCAACCTATCGGATCGGGCTAATTTTGACCGTCTGGCTAATAGACAAGGGGAAAAAAGTTTGCAAATACTTCAAAAAATAACAGTTAGCAAAAAACCGTTGTCTTTTGAGCTTTGTCATTTAACATTTTCCTTGTAATGTATATACATAAGCTACACCAAACACAGTTTGGGATCGATGATCATGATATATTATGACTTTATGAGGTGATAGGTGAGTTACCTCGTCCTGGAATGAATGCTAAACCACTCCCACGGCTGAAATCCACACCAGGGTTATAATCTTGCAGCAGCTTTTCAGGAAGGTCAAATTCGTTTGCTATTTCCGACAAACTCTCACCAGGGCGCAGAGGATACGTTATGAACAATTCATAATCTCTGGAAACACCAATATTCCCACAAGAACAATTTACAGTAACATTCAACCGAGCACTGGGTGGAATTTCTTTGTCTGGATAAATGTTAAATCTCCTCATCATTCCAACTGTGGTAAGATTTGAGTAATATTGTCGCGCTACAGTCCAGTAATTGTCATCAGGCCTAACCCGATAGATAAACTGATGACCCATAAACGCGCTATTTATGCAACCACAGGTGAAGGGCACATTTATTCTGCTGCCAATTAACAGATTAGTGAAGTTTGGATCGGAACTTATTTGAGGATTGTAACTAATGATACTTTTAGTGGTTGTTGAAAAGATTGTGGATACGAAGGTGAGATTTGATCCTTTCCATATATAGTAGGAAGCTAATGCATCACAACTTTGACTACATTGAGATTTAACTTCACGCCAAAAAATACTCAACACCAAAAACCAAAGAAATATATTGAAACTCATTTCTTGTATTCTTCGTTATTAATGAAATTCACAAAACTGAAAGCTAGCAGAAAGAAGATAAGTGGCTGAATGTTGAAGATAAGTTTTATCAATCGAAGATATGCGTGTTTGGTTGTATTAGTCGACTGATCTGGTCCAAACTTTAATTTTTTAAAGCATCTTGCATTAAAAAAATTGGTTTCATGTTATAACCGTACTTGAAGAAATGTCCTGGACAGCACGATGTGACGTCAACGGAAGTGAGTTCTAATTAATGACCCGTCAATGTTTACAAAGACAAATTTTGTCAACTCCAACCACATATTAAGGAATTCCCTAATACCATCTCCAACCCAACTCTAAAACCCACACCAAAACACCAAATATCTAAAAAACACCCTCCAACCCAACTCTAAACATCACACCAAATTTGGTGTAATGAATAGTGTTACACCAAATTTTGTGTAATACAAATATTCCTTCTTTGCCCTCCAATTTCTTCTACTTCAAACTTTTAATTCATATTGTATCCTATATTTGATATATAATTCATTTGTAACATGGTTTTAGTTATTTAAATTTTGTATATAATTATTATTTTGGATGAACAATAGTTAATATTTACCAATAAATTATTATAAACTAAACTTAAAATTTTGATAAACTAAAATAATTAATAAACAAAATTATAATTTAATTAAAAAATATCAAAATCTATCATAAAATACAAAACACTAAAATTATAATTAAACTTGAAATTTAAAAAACAAAATACCAAGCAAACTAAATTCCTAATAGTAGATAATTCCGCATGGAAGCACCAACTCCGGATATTGAGATGGTTACAAATGAGAATAATCGTTTTCAAGACTTTCTCGCTCGACACAAACAATCAAGGACAAAAATATTCACTTTGCACTCCGTGATGCATTAATCGATCACGTGTGGGATGAATATACTAATTACGATAATTAGTAATGTATTAATCTTTTTTGGTCTTTAAATATTTATTTTAGGTTTGTCGTTTTTTATTGTCTAGTGTGCAATTTAGTATTTTTATTTATTGTGATATTAGTTGTAATATTAATTTTGCAATATAATTAATTAATATAATATTAGTTAAATATAAGTTTTTATTTAGTTACATTAATAATAATAAAATATAAGAAAAAGAAATAATTGCATAAACAAATAAATTTGCTATTCCAAAATGAAAAGAAAATATTAAAATATTCATTTAGTGTAAGATTTAGTGTAGTGGGCTGGAGATGGTTTTTGCAAAATTACACCAAAACACCAAATTTGGTGTGATTTTCACACCAAATTTGTTGTTATGGGTTGGAGATGCCCTAAGGATCCACGTGGATAGAGGGATTTGAAATTCCAATAGATTTCAAATTAATGGATTTCAAAACCCTTGAATTTGAAATTCACCTCTTATTTGGATAATGTGGATTTGTGTAAAAATTTCAAATTTATCGTAAAATTTGATAAAGAATATTTAAAAGCTCTATTCATTTTCTTAATTGACGTTTAATAGATAAAAATAAAAGATATTCCTCTAAAAAAAGATATAATCTTATTATTGTATAAATAATTATAATTTTATATACTAATAAAAATATGAAATATATAACTTTATTATGTGTGAATATGTGTGTGAGAGGATATTGCGTGTGAATATGTGAAAGAGGGTATGTATTTAAATGTGTGCAGTGTGTGTGTAAATGTGTGCAGTGTGTGTAAGTGTGGGTAAATATGTGTAGTGTGTGCAATGTGTGTAGATGTGTGCAGTGTATGTATAGGGATGACAATGGGGCGGGTCGGTCAGGACCCATACCCGCCCCGTGTCTAGAACGGGGCGGTCGCAGGGCGGGGCCTCCGAAATCCCCCGTTCTGCCCCATTTTAAATTAAAATAAATTAAAAAAATGGAAAAAAAATTTGAAAAAAATATACATTTACAAAATATTATTTATAAAATTTATTATTATCAATTTATAAATATTAAATATAATATAAAAATACATAAAAAAATATATTATAATATATATTATATATGCAAAATATATATTAAAATATATTTTTAAACTAAAAAAATTCTAGGCAGGGCGGGAGTGAGACCCAGACTCGCCCAGCCCCGCCCCGGGTCACGGGGCGGAGCGACCCAAACAGGGCGGCCAAGGCGGGTACCCATGGGTCGGGTCAAAATTGACATCCCTATGTATGTAGTGTGTAAGTGTGTGCGTGAATATGCGGTGAACATAAAGGGGAAAAAAATAGATTTCAAATGACTAGGTTTTGGGAGGGATTTAAAATCCTTTGAAAATGAACTAAAACTTAAAGATGGATTTAAAATCCACTGATTTGGATTTATATGCCAAACAAGGGTGTGAATTTAGCTAAGGATTCAAATCCCTAATCCTGAATCCCCTCCCAAATCCCCCATCCAGATGCACCCTTTTGTTTAATTTTCGAATTTTAGGAAGGAAAATGTCAAATTTTATTTATTTTTTTCATTTAAGTTATTTATTTTATTTTTTGAGATCATTTCCTTTTCTTAGAGTTATATATATAGACATATATGATTCAATTTAATTATTTGAGTATATACAATATTGAAGTTAAAGATTTGTAAGATAATTATTAATCTAAGAAGGAGAGCACATGTTTTCAAACAAAAAAGAAAAAGAAAAAGAAAAGGAGGGCACGTGATTTTCTATTCCAAAGTTGTGTTCTCTCTTATGCTCAAAGGCCGGAGAAAAGGTAAGTTATTGCGGAGAGCTTAAGCATACATAAAGAGAGTCAGTTTAGTTACTTCAAGAATTTTATGTGAAGGTTTTTAGTAAGGTCTTTGGTACTATTGCTGACACTTTTACAATACCTTCCTTCATTGTTTTCTTTCGTGTAAATTTTGAAGAAATCATGTTTTCAAAGCTTGATAGAATAAATCCAAAGAATCTCTCATTTTACTATGGAATGTATTTTTCGGAACAGACTAAACGTAGAGCTTTTTAGTCTTGTTCTTATTTGTATTTTGTAATAAACATTTCACTTAGTGGCCTTAAGGGTACCACAAGCATTATTTTTATACTTGATAAAAATTTAAAACCTTGTGCTCATTCTTATTCCCTTGCTTTTAGTTTCAGTCTTTCAATTTATAGTGCATTGTGTATTTTTCTTTAAATCTTTCATTGTGCGATACCTCAGATATTGCAATACTTTACACGTCACACTGCACTGTGAACAATTTTTTTTTTAAACCAATAGTATCCCCACACCAGCCGGGGCACATACTCTACACTTTCTTCGGACTATGGGACATCCGCCCTTCCCAATGATGGTCCTAATTTCTGGGGGAGAAGAGGCAAACCCCAACCCCTCGCTCCGCGATAGTCAAGATTTGAACCCAGAACCTTGAGGTGCAATTGCAACAGAATTCCGTCATTGAATTCATACAAAACATCTTGGATTTTATTAGCTGATTGATCTGGTCCAAGTTTTTGAAGTGTCAAACCTGCTAGGCCCCAAGAAATTTGGTTTTCGTTGACATGTTCTAACAGTTGAGAAAAATGTCACGGGCCTTAGGGTATCAGCGCGTTGTTGACGGTTCCAAATTTGGCCAAATGCTGCACTTTCCTTTTAGAATCAAAATGGCCCATCAATGTTTACAAAGAGAACTTTGTCAAGAAAAATTGTCAACTCCACCCACATAATAAGGGATTCCTTTCTGTTTCCATTTTTAATTTTAAGAAACAAATTAGTAAAAATTTATTTCTTCATTTTTAAATATTATATTCTTTATTTATTATAGAATTTCCTTTTTTTTTTTTTTTTTTGGGGGGGGGGGGGGGGGGGGTGTATGACTTTTTCAAATGATAACTTTTATATATAAACCCAATCAAACTCGGGATTACAAAGAAAACAACTTGTAGGAAACTTGCTAAGGTCCTCCCTAATTAATTAACTAACCATGAGGGAGTTGGCTATGCCAATTCAAATACAAATCAGAACTAGTGGTAGCTAAATGAATGATTAAGTTTAACTTTTTGAGTCAACAGGAATATTAACATTTGAAAATTGTTTGGGCAATCTATATATATTTATATATACATAGAGAGAGTAGTAAAGGAATAAACAAAAAAAATTCCGTCCATTTCACGTTTTTATATCTGGAAAATGTTGAATTATTATTTTAAAAAAGATTAAGCAATAAAACATGGTAATTTAATTTTGTTCAACAACATGCAATTAAATAATACTAAGATTTTTGGGTAAATTTTAATGATTAAGGCAATATTATTTAACAAAATTATTTTTCTAAATTAAAACAATTGTAATTTATTATTTTCAGTAAATCGATTTTTTACCATCAATATAATTTGGATAACTTCTAATTATTAAGATAAAATTATTTTGACAAAGAGAAAAGTGATGATTGGCATTACAAATGCACATGAAAATCTTTGGTTGGCTTTAAAACGTGCTCATCGATTAAATTGTTGAAATATATACTTTGAAACGTAATTAGACGTTTAGTCATTTTTTACCACTACTCTTTTATTTATTTTGTTGAATTGAATCTGATTTTTTGACAAATCCTGCTATAAAAATATCAATTATAACTTTTCAATTATAATGTTGGTTATCTTTCTTGCATAAATTTATTGCATTACTGGCACATTTCTTGCTGAAAATACCCAGAAAAGGCCCCCAACCCTTAAATACTCCAATTCCGACAGCAACATATTATAACAGCAGTCCAAATTTATCTAGTCTGGTGTTTGAATATACTAAATAAATGCTATTTTTGTGTAATAATGGGATAAATAATTACAAAAAAATGTGGTTTGGGCTAATTACAGAAAAACAAAATCATGAGATTTTTCAAAATTACAAAAAATCCATTTAGATTTGATTTTGTCTTTAACTTAAGAAGTAACTGTAATATTCCTACAAATGTCATAGGGTATTTGAAATATTCTTTTTTTGCTTATGAAAGTACAAAAAAATGTAAAACGGAATCATAACTCAAAGGGAATTTTGTAATTTTCAAAAATTTCGGGTTTTTTTTTCTTTTTTCTTCTTGCAATTAGCCCAAAATTGATTATCTCGCAAGCAAAATAGTGAAGAAAGATGAGTGTTCAATTTCAGAGGGCTAGCACAATAAAGTAGGGGAAATCAAAGGTTAGATGGAATCTACTTAACATCCCTTTTTCAACCATTGTCAAGAAACAAATGAGATGACAGTGGTAATTAGATCAGGGGATTAAAAACTACACAACTATATAATTACCACGAAAAAAACCAAAAAACCAAAAAAAAGAAAAAAACAAAAAGGAAACAATAAGTAATAATCAGAAAAAATTTAAGAGATAGCTACCGCCCTGACATGAGATGAACTAAACCCTGGTTTTCATAGAAGGATCCAATGTCCCAATCTTCAGTTGAAGATGATAATGTCATCAGTGCCACTACAATTGATCTCATACTTGGCCTCAATTGTGGATTTTCATGTGTACAAGCTTTTGCAAGATGGGCCACCTACATATATCACATACCAATATTATATTTTTCAAATTTGAGGATAAGAATGTCAAAAGCAAAATTGATTTCAATTATTTTGTACTGTAGTTTGAATAAGATTGTAGTCTTGCTCAGCTAAAAAAAAAAAAGCAAAATTCTTTTTATTTACAAAAATGCAAAAGCATGTTTCCGAATGAAGCTTTTAAATTTTGATTAAATGAAGTATAAACAAAAGCTGACATTTACAAATATTAAAAAGTCATTTTTCCAGCCAAAAACTGAAAATCGCATTTTTTTTTTTAGTGTTTGCAAATACTATCTAACTGAGATCAAGCTCTACCTTAAAGACTGAATCAAAAGGATATTCATCACCAAGCCTCGGATCGACTAGTTTTCGTAGACTTTCAGTTTGATCAGGCTGTGTAAAAGCATCCTCAAACTGTAAACCATCAAAACCATGAGAATTCTTGATTATACAGAGGTTTTATTAGTGAATGCCCAAACTGATCAAATAAGGACAGTTATAGTGCAATACCAGAGCAACAAGGCCTTTTGATTCTGTTATGACTTCATTTGTCTTCACAATTGCTTCTTTTCCAGATATTAATTCAAAAAGAACAACACCAAATGCATACACATCTATCTTAGGCGAAACATCTCCATATTGCGCGTACCTGTATGCAGGAAAATTAACCGTAGATAGAAAAAATTAACTTTGGAAAGCAAAACAGATATCTTCGTAGAAAATAGAATGCGAAAAATGTCATGTGTCAAGAAGTTTGTATTGGAAATCATAATATGTGTTAGTTGTTTTGCAAAAATGAAAATCACTTGTAACTTACTCTGGAGGCATGTATCCAAATGTTCCCACAAGACGCGTTTGCAGAGAAGCACTCCCCACTTCAGTCAGTTTGGTAAGACCAAAATCGGCAACCTGGATAACATGAAGTTTATCTTAAATGCCTCTAGATTGGCAAGGGTTTTAAGGGAGAGTTTGCAAACACTGAAAAAGGTGATTGTCAGCTTTTGGCTTAAAAAAGCAGTTTTTAGTGTTTTTAAATGTTAACTTCTGCTTCTACTTCTGATTCTGTAAAATTTAATCAGAACATAAAAGTAGGGAAGTAGTTGTTCAACTTATTTACCACACACTCACTATTAACTCAATCAATTTTCAGTTTCCATTTGCAAATACTACCAACTTCTGATTTTCAGCAATTTTACCTCTTCAAAAAGTAGAAGTTTCTGCAAACACTTCCTAAAGTTCTAGTATTGATTTATGTTTAAGTAGTTATATTACCTTGGCACGAAAGTTCTTGTCGATCAAAATATTTGCGGACTTGATATCGCGATGAATATAGACTGGAACTGTATGCTCGTGTATGTATTCAAGTCCTCTAGCCGAATCAAGCGCAATTTGCACCCTCGTGGACCATGGTAATGGTTCTGTTACTGAGAATCAAATCGAAAAATTTATTTCGCCATCAGATAAAATGCAGTCAAAAGAAAATTATTGTAGTTTTGCAGTTTTAAGTATTGTTTTTACCTTTACCACAAGCAAATGTTGACTAAGGTTACCGTTGTCAATGTACTCATAAACTAGAAACAAGGAACCTTCAACACAGTATCCGATTAAACGCACCTGCATTTGGAAAAACACGAAAGTTTAGTTAAAAACCCGATTATGAATCTTAACAAAATCAAAGTCTTATGTAAATTGGATCAGAGAATTGTTAATTACCAAGTTCACATGATGAACATGTGTTAAAACTTTCAGTTCAGCCAGGAACTCCTTGGATGCTTGCATGTCCATCTTTTTTACAGCAGCTTTCTGAATTTAAACCAGACACAAGACTCTGAGTGGAATAAATAATGAGCAAAAATAAAATCCTGACATAAAACATATGTTATATGTTTGAAAATTGATTAAGTTAAGAGAGACTGTTTGGTAGATAAGCTGTAAAAGCACTTTTCTGTTTATAAAAGTCAAACACGAACCAGAATCAGAAATCTAAAACACCTCCCTCTACTTTTAGATTCTGATTAAATAAAGCAGAATAAGAAGTTGATGCTCACATTTACAACTACTAAAAAGTAAATTATTTTTCAGCTAAAAGCGTAAAAATCACTTTTGTAGTGTTTGCAAACACTCCCTTAAACCATCAGTATACAGTTTAGAGCATAAGCACAAACCTCGCCTCTTAGCTCTGCATAGTAAACAGCTCCGAAACCACCTTGCCCGATTTTATAAGACAAGCTGAAATCATTTGTAGCGAAAGCTAGTTCGTCATATGTGAACTCCACCGATTTATCCACAGTGATACCCTTGAGTGGCGAGACATTAGCAACAAGCCGACCTGATTCTGAAGCTTTTTCCATATCAAGACCTGCATTAATTCATGAAAAAGGAGATATTTAATTATTGCTTCGCTGTTTATTGAATGACCACCTCATTTAAAAGCTTAAGTTGTTAAGCCGTTTAATATTCAATTACTCTAACATGCCCCATGTGCAAACAGTATCGAGCACAACAAACTAATTGGATACATTACAAAATGTAATAGTTTTCTGTTATACATTTCAAACTGTCAAATTCAAAAAACCAGATTCAGTGTTCGAAAAATAGTTAACATAAATTGAAATGTTCAAAAAATTACCATCTGCATTATCAATGTTTTGGTCTTTGTGGATAAATAATTCTTCTGTCCCCTTTTTTCTTCTGTAGAAAACAAAATAGAAGCACACTGCCAAACCGATCGCCCCTACAACCACTGCAACTGATATGCCAGCAACGGCTCCACCAGATATTCCTGCTACACAGCACTCTAATTAGAGAGTGACATAATTTATACAACTGAAAACAATTTGGACCATGGGAAAAGAGAAGGCGAACCGCTTGAACTGCACAAGGAAAAAAACGCACAATTAGATACGAATACTAAAAATCTGAAACTGGTAAATCAGTAAGTTTTGAGAAACTAGTTAGTATCATCGACCTTGACAGCAATGGCGGATAAGTTCCGTTTCGATCTGCATTGAATTAAAAACAAACACATCAGATGCATTTAATTACTAAAACTATGCAAGTGATGATATTTCTAACTCCTTTGTGATGGAGCCTTGTAAATCAATCACAAAACAATCACAAAACCAAATAAGTACTTGAAAATCAATCATCAACAAGAAGAGTAAACTCCCCTGATTCAATATAACTTTTAGGGATAATTACAAAAGCTAGCCCTGAGGTTTTAGCCCAATTACAAACAACTCCATGTATGTTTCAAAATTACAAATATCCCCTTAAAGTATTACAATCATCACTTAATTGAGTTATGTATTTACCTAACAAATACTCTCTTTTTGTAAAAAGAAACAAATGTTAATAGGGTACTTGTAATTTTGAAAGATAACTGGACTTTTTGTAATTAGGCTAAACCTTAGGGGTAGTCTTTGTAGTTCACGGATGGGATCTTCTATTCCGAATGATGTTTCATCTCTTCGTTCCATCAAGACGGATGATTGTCATGTGTATAAATGTTACCATATTAAAATCCCGATTTATGCTCCAAAATTAATATGGTAACTTTATACACATGGCAATCATCAATCTTGATGGAATAGAGATGAATTATCATCCTAGAATAGAAGATCCCATCCGTTCATCCACCCTAACTTTCAACAACTCATTCCCATTTCTTGCCCAATTTGCATAACTTTTCCTGTCGGGCAATTTACTTTTCAGAAACATACATAAAATACACATAAGCTAGGCCACCTAAATCAAAAGTTGGTAGTGCTCGCAAATAGAAGCTAAAGTTTGAATAAGTTTTTCGGTAAGTTGTAAAAGTGCTTTATTTTGTAAAATCAAAATAGAAGCGGGATCGAAAATTCTAAACACTCCGAATCGAAGCAGTTGCCATTTGAAAACACTAAAAACTACTTTTTTTTCCTATCAAAAGCCGACAATCACTTTTTTTAAGTGCATCCAAACACTCCTTAAATCAATTACCTCTTCCCGGAATGAAAACTAAACCACTCCCACGCCTAAAATCCACACCAGGATTATAATCCTGCAGCAAACTCTCCGGAAGCCCAAAATCACTCGCGATCCCGATAAACTCTCACCGGGGCGCAGAGGATACGTTACGAACAACCCATAATCTCTCGACACACCTCTATTCCCACACGAACAACTTACAGTAACATTCAAGCTTGCGTCGAGAGGGATGCTTTCGGGCGCGTAGCTGTTAAACCTCGTCATCATTTCGACCGTCGTGAGATTCGAGTAATATAGCTCTGCTATCCTCTGGTATGTGTTACCAGGCCTAGCCTGATAGATAAACTGATGAGCCAAAAGCTCATTTATCACGCCACACGAGAACGGCACGTTTAATCTGGTGCCGAAATTAATGAGGTCCTGATCTGTAATTTGGGGATTGTAGCTAATAATATTGTTAATTGTGGTTGAAAATATTGTGGATATGAAGGTGAGATTTGAGCCTTGCCATATGTAATAGGAAGCTAATGCTTCACATCCTTGGCTGGATTGAGATTTAACTTCACCATAGAAAATATTTAGTGCTAAAAATACGAGAAATGTGTTGAATTTAAATTTTTCTGGCATTTTAATTTCTGGCAGAGGGATGAATTTTTGGATGAATGAGAAGAATTTTTTTAAATTCTGTGTTGAAGATGGGTTTTATTTATTTTAATGAAATATTATGGGTTGTATTAGTTGACTGATCTGGTCTAGATTTTTAAATTTGTCAAACGTGATGGGCATTAAGAAAATTTGTTTATCAGTTGAGGAAATGTCACGGCAGCGCGGTAGTTGACGGTTTCAAATTTACCGCCAAACGGGATGAGAAATGCTGTTGAAATGGGCCCCATCAATCGTCAACGTTTATTATGGGAATTGAAGTCAACTCTACCCACATATTATGGGATTCCTGATGTTTATTTTCGAATTTTAGGATGCAGATTAGTGAAAAATATTTTCTTTATGTTACATTTTTATGTTTTATATTCCGAAATAATGTCCCTTTTTTAGTAAGTCTCATATGAGACTGTATTTAAATTTACGACGGATCCAACCAATTTTACAAATCAAAAACAAGTTTGACCCATTTCAAATGAGTTAGCCAATATGGGTCATTTTTAGATCCGTCTCATGAAATTAATCCGTGAGACCGTCTCATGTGAGTTTTTGTCCCTCTTTTAGTACAATGGGGATTGTAGGAGAAGGGACATACGCACTTATATGAGATCAAACACGAAATCAATCGTCCTAACAAAGATGCCTCTCACCATGAAGCACAAAGTTGATCCCAAAATAATTTCCTTTTTGTTTATGTTAGTTTTTTTTTTTTTTTGGTTGTCAGTATGATGGTTTGATTTTTGAGTCTATACCAACATTAACATTTGAAGTTTTGTGGGAGCAATTATTATATCTGAGGAGGTTTTACATAAAGATATATATGATTAGCAACTACTCTTAATTGTTTGAATTTTCTATTTTAAATTTTGCTTTATGAATTTATCTTTTACTTCAATGTCTGACGTGTACATTATTTTTCTACACTCAGCATATTAATTTATACTTGAAGTAATAAATAAATATTAATTAGAATAGAAAAATATGTGTAGTAATAATGCATATATTCTTAGCAATCCCATAAATGGGAACCTTTTAGTTAATTATATGAGTGGAATATGATTGGGTTGCAAACATTTGTCATTGTATAATAATGGGGTTTTCTTAATTTTTCATTTCTGTCGGGAAGTGATGAAGATTGGAATCAAAGACAAATTAACAGGTCATTCCTCATTAGAACATGATGACTCACAAAAAAATCTTGGTTAAAATTCATTGGGTGCTCCAATAAACAAAGAATAATTGTGGCATTCAACCATCACTCTCTCATTGACCATATACAAACTACAAATAAACGAGAAGAAGAAAAAATGGGTACATGCATAGACCATAGTACTAAAAATCCTATGACAAATACGAGTATTATAAAACACGCACATATATTTTATTGATTCTTTTATATTGTTATTCTTTTCTTGATGTCTAAATCTTTTGATTTTAGTGATTGAGATAATTGTTTTTTATTTTTTTGAAAGACAATGTATAAAGAGGTATTTTCAACCATATGAAGACGACTTAGACGAGCCTTATAATACCAATTTCTAAAATGAAGCTAAATGGAAACAAGAACTTTACTTACCTTTAGCAGGCAAGAAAAGTAAACCCGACCCGGCACCGGAATTGGATCCCGGGTTGAACCCTTTTATCAAATCAGCTGAAACACCTCTCTCCACAGCCAATGACTCCAAGCTCTCGCCAGGCCGAACAGGGTACGTCTCGAACAGCCCATAATCTCTCGACACGTGTCGATCACCGCACGAACAATTCACCGTGACATTGATCGGAACGAAATCGGGTACCTGGGTCGGGTCATAAACGTTGACCCGTTGGATCCAATAGTCAGTTGTGAGGTTGGCAAATGCAAACCTGGCAACCTTAGCATATGTATCATCCCTCTGAGTTATGTACTCAAATCTATGCCCCAAGAAATCACCATTCAAACATTCGCACGAAAACGGGACGTTGATCCGGGTCCCGGTTTGGATGCTATCCGGGCTCAAAACCCGGGGATTGTACCGTAAAATATCCGGAATTTTCTGATTGAAGATTTTGCTAATGTAAGTGAGATTTGATCCTTCCCAAACGTAGTATGATGCTAAAGCAAGTTCACACCCTTTTCTACACTTGGCTTCGACATTTACGCATGCGAAAAGCAGGGCAGAAAAGCAGATTGCTAGTGAAATAAGTCTGTTTTATGTATGTTCATTTTGGAGAGGTGAAAAGGGAGAAATAATTTGAATTAATGAATGATTTTAAAGATTCTATAAGACAACAGAATTTGCCTAAGGCAAATATGCCATATTGTCATCTTTTATTAAGTAGCCGCCTTCGGATGAGTTGTATTTTTTTGTTTTGATCCTAACTATGAAATCATATTTAATATTATAGACATTATCAAGGGATGCAGATAATATGATAAAATGTAATGTCTGTCAATCTTGAATTGAATACCGATTTAATTAACCTATACATCCTAATATGTCTGTGTAGAAAAAACACAAATATGTAACAATGCTCAGATCTTTTGGCAGGAAAATAGATAAATTTTATATTAATTAGTATATATTAATAATAGATGGGGCCCTTAATTTCCATAATTTAGAAGGGAACATATGTTTCAATAGTCGAGAATATTCAGACAGGCCGACACTAACCGTGCCCTGCCAATTGTCTTGCAATGTTTTGAGAGAGTTAATGTTATAAACATTTGACCCTTCAGGAGCTTAACATTTGGATACAAAATATGAATGAAAGAATAACACGCCAAAAAAGAGTCAAGTGTGTATCATTAATTTCAAATTAAAAAGGAAAAATTACAGTTGAACCACATAATTTTGCACTGCTGACAGTTGCGGGATTATATCAAGGAACCAAAAACAGGTGTTTAATCACATCAATACAGAATTGATCGTTAAATTACGCTACTTTGCATGAAACAGCTTATACTCGTCGATCTTCTAATCCTTCATTTCTTCTTGGAGATCCCCATGTGGCTGCAAAATCCAAACTTTGTCTGAGCGCAAAACAAATATCCTTCGCCAACGTGTTTTTGTGTAATTGCATTTATATGAGAGCAATGAAGACGCATATCTCATATTATAACAAAGATGAAAAAAATCTTGACGATAATGGGAGTGTTTTCACACTCTAAAAAAAGTGATTGTCAGCTTATCGGTGGAGAAAACAATCCACCTAGAAGCTGAGAATCACTTCTTTTTTTAGAGTTTGCAAATGCTCCCAATAATTTACCTCAAGGTAGGTTCTGACTTCTTCTGAAGCTTGGATTTGCCCTTTACTAAAATATGACTGAGCATTTTCCTCAATATAATCCACCCTGCAGTTAGTGTTTAGATAGTCCATCTTGGTCAGTCTTGACAGCCAACAGCTCACTTACAAAGGCTACATTTGGTAAAACCTCAAAACGTTTTCATAATCACGAAAAATTGGAAAGCAGATCGAGGATTGAAAATTCTTGGGCCAGTTTTCATAGATTATGGGAAGAATATGAAACAGAAGGTACTAACGGAAATAACTGATTCAAAACTTTAGTGTTATACTTGTAAATGTAGTTGACCATTATTCCAGCACTTTGCTTTAGGCCTTTTTCGGATCGATCAGCCATCCAATTAATTCTACCAATCATCTGTTGTAGCACCATTGTGAACTTATTATTAGCATAAAGTCCTCAAATACTGATTCTGCCACAATATTGATTTATATACATCTTATCTCTTCTGTAGTCTCACGATTTTTCTTTCTGTGTTGTTGGGGGAGAAAAAAGGGATAATCACAAAAACTACCCTGGGTTTGGAGTAATTAAATAAGAGAGAAAGAGAGAGAGAGAGAGAGAGAGAGAGAGAGAGAGAGAGAGAGAGAGAGATTTTGTAATATTTAAAAACTTATGGAATTTTTTGTTATTAGCTCAAACCTTGGGGTAGTTTTGTAATTATCTCAAGAAAAGGGAAAAAAAGGTGAAGAAACAAACCGCTCCATTTTGCAAGTGGAAATTTCCAACAGAATCCAGAGCCTTTCCTCGCTTCTTCTCTTGAAGAAGGTACCTATAGTCATGGAGCAATTGTGAAAAGAAAGTAGGAAAAATGGAAAATGTCAATATATACTATTTAAGTACCTTTCTATATCTTAATATAGATTGTCTTCAAGCTAGTCTATCTCTGTTTCTATCCTACACAAAGTACTATGAGGTTTTGAGTTCTAGTTCCACCAAGCATGCGGATATTTGTCTCTCTCTATATCTGATCTCAGCATTATTATCTCATTATTCATTGTACTTGGTTTAATGAAAATAATGGTGTAATTGTTGCTTATCTCAAACAAAAGAAAAATTATTAGTAAAAAGCAAATGATATAGTAACCTCTTCGGTTCACAAAAACATACCTCGCGCAGAGCCTCATTAAAGGGCTCTCAACACAAGCGACAACTTCTCTGAATTAGTCCACTGGTGACTGGTTGAGGATAAGAAGTTCCACATTACTTCCATCCCGTTTTCCCAGAGGTAAATTCTCTGATAGATAAATTAGAATGAATCAGAAAATGATATCATCTATAAATAGATAATTCCATCTTAGTCCCAAACTAAATATGTTGCTTCCGCAATAAAATGGCATAAACATATGCTTACTCGGCTGCATCCAAGAGTGCACTTTCTTCTTCTGGTTTCAGCAAGTTTTCACTGAAAGTGGAATCAGATCTCTCAATTGATGCCAACTTTGACAGAAGCCATTGCATGTAACCTGGTATAGGACTAAGTGTTGCAAATGTCTGCAGGGGAGAAATTTTGCAAATTAATAATATTGAGAAATATAAAAAATGATTTTTGCAAATCACTAAAATGATGCCAGTTACACAAAGAAAATATATTGTTGTGCGAACTCCGATTATATTTCTTACCCACGACCAAGAACATAAGGACTGAATCTATATCTCCTATCATCTATGAATCAGAGACTCAGAGTCTAATGCAAGTATATGCCCACATAATTATTAATTTGTCTAGCAGATAATTTCACCCTAAAGGGTGTTGAGAAATGAAAACAAGGGACTATAATTAGCACCAAAATATAGATGGGAGAATTGATTAAATTGAGTCAGGTTTGGTAAGAGCTTAAATAAAAGTGTGATTTCAAATTTAAACAGCATCTAAAACCTATGAACTTACCGAGATTCTCGGCATGTCCCTTCTCACCACGTCAATCACACGTTTGATAAGAAACTTCCCCAGGTTGATTCCAGATAAACCAGGCTGCAGATCCCAGCCAACAGAAACTTTTAAAAGAAAATTTTCAATAGCATGAGAACCAAAGGAAGGTGACTGTGTTCGAAAGATTCACGAGACAAGAACACTACATCATGTATAGTGTTGTACTAAGGAAGAGAAACAAAATACAACATGGACATGCACATATGTCATAATTGAAACTGATACTATGCATGCTCTTATTGATTAGTGAAAGCAATTCTATAGATCTAGCATAAATTCTTTGAGAATGAAATATAAAGTGTAACATAAAATTCATTTTTACGATTTGCATAAAGATAATAGAGATTTTTATTGTAGAAGCTCAAATTACAAAAAGAATAATATTGTTAAAATCTATTTATGCAAAGTTTGAAGAGTATCAAGTTCCAAATTCAGAATTACATCATTTTGGGAAGTAATAAAGAATCACATTCATATTACCTGAGTGGAAGATATGGAATAAAAGAGTGCACATGTTGCCTCACATTCAGGTATTGGAGGATCATCCCACAGAACTTCCTGTAGTAAACTTGTCAACAATGAAGGATAGCTTGACACTCATTTTTTAGTAAATTGGGTAAAAAGGTATTCACCTGTATTGTTTGAGCCACGTTCTTCATGAGTGCAACTTCAATAAAAATCAGGGTTCACCTGAAGACAGATACAATAATTTGATTGCTTTTAGTTGTCAAATCTGTACAACATATGCTGTGAGTGAAGTAACACTTTTACAGTATGCTGATGCAACTATCAAATCCCAGATGGACATTTTGGACCCATCCAAATTGCTTCCAAGCAAATAGAAGTGGAACTGATTTTTAAGGAGGCTCAAAAAAAAAAAAAAAAACGTAACAACTCTTAACACTTGCATATGGAAAATACGATCACCTAGGTGAGGCTCTGATCAATAAAGAAGTGGTTGAAGTACTTTGCACTGAACCCACTTTCCACGAGTTTAAGAAAAATCTGACATCTAATGGCTTGAATCTAATACAGATGAAAGCAACAGCTCAATTTTCAATTCACAATATGTTGGTGTTTGAATCTATTCAAGTGCATGGATTAATCCATACAAGTAAAGCTTGGATCTCTAAGCCATTCGGGTGGGGACGATTTTCATTCAGACATTCTAGGCTAAATGTATAAGGTATGTTCTTACTGCCTCATGCCAAACATAAACAAAATCGTAAGTTGATAATCATGATAATTGATAATCTCTTCAGTGAACTTAGCGAACTCATTTTGGATCAAGAGAATAACATATTTTCTGTTGTGAACAACAGTCAGTGGACTACCACTTCATAATTTGTATGCACGTAGACAAGAAAAAGAATGCTAACCGGAATTGCCGGATGTAAGTATCAAAACAACGGCGTCCTACACCCAGCCTTCGCTTTAGATCTAAAAGATTGCTAATTGGATGCACTGCCTGTAAAATAGCAGTGATAGGACTGGTACATTTTTACATTGTTGAATAAAAGTGGGAGCAATCTATGGACATGATGACAATCAAGAAACTTACCTCATATGCTACAATCTTTTCCAACAAAGAAGCTGGATCATCCCATGTTATGTTGTGAAGCTGAAGATTTGCAGGACTGAGCCATGTAATAAGCTTCTCTTTCAGGTAAGAGTCCAATGCCCTCAACGACGCAATATTTTCCTCCCTAAAAAAATAGGGTTTCTTTTAGTGTCAAGAAGTAATAGCTAAGGATTCAGCCAATCAACATGCACATAGGACAGAAAAAGAAGATAACAAGTCTACATGAAAGGACGATTATTTAAAAGAGGAAAGGGGGCTTTTTTCTTCTAATTTCGTTTCTTTTTTTTGGCCGTGCCGTGAAGTGAAATTGTATTCAGCTGCGTCCATCCGTGAAATTAGTTCCAGTATGAGTTAACTGAAGTAAAGCGAGGAACATGAACCAAGAAAAATAATAATTTGATTTGGTGCATAACCTTACGCGAGAAAAGATAGTATGTCTGCTCTCATAGTTGACAAGAATCTCAGTCCTCCAGGGTGCGTGTTCAACCGTTCGAAAAGAACTTCGTACATTGGCTTGAGAGAAAGCCTCAAATTCCTCTCAATCCTATAGAAAGCAGAAAATGACCCTTCCCATTCATGCACATTTTCCACAGCATTATCACCTGAAGCAATTTGTTAATCCCACACCATTTTCCAAGAACAAGTTAATCAAAAGCAAAAACAATAATAAAGAATGAGTTGAATAAACAATATTACACAACTAACCTGGAAGCTCAAGCCCAAGATATTGCTTCATCAATTCACGAACTTGCTTCCGATTGAGATCATATTCTTTAGAAAGTCTCAGCAGTAATGCCCGCCGGTTTTCATTAGAAAGTCCAAAGTAGCCCTATATTTCTACCGTGCAATCAATATTAAACATATTTAACATAAATTATTGGCACACACTGAAAACTAAGAGCTCGCCTCAGAGAAATCATCCAGAGCAGCATCTAGAATCTCCGTCTTGTTCATCGATATAGCAGCGTGCATCGACTCATGCACTTGCTCAAAGTCTCTGAAAAACCACGCCTAAGTTAACACTTCTACCACACTCAACATACAATATCTTTGCTTTCTTTGTACACTACAACAGATCATACATCAACAGGCTTAAAGCTTCGTTTTCAGTGGAGCAGTATGTATCTAAATGTCTCAGAATTGATGTCTGCAGAAGCTCTATTAAAGAGTTATCCCTTACCTATTCCAATAGCTAACAGAATATGGTATTCAAATCATTTCCTAGTTATCTCGCAGATAACAGTGACATATGATCAAAACAAAAAGCATCCCACCTCCACAGAGAAGAAAATCAATTGCACTCATAACCTTTAACTTCAAACACCAATTTGCTTCTGCATTAGATCAAAAGTTGAAGGCTGTAATCGAGTTTTTTTTTTTTTTTTTTTAGCCCACAATTCATTCAATATTATGTATTCTGGGTGGGATGATTATCTAGAACATAATTTATGACAAAAACCAGGTTTCAATGAAATTCGCTTACTTGCGCACTGTCAAATCCTATTTGCTTCCTGAGTCGTCTTCAACCTGATCATTTTTCCTGTTCTCCGCATAATAACAGAGATGTTTTGAACTCTGGACGGTCTATTACTTTCTTGATCACCAATAATTCAACTAAAATCTGCTAATTGCAACTTCACTCTACATACTCGGGCGACATTTAAACTCATTTTGCATTTAGTGAGAGCTCATTAAAAATCGCACATTTAACCAAATATCCACATCTATTAAGTGCAACTAACAGCTAATCAACTTAACTATGCACAAATTACCAGACATGTACATTGTAATATACATATACATGTTATACCATAGAATATTAGAAATTTTCAGTTTACAAATATAAAACATGCTCCTGCTTAATACCTGAATACTAATTACATAAAATAATAATCCGAAAAACTATCAGACAGCAGAGAGTATTTATAATTGCATACGTGTGGAAGCTGGTGGAGGCATCCTGAGAAGAAGAAACATTGCTGTTACCATCCATCGGAGGAAATTGCATTTGATTTACTCTATTCTGTTCAGTATTAAACACAAACTCAGTAATCACGAATACGTATGGGGAAAAGAACAAACATAGCTACAAAAGATCAAATTTAACAAAAATGATTAAATACGAAAACAAAATTGATGGAAAATGAGGGAGAATAAACGCGATTGCTTTAAATTCAAGTCAAAGCAACAAGACTTACGGTGGTGGCGGGGAGGTGGGCGCATTCTGGTCCGCATCAAAATAGACAGAGCCTTCCTGTTCTTATTCATAATTATTTTGCACCAGATTATTTATTTATTTATTATTTACAAATTTACAATCATGCTAACAGAGCACGAGGCGGCTCTTTAAGTAAAGTCAAACCCATTTGTATGTGCAGTTATTTCTGTGCGGTTCAAACAGTCACACCACCGTTTCTGGTGACTGGTATGAGGTTCAATACCTTCAAAACGAAGTCGTTTCGAAGGAACAAATTAATGGCCCATTTCTAGGTGAGCCCACTTGATAAAGCCCATATAAACATATTTCTGAAGTCCATTACCGAAGTACTACTTCTTCTTGGGTACTTTAGCCCTAAAATCATAACTCAAAAGTCCAACAAAGACTTCGTGCCTATATCTATCACAGAAGCACCTATGGGCTATCGTTGATGCTCATGTTTTAAATGCAAAGTCCTAGTCGAGAATTATTTCAACAAATCAAATTATGCACACGAATAAATGAATTTATTGATAATTATTTTGCATTTACTATCTTATTTTTTTGAATTTATATCATTTAAAAGAAAATTAAAAAACCAGTTACTCATTTGCTACAAGTAGAACTATCAAAATGGGTTGGGAGCGGTGGCCCCTTGCAGCCGAAAAAGCCCATCACCTACCAGGAATATCTTGTGACCCAACCCACCGCGGACCCACGGGCTAGGCGGGCTAGCCCACCCAAAAATTAAAAAAATATTTGCATATTATTAATTTTAATGAGTTAAATATAATAATTAATGACAAATATATATTTTAAGAAAATATTTTATACACCTTTATAAGAGATAAAAATATAAAATATCGGTTATACTATTTTTTTCTTCTACTTCTTATTTCTTCTTCTTGTTTTCTTTTTTTTGTTTCTAGTCAGCTAGCTTTGGCCCCTCTAACGAGCCACTAAATACTTAATCCACCCCTTACCTTAGCGGAGACGGAGCGAGGCAAGCCAGGCCGTCGTTTTGATGACTCAGCTACGGTGACAAGCGATTTAAGAGAAAATTGTTAACAATCTACTAAAATACAAATTAAATGATTTATTATCGAAATTTTATAGGCCGTGAGGTCTCAAATTCGATTCTCGATCTTGTTGTATGTGGGTGATTTTCCATCTTATGTGAGTTGTTTTTATTGAGAAGAGTTTAGGTCGGATTATATTGAGATTGTTATGTATTGTTATTTATTGTAGATTATAGTGTGATCTTCTAAAAAAAAAAAAAAAAAAAAAAAAAAAGATAACATTTAGGCAAACAACATATATGCTCATAATCTTTGCGACATGAACACACTATTGACTCTCAATACATATTAGAGATAAATACACTTACCCATCCGAACTATCTTGATTTTTACACTTTACCCCTCCAAACTTTAATTTGTGACACTTTGCCCCTTTTGAACTATGAAAATCGTTACACTTTACCATATATGGACGGTTTTGCCCCTAGGTTTTATTCTTTTAAAACAATAGTTCAAGTTATCCCTTTAAACTCTATTTTGTGGCAATCTACTACATAATAATAAATTTATTGCATTAATCATTAAACATGAAAATTTTACTCCGTAAATAATTTGGTTTTGGATTTTTAGAAACGAGAATTCTTATTTTTATCACATGTTTTGTTCGTGGCGTTGTTACACCTACTTAGACCCGAGTCTCTATTCAGAGGTTTTAAATGGATCATGTCAGGTTTCCAGCCTATAAACTCAACAGGACATAATCAAAATTCTCATTTCAAGTATAAATCCGTATACAAATTAGGTCTCTAGACTGAAAATGAACATAGTCCATTACGACCATATCAGGCCCAACATCTTCCGTAAAATTAATAAATCCCTTAAAATTCATACCTTCTTTGGCCAAAAAAGACCGGGTTTAATGGTTCGCAACACCACCAGTCGGAAAATTATTGCCCCGAGATCGTTTGACAAACAACTCCTCACTGTTCAACCTCACCCTCGGGGAAGATGATCTGCAAGTTATCCGACTCCTTCAAAGAATCGCTCAAAGACCTGACCTTGGTTCGTTTCCCTACTCCCGGGCGTATAAGTAATTCTTAAACGGGATGAATTAATAGAACATTATGAACACATGTTGAAGACCTCTTTTTATTAAGAACTTATTGAAATATTTATTACATTAGTAATCTCCTTTTGGGAGGAGAATCTTTGGTTTAGTCTCTCATAGATGAGGCTTGCACTCGAAAACACATAAAACTTAAAACTAAAACACTCAAAATATTACAAATTTTTTACTCGATTTTATTGTAAGAAAACTAAGGAAAATGTTCGATGTCCTCGAACTTCCTTCAAATCCTGCATTTTATAGAGGTAAGTCCCAGGACTCCAAAGCGGACTTCAAATCTTGTGATATATATGACGTCACTGCTTACGTCATATCCCACATTATTGCCTCGCCAAATGGTTTTTTTTTTTTCCGTGACTCGGCCCATGTGATGTTTGTCGGGGAATCTTTTAAAAATTTGGTTTACGTGGTCCCCGGGATAACGCGTCTTGTGGTGGGCCTTATCTTTTCAGTTGCATGATCTTGTCGGTCGGGATTGGGTGGAATCCTTTCCCAAACTCGGGTTCCTTCATTCGGGCATGCTTGTGGTCCTAGGTCGATCCAACGGCCCACATCGCCATATTATAGAATTTCGGTAAGTTTCTTTGCTTGCGGAATCTTGTTCTCCCGGAGAATTCTTTTGGTCTCGAAGAGTTCCTCCGCAAATCTGTGGTTGATCCGGTCATCGAATTCAAAAGGAAAGATCCATTTGTCGAATTTTGGAAGAACTTGAATGGATATTTGACCTTGTTCATTTCCGTTAGACAAACCCAAAGACCCCATGCTCGTCCTAATAGAAGCTTCGTCTTGATAAATGCTCCTACTAACACTTGGTCCTTCTTCCTGAAGGCTGCTTAATGTATTTTAAAGCATTTCCATCCTATCTTCTTAGCTTGATGAAATGAAAAGCTTCATTAAAGTCTTTCTTCACTTGGTTCGGGAGTTGCACTTGATAAAAATACGATTCAAAATATCTCCTCGGCCAAGTGTGGATTATTGGCCCAGGTTTAAAATCGCTTCCCAATCCATTTAGGTAATTTTGAAATTTACGGGAATCCGGTGACACGGTATAGATTGAAGCTAAAGCTCCAAAAGTATACCATTCATGTACTTCATTTGGATGACTTCCGGTTTCATCCAAACTGCGGGATCTTGCCGAGATATCAACCATTGTTTTTTCGGGTTAATACCTTGTCTTGTAACTAGTTTCTCCCATTGCCTCGATATACCGCATAGGAGAAATCTTAATCTCGTCGATTTGAACCTTAGATTTGCACATGTCGTGGCCTAAGATTCAACTCTCCTCTTTTACCCCGGAGGTCTTTGGGTTGACTTGAAGACTCGGGTTGTGACACCGGAGCTTCAACATTCATTACTGATTTGTACACCTTCGAGGATGCATCACACCGCAACACTTGTGATTATGGTACTTGAATCCATAACCTCCGGGTTAGAGCCCCGTACTCTCTCGGCCCCTTTTTGCACCGTAGGAGATGCGGCTGGAAGAGAGGCCCTTGTAGCGCTAAGAACAATTGTCTTTGAGCGAACTGGCATGCTCGTATTTGACTAGAAAGCGGTTTCTGTCACTGTTGAAGTCGTCCGGCAAACTTCGCATTGAGACATAACGTCCCAAAATCTCGTTCTAGACTCTCCAGGTTTTCCCGAGATGTCTTACTCGTTTAAGGACCTCAAATCGAACGCTGCGTCTTCCATCTCGTGTCAAGAAATCTGCAAGAATATTTTCATGAGATTTTATAATGACAATATCATAATCATAATATTGACATTCACTTGCCATCTAAGTAATCGAGCCTTTTCTGGTTTTGATTCAATTTTGTTTTTCGAGAAAAGCCTTGACATTTGAATTATCAATTTTTAAAGTAAATTTTTTAGCGGTAAAAATAAAGGCCATTTTTTAAAAGCCTTTATCGCAAAGAATTCTTTCTCGTTAATATGCCACCGGTTGCTTCACTAGGGGTGAATAAACCGCAATATCTGCATGGCATTTCCTCGTTCGGTGTGACTTTCGTAAGAATGCCCCACCAATCATCACTGGCATCGTGTAAAGAACCGATTCGTCCTCGTCTTGGGGAATCGCAAGCTTTGGAAGCTTTTTACAAACTTCTTTAAGTTCTTTTTGAATCTGCATCTTTTTTTAAGCAATGGGCTAAACACCTTCCTGCGTAATATGCCGGTTGTTAATAAACATCCCAAAAAATTAACAACTCCAAAAAACTCACGGAAGAAAATTGCTTTTTGTCTTTCAAAAGATCTAGAAATCCTTGTATCTTTTCCACAATATGATTCTAGAATAATTCCAGATTCATCGATTTCAATTCCGAGGAATTCAATCATGTCTTGTTGCAATTACCGCCTTCTTCTCCGAAAGCACTAATCCTTTCTTTGTAACAAACATCCAAAAAATATCTCCAAATGTTTGAGATGCTCTTTCATGTTCTTTGAAGCGATAAGAATATCATCAATGTATACGAACATGAAGTTTGAAATAATCCTTGAAAAGATTATCCATCTTTCTTTGATATATTTGGGGTCGTTAGCCAATCCCATAGGCATCACGTTCCAAATATAATGTCCCCGTGGTGTAGAAAAGGCGTAAACTTCTTACTTTCTTCCTCCATCTTAATCTAGTAGAATCCGGACTTGCAATCGAACTTTGAGAATATCTTGGCACCTTTGATGCAATTAACCGGATGTTCTCTACTTGGGATATAGTATCAAATCGAACTCCAAAATGTTATTAATCCCTTTGTAGTTAATAACAAGTCTTGCTTTCTCTTTTTGATTTCTCCATGGTTTTTCGACTAAGAATCCTGGGCTCAGCGTATGGAGAAACTCCTGGTGAAATTAACTTAAGGTCAAGATGTTCCTTAAGTATCTTCTGCGTATCCTCACGATCCTCCGATTCATAAGGATTGGTTTAAATCTTACGAACTCGTACTCTTTCCAGTTTAACCTTTAAGGATGCTTTGAGCTCATTCTTATCCCACCATGCCAAAGGATCTTCATTGTAATTCATTTGGATCTTCTTCTTGATGTCTTGAGTGATATTTGCTCCTCCAGGGTCACGTCACTTTGCGGACTCTCCATTAGACTCATCCATAATTTTGCAATGGCTTCCGGTTACTCGTTCTTCTCCTTGTACTCTGAATGAATACAAGTTATTATCCCATATCTTGATCCTTTTGAATGGAACCAAATTGTCTATAGGATAATAAAGCTTCACTAAATTTCCTTCGATCGCCATTTTTGGATTGCGAAGTTTGGCTTCATCACCACGCTGTGCGAAAAGTAATAGGCATTTTTACGTAAAATGCTTCCGCGATCATTGGACAATGATCTTATGATCACATAATGTTGTGAAAATAAGTCTTCTTGTCTCATTCTCCTGTGTGAATCGCTTGAATGTTTGTAGGAAATTGTTTCCTAGCAAAACATCTCGCACTGTATCATAGAAATAGATTGGTGGCGTTTTCACTTTGTACCATAGGGTACCGCCCTGCACCTCCGATCATGATTTATGCTTGTTTAATCTATTAAGAATAAAGATTCTTTTAGAGAAATCTCTTCCTGCAATAGGCGGTAATTCGTCTCCAATTTCTTTAGGAAAAACATCCGGCTTTGCAATACATATTCCGCTCTGAATCAATATAGGCGGCGAAATACTCGGCCTTGTATTCGACATATAACATTCCGATTGAAATGTATATGGAGAATGGACTAGTGGTCATCGATTAATATCTTTTATCGCCCACTGAACTCCATTCCTTCTGTAATCTTTCCCAAGGTTTATGATCCTCAAGAAATTCAATTCCCGTATTAATTATTCGGGATTTTTCCTCGCTACTCTGAGATAGTCATTCAATTTCCCTATCTTGAGGCTTCCTTGATACCTTCCCACTATAGGTTGTTGGAATAATCTGAGAACATCACAAGGAAAAATATTATCCTTTTTGAGTGATGTCGAATATTACTTCAACCTCTCGCCATCCTTCGGACATTTCAAGCTCTCTGCTTTTTTTGAAAACATCGGGATGCGCTGAATCGTATTTGGTCTCCTTTCTTCCCAATTTGCTACTCACCATTCGTCTGTTGGAAAGACATCCTTCTGGCTCAACTACGAGACTTTGACTTTTGTTGAAGATCGGGTTGATCTTGAATTATCATATCAATCTCCTTTATAGTTGGAGATTCAATGATTTCTGGTAGAACCACCCTGGCAAAGTCCTCAAAGATTATTGGGACTTCAATAAATTCATTTCTCAAGAATACTTGAATGATGGGTATTCGAGAGAGCATAGAAATCTTGTATGTGATCGAGTAAGGAATGTTTCCTTCTTTCATCAAATCGACTCTTTTGAAATCTTGATGAAGAGTTAGGACTCTATTAAAATCTCGATCTCCCAAATTGTATGCAATTCTTGGATAGACATTGAATGCTAATTTTCCTGCATACAAATTTCCTGTGACCGCTCCAAGGCATGAATCCTTGAGATGTGAGATTCGCTTGTCAAAAATAGCAAGATTGAGTGGCGAATCTATTCCTTCCTTGAATGTTGCCTTAATAATGACTCTTATGGCTCCAATGTGAATCCATGAGAGTGTATTTGCAACTTCTCTTTTAACTCTGCTTTTGATCTCCTGTATTTCTCTAATAGGGACCAACTGCATCTCGATCAGGTTACCGGTGAACTCCATCGGAATGGCTAATTCTCCGGTTGTTACCACCGTGAATAATTTGGTGTTTTTACATTACGAAACCTAATCTTATCCAATGCTTTTTCCATAGCTCCGATTGTAAATCCATCATGACTTGAAGCTTTGGATCTTCCTTCATGATTCTCATAAGAGTTTTATGAGAAACCGTCGTATGAGAGAGGAATCTGACATATCCTCCCCGATTTCTTTCTTTGAAGAATTTATTCTTCACTCGGTCCCAGTGAGTCACTTCCATCGCCGAATAGATCTCTTCTTCATAGATCTTTCATCCGGGGTATATCCTCAAATTGATACACTGTATAAGATCCACGATAATAGACAGAACTTCCCGATTTACGGTGTGGCCTCGAACTCGACTCCTCGTTTTGATTATCCGGGCAATCCGTTGAGATATGCCCTCTTGCTCGCATGTCCAGCAATTACTGATCTTTGAAGCTTTCATTTGCTCTGGTGTGAGCAGGCCTGAAAGTTCTTCTCCCAATTTCTCTGGTACTTGCTTGATTAGAACTTGATGAAGAGGCTCTACTCCTATTTGGTAGTCTGGTCTTTGCCCCGATTTATAACCGGGCTTTTTGTTTTGACCAAACCTTCTAGGTCTCCATGAAGACCTTCTTCTTTTTCTTTGCTTCCTCGGCGGTATGGATGGCTTCTATCCTTCTTCTTGTGCCGCCTTGGTTGACTTCCCACAACTGTTGGGATATCATTATCCACGCAACATAGAGGAACTGTTTTGTTAATCCCTCTTAATCTTTTGTAATTCTTGTATAGAAGCTGCTTGTAACACCATTCGATAACTTGCCTTTAGGAAAGACATTTTTACGGCCCACATTTCTCTTCTCTCCCTTGTATTCCCGATAAGCATTTCTCTCCGGGGACTCGGAATCTTGGCAAAGAATAGGCATGCGACTTCTTTTTCCTCAATCTTGGATTTCCACCGGTATTCGGTGAACAACTTGATATATTCGTCAATATAACAAATATCCGATAACTTCGAGGTTATAGAGGGCTTGTTTGTATCTCTTTCTTTTTCATCCTCTAATCCCTCGAAATAACTTTTTGTGCCGATGAACTGGATTTTAAATAGTTTTGCCATACCATCGACAATTCCTTTAAGTGATTCCCTGATGTGGCCAGAACTTTTCGTACTAGCATCGGTCATATCCCAGACAATCTTCACCGATCCTTGAAGACTCATTTCAAGTAGTAAAATGAAGGAATCCTTTGTAAGATCGAGGGTTCTCTTGAAATTCTCATAAATTTGAGCCCATTCATCAATAAGAACTTCTCTATTTTTAAAATCTAGGATGTCCGTTTAACATCAACCCATATGGATGTATTGGGTCGAGGTGCGATCTTCCATAAGGCGTCGATAAATATTCGGCCTTCCAGTGGGTTGTCAGTTCTGCCGAAGGGTTTCGACCTCCTGTTCAAAGTGGATCACTCCCAGGTCGTGAAATCTCCGGCATGTGGCATCCTCTCTCGTCTCGAGCTCCATGATGCGAACCCGTCTTTCTTCGACGTTAGGATTAACGGTGGCGGTGGTGGTGGAATTGGTCACCTTGTGGGTCATAGGTAACCAAAGCGATTCCTCACTGCGTTCATCTTTAAATCTACAATACCCAATCCCGAAGGATTACGCGGTCATGTAGATCTTTAAGATTCATCTTTTCAATATCCATCTTTTTTTAATTTTTGATGGATTTTCCTTTGATTAGAACAATGAGCTTTTCCTCATCTCATCATCTTTATATAACCGGTTGGTTTCCTTTTTGGTGTAAATAGGTACCGTCCCCAAAATCAATCGTTTCCTTCCTCCTGATAAACTGGCCTCTGTCCTCCAGGTTCGTGACTCGTTTGAATATCATGAAGGAGTTCAAGAGTTTCCTTCGATATTTCACCACCGTCTCCATCCTACGGTTCTAGATATGATGAACTTGTCTTTGGTAGATGAATATGGCGGTTGCCATAATTACGCACGTCTTACGGACTTCTCTAAGATCTTCTAGAACTTAGATTTGTGTCTGGAAGTATCTCGTTCCACTCGGTACTCCATCGGGAATCATTATTCGATGGGAATTTTCATGAACCGTTTCTTGAAGGTTCATCAAGTGAACATATAAGTGCAGTTAAGCATCCAGAATCGCTTATAATATTCTCTTTCGCATTTTGCATTGCGCTTAAGGTTTCCCAGTCGGCTCTGCGCCTTCTTTTTCTTCATGTTGGTATTCCCATATGAAACCTGTCAAAGGTGTTCTTGTGCATACATCGTCAATATTTGACGATATGTCCTGTAAGGATACATCTCGGACATCGGTCCGGGATTCATAATCTCGGAGATAATTCTCCTCACCAATTGTTAATTACATAAATATAATAAATATAACTAAAAGTTCTTAATAAACCTAGGCTCGATACCATTTTCGTGGGTAGTCGGCAAGACCATGAGGAGTAAAAAATAGAAATTGCAATAAAATTTATAGTCAGGTGGTAAAGTGCAACAACTTTAAAGTTTAAAGGAAAACCTGAAAACCAACTATCATAAAACTAGGGTAAATTCGGAATTTTAGGCAAAGTGTAAAATTTCGCGAAGTTGAGGGGTTAAGTGTAACGTTTTAAAGTTCGTATGTGAAAGTGTAAAAGTTCGAATAGTTTGGGGGTTAAAGGTATGTATCCCTACATATTATACTCTTCTACGAATAAATATTTAGTTGTCAAATAATTGGTTGTCATGTCCCCATCAATAGTCCTCTCTAAGACTCTAACCTTAATTATAATATTATTAACAGACTTACAATGTAAACCTTCCAGCACATCACTTCGTTAAACAATATCTCTGTTGGAGAGAATCGAACATTAAGACATAATTTAGTTAATAAATTGAAAATATGGACCGATTGGTCTATCAAACAGAAAATCTCATCCGATGAATAATATAATTAGTTAGACCTGTGTTGATTTTTCAATTAGGACCCCTGAATTTAAATTTTTTAGAGTAAACAAACTTATTTAAGTCAAATATAGTTGAACTGCCAGCCAAATTATACTCAGATTAACAACCAATTTTGATAAGACACATGCACAGATTCTGGGAGGGTGAAGCACCAAAAATGTATAACAATAATTGAGACATTGATGGGGGCAATGATGGAACGTAATACCTGCTACCATGGGGAAAAAAAAAGGTCACCTCTTAAATAAGATAATTACTTATTATTTAGTAGCCACATCTTTTTTTTTTTTTTTTTAAAAAAAGACAATATTAGCCACATCTTATATATAAGAGTGGGAAATATTTTTTTTTTACACAACATTGTATTAATAAAAGTATTCTCTGTTTATTATTATTTTTATATTATATTGTGTTTATATATGTTACAAATTAATGTTAGCATTGCGTCAATGAATCATATTAATGGTATCAATATATAATTATTTGCTACCACAAATGACTTCTGAATATGTTTTGTTTAATAAAGTTATTAATATTGGTTTTAAAAAACAAATATTTGCTACTTAAATCGATTTTGATAATTATACATTTAGACTTGATGAAGCTAGCACATTATTTACAATATAGATTTTATGAAACATTAATTAATGAATTGATCTTTAGTTTTATTCACTGCTTTTCTTTTTCGTATTCCAACTACTTGTATACAAGAGCTCCTATACTCTGTATAAAATAATGTTATTATTAACACATGATATTATCAATTGTGACAAGGTCCAGGTGGATAAGTTGTACTCAATCACTAGCACTTTATTTTCTATTTTGAGACTTTCACCAATGTTGACATTTCACCTATTTATTCAACAACTTTCCCTCTTTTTTCATTCTTTTTTTTATGTAGATATATGGAAAATACGAGTCCATTGCTTTAAGTAGATGATGATCTGACTGATGTTGATTTTCTACATCTATTTTGTAGGTTGCACGAACTGAAAAACTAACCATACATTTAATAATCAGTCTTATTTTCAGAAAAAAAAAAGTGCAGCACGCAAGAGAATAAAGGGTGAAAGTGTGGACTGTGTAGAGAAAAACTCACACACCGCACGTAGGCTATGAAACGTACGGCGGATTTGCTTCAGAAAATAACATAAATTAAGAATCAATAATAAGTATTTGGGTAATTAAAAATTGCGAATTGTTGAGCAAAAATCTTCCAACATTTAAATCACGGTGGCATATAATCATGAGAATCAGATCATGATGTAAAGAAGCATTAATACATGTAATGTAGTATGTATTCGTGATGTAAATATACACCTTTTGATGAACCATATATTTGCATACATATTAATTGAGATCAACAAGGATACCATCAACAGGTATTCTTACCATTTTTCGAGAATTAAATTTTGTATTGTTATGATAAACATTTGTAAATGAAGGTGAAACCCATGTGTACTAGTATCGGTCTTTATTGAGGAACTTGAGCTTGGGGACCTGCTTTGGATATGGTAAACAAAAAAAATGTTGATTGTAGTTTAAACAATAGAAAATGGTTACTTTGGTAAACACTAGCACAAATGTTGGTTTTGTTTTTAGATTTCTTCAAAGCTTGGGTAGCGATATATTTTTCAATTTTCTTTTTGGGGTACAAATTTGTTTGAAAGAAGATATAACAAAACTTAATTTGGTGTTTTATAATTATCCGACTGTTACATAGTCTTTGTTTTCTTTGGTACGCGAGTGAGAGAGAAGACAACATTTTTGACATTTATGTTCACAAAATTTGGGTGTGGGGGTATTTTTGACATTTATGTTAACAAAATTCAAACAATCCTATCAATATAAGCAAATTAACAAAACTTTTAAGTAGACTGTCAAAAAAAAAAAAAAGAAACAAAACTTTTAAGTAGCTTTTGAGTGAAAAGTGAGAAAATGACTAAATTTTAATATATTGGCACCCGCGGTGTAAAGATTCGAATCCACCTCGTAACAGGTTGAAGGAGAATTTATAATTGTTTATTCTTGATACTGATCTAAAAAGCAATTCAAGCACTTGAGTATATCTCGCGATCCACCTCCTCCACAAAACTCTAGGGACAAGACAGTGAAAGACGCCCTTAGTGACGGGGTTCATCCTTTAACAAGGATTGTGTTATTTGTTTAAGTAATTCTCAACAATAAAATCTTTTGTGAATCAAGATATTGAGATAAGCTAAGATTTTCTTCACTGTCATCAATTTTCATAATCTAATGGGATATATTACAACAAATTTGGATTGATACGAGTTGGACTCACCAACTTGAATCAATTCTAATTAACTTAGTCATGGAGTTCAACTAAGTTATATGTAATAATCATCGGAGAGGATGTTTGGCTAAGCATATTTAAAAGCCTTATAAGCTCTTACCTCTTAAAGATGTTTTAAGTTTTTATAAAAATTTTAGTTCTTATTTTATAATTTGTTGAGGTGTTTAGATAAAATTAGATGGTAGAGATTAAAAGATGTTAATAATGCCAATTTTTTTTATTAAATTAGTTAAATTCAAATAATGTTGTTAAAATAAAATCTTATTTTACAAATAAGTTGGTTTTTCCTACTTCTAAAAATAGCTTATAAACTTTTATCATCTTATTTTGGGAACTTCTCTTAGTTTGATTAACCGATTTAAAAGAATTAACCAAGAACTTTAGCTTCGATGCATCATCAAGATTTGTCTCAAATTAGTTGCTAACATGACTACAGTAGGTCAATCCAACCATCGTGTAGGCCTGAATGTTATTTATTTAGAAGAAAAAAAAACCAATAAAAAAAATCGTGCCTAAGCCCAAATCAGCCGAAAATCCAATAGTAGCTTATACCTAATTTAAACAATCAGACCACATCAGTAAAGAGTGTGCCTCGTATGTAATTTTCACCAACTACTCTTAGAATTATTCTAAGTTAATTAATCATATATGAAAGCTTTATGAGAAAGAACAAAGGAATATAATATATTATTGTTTCTGACCAGGGAATCTAAACACTACTTAACCAATGGCAGACCGTTGCCTTGTACACTAAAATCTCCCATGCTGCCTTTATTCCCAAGTTACCTTTTTTTCTGATTCTATTTTTTTCTCAGTCTTAGAATTCACAGTACAAAAATGTGGTTAACCATAAAAGACCACATTTATGTTCTTGTATTTAAGTTTCTTGTCTAACATTCTTTATTGAAATTAACACCGTCATAATTGAAATACAGTTACTATCAATGTGGCCTGGAAAGTTCTGTTCTTTTTTCCTTTTCTTTTTACAGTTCATGTTATACTTTTTTCCAAAAATAATTTACCGTGTAAAAATAAAGCATGTAGGGACAGAGTGGTGTCCACGCTCTTATTCTATTTTATCTATTTCATATTTTCATTTAATGTTCCAATTATATAATTATGAAGGGATGTTTGGCAATAATGGCACATCTGCTATTTTATTTTACACAGTTATATTTTATTTTTTTACTGTTTTAGTTTATCACAAACATGGAAAAACAATGAGTTTGAAGCCTTTTTTAGGATTAATTAAATTTATGAGAGACAGCTATGAGTTCTACCAAACTTGCATTTAGGTTGCTGCCTTAATGGGTCAACGTAAACAAGTCTGTTGGTATTTAGACAGTGCCATCAATTATGCATTAAAAAAAAATCAAGATTCTGTGCTGGGTTTTGTGGTTAGAAAGATTGTGCCAGATTCAGAAGTAGGTTTTGCCATAATTTTGGTTAGATTCATGTAAAATTAAGACTGTACGGAATATTAATGCATTTATTTTGATTTTAGGTGGATAGGGCCACTCTGTCAATATTACCTTACAGATGCACTTGGGCCTTGCATGGTTGTATTTCTATTAAAAGTTTCATTTATACTTGGTTAATTCTATTGAGAATTTGGGTAGGTGTTAGTTTTCGTGGGACAATTAAAAATATGTTTGGTTTAATGTAAAAGTTTGAGAATAAAAATATAGGTTTAGAAATGAATTGAAGTTTGGTTGAGTATCTTTTTGGGACTTCTTTTTCATGGAAATACATGATAGAAATAAATATAATTGTATTTACTAATTCTTTCCAAATTTTTGTATATTAAAAAATAGTATTGGTAAGTTAGTGGTGGGTCTAATAATTTCTTTTTTTGGTGAAAAGTGGGAGATGATAGGTAGTGATGTAAAATTGATAGATACTACTCAATAACAAGGTCCAAGTTATTTTAAGTGAAAACACTTCAAACAAACATGCTTTTGATTTTATAAAAAGTACAAAATTGTAAATTGATGTTTGGGAAAGGGAACATACAAGACCTTCCCATTTTCAGACGACATTTTATTTTTGTAATTTGAAATTAAAAATATTTATAACTCTGAAAATATGAAAAATGAGCTTAATATTGCAACGAAAGAGCTCCAATTATTTGACATTATTTAACCGAAGAATAAAAAAGAAGAAAAGAACAAAGACTAAAAGAACTTCGGCATAAAGAATATGAAATAATGAGTTGGAAAGTAGAAATAATATTAATTCTCTTTCCACTTTTTTACTCTTGTAATACTATTAATTATTATTTGACTCAAAAAAAAAATACTATTAATTATTATTGCAAGAAATAAGAATACATCTTATTCATTTTTAACATTTGATTATGAAATCAAATTGGGTATCACTTTGTAGAAATTTCCGAGTTGTATCGTTCACTTTTTCTTAAGGGTATTGATCCCGTTGGCCCGATATCTTTCGTTTGTTTAAAATTTATTCTTTCCCCTTTAACAAAAACTTCCTACTTATTAAAAAAATAAAATCAAATTGGGATTGACTATAACTTTAAATAAAAAATAAAAGGGAAAATAATGTCATTTTGCTCATTGGTGTCAAATTCATCAAATGTCTCCAATTTTCCATTTGCTTTTGTCTCGTAACCAAAAAGTCCCATAACAAGGACATTTCCAAGTCAACTGGGGCTTAGGGCCACCACAATCAATCATGATTGTGGGATGGAGGTCGAGGGTTGAATCATAACCCATCAAATTGTTTGTGGGGTGGAGGTCGGGGTTCATATCCTGCTCCATCAAATTGCTCCCCAGGGCATATCGGTAGTGAAGATTTGGTGGGAACTCATCTTGAATAAAGATCCGGTGTGGGTTCGATTCGGGAGAGATCGTTATTAGTCGATTGGGGTCGAACATAATTGTTCTCTTTACCAGGAGGATCACGGTTATCGTCGCGGACCGTCGAACACCTGGCCAATGCGTGCACATCCGTGGTTTACGCTTGGCGGCGATGAAGAATGCGAAATGGAAATTTGTTGTCTCGGGCGTAGTCGGTTCTCTAAGCAGGAAAGGCTGAGTTATAAAAAAAAAAAAAAAAAAAAAGGACATTTCAAAGTCAAAGAATCCAATAAAAGTACCTCCCCAATGGCCCCGAATTTCACTATCACCATATAAGGACAATTTAGTCATTTCACACTTACATCTGCCTGCCATTAACTCCAGTCTGCCTTTGTCGCATCCAAGTGTCCAATCCCAAACGGGCCCCAGCGTCGGTGACTCTCATTCTCATAAATACACAGTAGCATCATCGTAGCCCAAGGACATTTTCGTCCATTTACAAACCCCCAACAATTTAAAACTCTCTTACCTTAAAAAACAAGTCCTCAGAAAATGAGAGAGACTCAATGAAAGTCACTTGTTTGCCTACTTCCTACCAATAAATTTTGGAAATCATATGGTAATATGTAAATTATTTTTTTCATTTTATTTTACAAAATCATATAGTTAATAGATAAAATTGATTACTTATGTTTTGTGAAAATAAAAAATAGTCGATTTTTACCTACTTTTTTTTTCTTCTTTGTAGCATAGGCTTTCGCCACTTCAAAAGGGTCGATTATTCAGGACGTTCCATCATTGTAGTAGGTCCTTCACTTTCATTACATATAATTTTCAATTTTCCTCATAAAAAAACCACAGGCGAGAGCACACGCTCAATCAGCCCGAACATGCCTTTTATTTGGTAGGTAATATCAAAACATGTGTTTTAACCATTTTGAATAAAAATTGTTGGTCATACCTTTTCGTGATTTTTACGGTGAAGTCTTGGCCATTTTTCAAAAAAAATTGATGCGGTACATCGGTCCCCAAAAATGAGAGAAAAAGGATAAAATGGACATTTAAAGTCAAAAATTACAGAAAATAGTTAAAATATAATTTTGCTATGGAAAAATGGACAAAAATCGGATGGATTAAAATTACATGTGATAATCAAAACTGCATCATAACAAGGCCTTTTTTTCCCTTCAATCTTTAATATTTTATTTGATGGATGATGATTATAAAAATACCAATAATGAGTTCCCATTGAACATAATCCTATTTTAGCCGACACATTTTATTCATTTATTAATTACTTATTTGTAGTGGTTACTCTCTCTCTCTTTACAGCTCTGAAGCTTCGAATCTCAGAAGCGTGCTTTTAACGATGGTGACACCTACCGTCGCAGCTCCTCCTCCTCCTCAGTACCGTTCTCCGGCAATGCTCGTTTAGGTTAAATCAGTGCATTATTAACTGTAGCAACCGTACATCTCGGCAATGGCGGGGCGAGTGGCGGCCAGTTCTTCTCTGTTCTTCTCTGAGCTTGTGGTGATCGCGGCGGTGATTGTCAGTTTCTGTGCGGTGGTTGATGCTACTACTGATCCGAATGATGGTGAAGATTTATGATTTTCTCTGCTTGTTGAGTTTTTTTGTTTTTGTTTTTGTTTTTGGCTGCTATAGCTTGATTTGCTTGTGAGCTTCTTAGAGCTGAAGAAAAACTATGATTAGTGGAAAATGACTAATTCTCTTTTTATTGACTTGTTGCTTTAGAGGCTCATGATTTTTATTTTAACTGATGCGAATTGTGATGTTAATGCCTTCCATATTCGTGTATAAAAGAGAATACTGAATTTTAATTAGACGATAATATTTCAATTGAATCTATTATGGAAAATTTGGGTTTAACTTTTCGGCTTGTTCCTTTTGGGTTTTTGTAGTTTCTGAAAGAGACAATGGAAAGGAAAAGTTACTTAAGAAACGTTATTGGAAGTATTTTGGAAAAAGTTTAATCTTTAAGCTAAACAAAATGCTTGTAGGAAGATAATTCTGGGAAGTGTCTATTAATTTATACATCTAGTTCGTTTGCTGTATAATGATACTCTATTACAATTAAATTTATTGATTATTTTGTCCCAAAATGGGTATAAATTTGATTTTCTAAATATTTCCTTCTGCTCACCAAGATCATAGATCCGAACATGAATTAAGTGTTTGGCCAGAACTGGAAGAAAATTAAAGATTGTGGATTCGCTTCATCAGTGTTTCTTTGCTTTGCATAATATACGTATTTAAAAAAACAACCTATCTATTCTTGTGTTGTGGATATGCATGTTTTTTGTGTACTTGTTCTGTTGTTCAACACAGGCTTGAGAAAAGTGGTGATGATATTTTGGTATCTTCTTTAATGTGGTAATAGTTAGTTTCAGCTTGTATGTAATATGATCAATGAGTTTCACCTTGGTGTGTTAATACACGATGAGTCGCAATGCAAACATAACATTTTGTTAACAAGGAAATCTATTGTCTAAAAAATCATTTAATTATGGAATTTTTAGCTGCCTATTTCAGTATTTGACAGTGGATGCAGTTTTACATGGGCATTCACATAAGCCAGAATTGTAGCCCTGTTATACAAATGTTTCTATGGGGCCTTCTTCACGTTAGTTGTCTTTTAGGCTTACATGTATGCTTGTTGCTCCATGACAATGATGTACATTTGTGATTCAAGTATTGGACTGACCGCCGTGGAAGATGTTCAGCTAAATGTCCGAGTTGTATTTTCCTGCTCTGTGCAGTTCAAGGCCTCAAGTTTTGTACACTTCACTGAATAGTCCTTCACAGCTGACTGGCTGGAAATCAAGCGGTGGTGATCCATGTGGAGAGTCATGGAGGGAATCACCTGTCAAGGTTCTTCTGTTGTCTCTGTGTGAGTATTACTATCCTTGAATTTTGTTTCTTTGATATCACATGTGCCTGGAGAGAGCATAATCTGTGTGTTTTCAGGCTCATAAGAAACTTTCTTGATTTTGGAACAGTCAGATATCCGGATTGGGACTCAGTGGAACTATGGGATACTTGCTCAGCAACCTTGTGTCACTCAAGACATTGTAAGAGAGCTGTTTATTCATTGTGATATTTATATTTCTTTTTCGTTCTTTTAGATAAATCTTTTGTTCAATTTTTGCTGCAGAGATTTGAGTAACAATAATTTTCATGATTCGATTCCATATCAGTTGCCGCCAAACCTGACAAGCCTGTAATGTTTAATTTTTATGACGACTCTTGACTTCTCGTAGTAGTTTGTTCTTGTTCTAGGCTATCAATTTCCTTATGCTCCTTCTATCTTGGTGCAGAAACCTTGCAGGCAACAATTTAAGTGGGAATCTTCCTTATTCTGTAGCTAATATGGGCTCCCTTAATTATCTGTAAGTGGCAATATGTCTTATTATATTAAGAAAAGCTTTTCCATTATCTGATCTAGGTGGTTCAGGTCCTTTTTCTAATGTCTAGTCCTAATTCATGGTTTTAGGAACATCAGCGAAACATGTTGTCCCAGACAGTTGGAGATATGTTTGCCAATCATTCTGCACTAGCGACTTTGTGAGTCATTGAGCTGTCTTTTGTGTGAATGCCAATTAATGAAATATATATGTATATATATGTGTTAAATGCTTCTAGATAGCACACCACTTCTTTTTCGGGGTTTATTCCTTTTTAAAATGTGCACTAATACGAGGCATTTCAGGGATTTATCCTCCAACAATTTAACTGGGATCTCCCACCCTCCTTCACATCACTGACAAATCTTTCAACTCTGTGAGTATGACAACTATTACTCATTGAAGCATTATAATTTTCTTTCTTTCTTTTCGTTTGTCTTTTTATTTGCTATTGACTTCACATTCATACTTGTGTGGCAGTCAAGTTCAAAACAATCAACTTACTGGTTCTCTCAATGTCCTCGTCGGTTTGCCTTTAACAAATTTGTAAGCATCACCTCCATACCTACACAACCTCCTAGTTGATTCTCAAACTGATGAAAGACTTGACGACGTTCATGCTTTTATTACCACATGTATATTCTTACTTGTACTAAATTCTGCAGAAATGTTGCAAACAACCATTTTAGTGGGTGGATACCACAAGAACTAAGTTCTGTCCCCAATTTTGTGTAAGTGATTGCAGTTGTTTATATAATAAAATACAGGTGATAAAATTAATTAGGTACTGATATTGCACTTACCTTAGTAAATTGTCTCACCTAAAACTTTTGGTAAACCAGATACGATGGGAATGCATTTGCCAATGGTCCAGCTCCCCCTCCACCATATACTGCACCTCCTCCTGACAGTTCTTGCAATAATAGAAGGCATGCTCCTCACGTGATCGTACTCCCGGCTCCAATGTCCCAAGTGATTCTCATGATGAAAATAAGAATGGGTTGACAGCAGGAGCTATCGTAGGCATAGTTCTAGGATCTGTATTTGCAGTACTCTTGTTGCTTGCACTAGTTTGTTGCCTTAGGAGGGGAACAAGAAGGAAATTGCTGCACGACCTTCAACAGGAAGTCTTCCTGTCAGCAGTGTTAAAGGTAATTCACTTATGTCCTCAAATAGGCTGCATTAGAAGGAATCTCTTATGTTAACATGGACCTGCATGTTTATGCTTGCCTTACTTTTTAACTGTGTTTAATACCTGAAACAACTTTTTGTTGCATACAAATTCTGGTAACATTGCACCCATTTCTCTGTTATTGGCTAAAGTAATTGTCAGCATTGCCCTTTCATTTTGCCTCATCTAGTCCAGTACTTGTAATATCGACTCCAGATTGAGCATCCTTCCAACATTGATTTTTCTTTTTCTCCGTTTGATTGCTTTGACTGGTGACCATTAAAAGTATTCAGAGTCAACATGAACTTAACTGATGTCCCCAGTAGTTTGGGTTTTATTAAGAGAAGAAGTCCTTATATCTTTGCTGTATTCCTCACTCATCAAGAGAAGTTATGTGCCCAGTTTGAATAGCTACTGTGCTCTTTTGTATTAATTCAACAAATTTACTCGTTGCGAGACAAGATTCAAGTTTATTGTGCTTTGATATGTCCTTACTTTTAAGGTGGCATGATCTTTACTCATTCATCTTACACTGTTCTTTGCCTCTAGAGGATATGGAGATGCAAGAACAAAGGTCAAAGCCAACAGCTAGTGTATCTGATTTAAAGCCTCCACCAGCCGAAAATGTGACAGTGGAAAGGCTACAAGGGAAAAATGGATCTTTAAAAAGAGTGAAGTCTCCAATAACTGCGACTTCTTATACAGTTGCTGCTCTTCAAACTGCAACTAATAGCTTTAGCCAAGAGAATCTGGTCGGTGAAGGTTCTCTCGGTCGTGTTTATAAAGCAGAATTCCCCAATGGAAAGGTAAATTCATTTGGTTTTGTCTACAACAAACCTGAAGCCCACTATCTTTTTACTTGTCAAATTGGGCTATATAGTGTGACATGCAATTTGGGCAAGGGAATTTGATCGGTAGCACCTGCCTTATTTTTATGCCTGGAATTAGCATTTTCATCGTCTTCTGGTTTCACTTGTAGTTTTCAACTGAGATCGTACTTGATGTGTATTGCAGACTTATCTAGTTTGAGCACTTGATAATATGGATAAGATTTTATGTTTTCCTCACAAGTTGAAAACAAAAAATTATGGCTATTTATTTGCAAGAAATATTGTGGAGTCTTCCTATGGTCTAGATAGTAATTTTTAGGGATAATTACAAAATCACCCCCGAGGTTTGGGCTAATTACAAAAAAATCCAGTGATGTTTCAAAATTACAAAAAAACACCCTCAGTTTTGATTATGTCTTAAATTTAAGGTGGTAACCGTAATATTTCTAGAAATATCAGGGCATTTTGAAATGTTTTTGCATATGAAGGGGGAACTGTAAACGAAATCAAACCTCAAGTTTTTTTTTTGCAATTTTCAAAAACCTCTGGGTTCGTTTGTAATTAGTTCAAACCTCAGGGATTTTATTGTAATTACCCTAGTTTTTAATCCTTACCTGTGTCCATCAGTAAGATGAAATTATTCATATTTGTATGCTTTGTTGGGTGCAGATTATGGCCATCAAAAAGGTCGACAATGCAGCAGTGTCACTGCAGGAGGAAGACAATTTTCTTGAAGCCATTTCAAGTATGTCACGTCTGAGACATCCAAATATTGTAGCACTGGTTGGTTACTGTGCTGAGCATGGGCAACGCCTCCTGGTTCATGATTATATTGGAAATGGTAGCTTGCATGATATGCTGCACTTTGCTGATGAAAGGAGCAAGATGCTGACATGGAACATACGGGGTTAGGGTGGCACTTGGCACTGCTCGAGCTTTAGAGTATGTTATGTGGAATTGATTTTTGAACACATGCACCCACACAAAAAATCTCATTCCCTCTGGATTGAATCTAAAACCAATTCTCCTTTCCTTAGGTACTTGCATGAAGTGTGTTTGCCTTCTGTTGTACATAGAAACTTGAAGTCGGCAAACATTTTACTGGATGAAGAGCTCAATCCCCACCTTTCAGACTGTGGATTAGCTGCTCTGACACCAAACACTGAACGACAGGTAAATCAATGGGGTAAATTCCATATGTCAGCTTAGCTGCTGCCCACTATTTCTTTTAGGGTAAATTACTAAAACTACCTCTCAGATTCAGCCTAATTACAAAAACTCTAGTTATCTTTCAAAATTAATACAAACTTCCCTTGAGGTTTGTATTTGTAACAAACACCCCCTTCTGGGTGCAATTTGTCAAATAGAACAAATGTCAATGCGGTATTTGTAATTTTGAAAGATAGCTGGGTGTTTTTGTAATTAGACTAAACCTCAAAGTTTTTGTTTTTTGTAATTAACCCTTTCTTTTCACGCACCTTTTCCTGGAGATGTATGCAAATACTACAATTGATTTTAGATAGGAATCTGTTGTTATCTACACCTTTTCTAGTTAAATCTTGTAGGAGGTGAAAACCAACGCGATGGCTTAATCAGAAGCATATATTAGGAAAGATCTATTTCTGGATAGCATGTGTCCTAATTTTTTACTATGAAATGTTGAAGTTTATGTTACAGTAGCTACTGGGCAGGTAAAAAGCCTTCATAACATCAAAATTTTCCTGGTAATGTTGACAGATTTCATCAACCCAGATGATAGGCTCATTCGGTTACAGTGCACCTGAATTTGCCTTGTCTGGAATATACACAGTAAAAAGCGACGTATACAGCTTGATGTGGTTATGCTGGAGCTTCTGACTGGACGGAAGCCTCTTGATAGGTATACCTAATTTCACATGGTCTGGTAATGGCTATATTATGCCTTTGAATATTTCAATGGATTTTTCGTCATCTGTTTTCCCATGTTTTATTTCCTTTGCCATGCTTAGTTCAAGAGTGAGATCAGAACAGTCACTTGTGAGATGGGCCACTCCTCAGCTCCATGATATTGATGCTTTAGCTAAGATGGTTGACCCTACCTTAAATGGCATGTATCCTGCAAAGTCGTTGAGCGGTTTGCGACATCATTGCCCTCTGTGTCCAGGTAATTTTTCTTTTTTTAGAGAATAGTGATTAAAAAAATTTGAAAGAAGAATGATGATTCTGAGAGTGTGATTCGATATGAGATGAAGATGGAGCGATGACAGTTGATTTGATATAGAAGTACTAAAACAACAATTGAATATGTTAATAGTGGAATTTGTGAGAAATTTTTGTAATAATGATCGGTGATTTATTTTTTAAAAAAGAAATGAGTAGTTGTGATGGGAGAAAAAGTTTGAATAAAATCTGTAACAATTATTTATCCGTGCAGCCCGAACCGGAGTTTCGGCCCCCCATGTCTGAAGTAGTGCAAGCGCTGGTTCGATTGATGCAAAGGGCAAGCATTGTCAAAAGACGATCCAGTGAGGAATCAGGTTTTGCATTCAAGACTCCAGATCATGAAGCAAGTGACATGTTATAACACTTATCAGAACTTTGGTCATAACCTTTGAAATTTTGTATACAATTGCGCGAAAAAATGCAGAAATTTGATAATTGATAAAATAACAAATGCGAAGAAATGTAATTATGTTGCATACTGTGCACGAGAGATTTCACTTAAATTTCAGGTACTGGCAATTGTTTCATTTATTTCCAAGCAAAATAAGAAAAATAAAAATTCAGTTGTTTGTTCCTTTGATGCTGCCAAGTTATTAGTATGTGGGTCTTACCACTAAATTTTTAAGTCAAAAACTTGTGTAAAGGCGGTTCTGGTGCGACGGGAGATCTTTTAGTATAAAAAGTGATCGCTTATTTGAATACTGTAAAATGAAATGAATTTCAAACAAAGTATCGGTTTTTATCTTAAAAACATTACATTTTCAATTAAACTGCAATTCGTCACATCTAACCGTCTTCTGAGAGACCTGTTTTTTTAAAGGCTCCTCGAGTTAAAATGGTCTGGAAACTTCAGGAAAAATTGTTTAATCAGCAATAGTTAGTTAAAAATTTATTAAGTGGTGTTGCAGAAAGTGTGGGTGTCAGCTTTACTTTCTTAATAAGTTTTCTCGACGCATGTGTTGATATAAAAGCTATTGATTATATTTTCCATTAATTTTTAATATCTTAATATAATGATATATGTCATTAACAGTTTTCCCAAAAGAGAACACTTTAATCTTTTTTTAGCCATGCTAATTGACTGATATAATCTTTACAACCACGATTTACAAAGTCGACATACACAAACATCCACTTCACTGAAGACAATAATTACAAACAGCCACTGGCCCACTAGTCTAAGCAGAGGACCACTTCTCTGTCCTGTACAAATGCTCAAAACATCAGCAACATACATAACAACAATGCTGGCATTACTTCTTCTGGCGCTTGGGCTCTGCCTGAGTAAATGAAAACCTCCATTCATCAATTCACAAAAGGATGAGAATAAACCAGATAATATAGTGTAAAAAGAAGAAAAAAACAATTATTCGAGATGCAGATGATCCTATAGTGACACGAAAAGTACTCAAAAAAACACACAAGCGCAATGCGTTTGGTTTTATTGACGGTTAAAAGTTGCTATTTAGCAATACAATCAAACCAAAGAACGAGCAGGGAAGCATATTACATATGGAAATTAAGCTGTTCGTATTAATAAATTGGACAAGGCAACGATCATGCTAGCCTTACCTTGCCATTTGCGAGTGGGGTTTTATGAGGCTTCTTCATGTCCTCGCCATGTTCAGAGCAAACAAAGTGATCTAGCTGTTTTACCAAAGAACGGGCAGGGGATGGAAAGTTGTTCGTATTAATAAATTGGACAAGGCAACGATCATGCTAGCCTTACCTTGCCATTTGCGAGTGGGGTTTTATAAGGCTTCTTCATGTCCTCGTCGTGTTCAGAGCAAACAAAGTGATCTAGCTGTTTTACCAAAGAACGAGAAGGGAAGCATATTACAGATGGAAAGCTGTTCGTATGATAATAAATTGAACAAGGCAACGATCATGCTAGCCTTACCTTGCCATTTGCGAGTGGGGTTATATGAGGCTTCTTCATGTCCTCGTCATGGTCAGAGCAAACAAAGTGATCTAGCTGTTTTACCAAAGAATCGAGCAGGGAAGCATATTGCAGATGGAAAGCTGTTCGTATGACAATAAATTGAACAAGGCACAGCGATCATGCTAGCCTTACCTTGCCATTTGCGAGTGGGCTTTTATGAGGCTTCTTCATGTCTCGTCATGGTCAGAGCAAACAAAGTGATCTAACTGTTTTGCCTGTTCTATGGTCAATTCTACACAAGCAGGATGATACCTACAAAAACCACACACGTCATAGAAAGGCAACATCACAACATTATATGTGAACCGACAATCTGAACTGACAAATTATGTAAGATAGGCACCCCAGTATCTGTTCGCTTCAGGAAGGGAGGGAAATGACAACTACCAAACACAGTCTAAGAGGCCCAAAGCAGCCTGAGCAAAGAAGTACACTAGTCGGTGTAAATCTCTACCCTCGCAAGGAGGCAACTATGCATTTCTAAATGTCTATGTACCTTAATGAAGATATGAGAGTCAATTGCACTTCTGTCACTGAGATCGACGACAATCTCATAGCCATGTGAAGCACACTAGAGCAAAATGTAACATGAGAACAATTTATGTGCCTTGTAAAAAGATAAGACTTCACTAGAAATCCAGAATCAAGTAGACAACAGGAAAAAGTTGTTTTTGCATGATTTGAAGAGGAGGAAATGCCAACAAATTTACATCAGCCTACAGTAAACTAGTTGATTCAGCAAAAAAATTGGTCAAAAACCATACTGGATATTCCTAATCCAAACTAAAGAATGAGCTTTCTGGGAAACCTCACACCTTATAAGATCCATATGCAACCCAAATGAATCACATTCCTATACAATTTCATTTACTATTTACCATGTCCATTACTTCAACATGTTCTCATATTCTGAAAGTAGGGAGCTTTTGAATTTGATGAAGTATCCACATTTTAGAGACAAAAATTTAATCGAGTCAGGGAGCAATGCACATACCAGTCTCTGCATTCTTCACACTGTATCATCAGATCATCTGGATTATAGGGCATCTCACATTTGCAATACCTTTCAACATGTGACCACAATAACACCAATTAGTATATCCTGAACACAGAATAGCAACATAGATTATTACGACGATCACTCACACTGCCACTGCTAGATCAGGTAGGAAAGTTCCAGAGGCAGGTTTATATTCGAAACGACAATAGTAATCCTCGGACCAACATTCTCCAGCCTAGTATAATTTTTTTGAAAGTGTGAACAATGCATTTTCCCTCAATGGTGTGAGCACTCTGAATATCATAGTGATCTGACAAGAATAATTCCTTAGCTCCATTGAACTGTCTCCGACCTCCAACTGCTTCCTCTGGCCTGTAATACCACGTACCTTAACTCTCACATTGTTACGATTATCAGCCTCAATTTTCTCCCACAAGTCCCACATAAGGCACAGTTATGTTCTGATGGTCGCATCAGGACGCAGTCTCCAGCTTCAAATCGGCAAAACCCAATCAGAAACAAAAATTCAATCAACTCATGTCATGCCCAACATATCTAAATACGAAAAATATTCACAAGTAGTATGATAAGTAGAGTCTCGTTTTCCTGAAGTCCAAAACAAACAATGTTAAAGGAAAACTTGCATAAGGTTTTCTTTTCCTATTTTCTTATTTATTTATTTATTTATTTTTTAAAAAGCCAAGAAACTTCTATACTTCCATCGGCACGCCACTAGTATGCATGTAAGTTTTTGAGTGAAACTTCAAAGCGCTAAACAACATCAGTCAATACAGGACAGCTTTTCAACAATCAGAGTTGCATTTTCATTTCACAATTAAACCAAAGTTTTCTTTACAAAAATGAAAAAATAAATAAAATATATATATAGTACATCATCATGCACACACAAGCTTCACTCTTAACAAAACACACCAAGTAATCAGTAACTATTCCACAGCTTCACTCTTAACAAAACAGCTCCATAACCAATAAATTGAACCACATATGAATTTATATTATGTTTGTACCTTTCTCACAACTTTGTTGGTACCTCTAATGGTGTAAGAATCAACGTCTCTTTTGCAGGTCTTGGTTTCGCCATGGACAGTCAAAGAGTCTTCCTTTGTTTCTCACTAGTTTCGGGAATGTGCTTGAAAACGCCAATAAGATTATTTTCCTTTTTCTTTTGACACAATGGATTATTTTTTTCTAGATAAAGCGATTCAGAGCAATATTTTGCAACGGATAAAATTATGGATACATCGCCGTAAAGGATGAAGTCTGAAGGGGAAAACATTACCGAAAATTAAGGTACATTGTTGAGGAGTGATTTCGAAAAACAGACCATGGATCTAGGCCTAGTTTTGTAT